>VWYN01008753.1:9479-93947 GCA_013400075.1 Hippolais icterina | reverse complement strand
TTTTTTTTTTTTTTTTTTCCTTTCTATAAGCTTTAAAGTATTCTGGACAGGTTGTTGCAGAACTATTTTCAATTGAATAAGGAGGTGATGAACTTAATATATGGTGGTATGATAAACCAGAATTCCAGAATCCTGATGCTGATATGCTTTGCTCAATTTTTGTGTGCATGCTCCTTAAATTATGCTTGGCTGTAAGGCAGTATTTTTTTCATAGCATATATCTGGGGAGGAGTAGATGTAAAGAGCCCCTTTGTCCTCTGCTTGCCATAAAAATGCTCATGACTTAGCCCAATTACCTATATTCAAAAAGCCTACATCCAGGAAACCTGAGGCTAATTGCCTTTAAACCATAGCACATTTTCCCTTGAATTCAAGGAATTTTTGAACATCTCCTAGTCAGAGGAATAGTCAGGCTGATGGAGTTGCTAATGGCCTCAGTACCCATAACAATTTTTTTATTCGAGCCCCAAAATTAATGTAAAGCCCTCACCCCTTGAAGAAAAACACTCTTTTGTGCTCTCCGTTGTGTTGTGTGACCTTCAAGAATGCACCCTCTTGGTGCTTCTTTTTTCACACAGCTCCTCATGTAGGGCTAATCTAAATGCCACAGTGCAGCCTTAGTAATTCACCCAATAAAAAGGAAACATAAATATTACGATGGTGTGAGCACTAAACAGCAATACACCTAATAAAATTCTTGCTCTCTCACTTGCTGGCAAATGGCACGACCCATATTATTCAGTGTATATTAAACAAGCTGTCACCTAAGCATATTTGTGTGAAATAATACTGGATGAAAAATGCTTTTCGGGAATTTTGAATGTCTGCAGCATTTAATGTCTGCTCACTGTATTTGCCAGAGCCAGAATAAAGTGTATTAGACTACAAGGACAGTGTCCTCCTGTCAGCTGAGGTACCCATATATTGTCAGCTCATAATGCACCAGGAATGCAGATTGTCTCATAATTTAAAAATATTGTACAGCACAGCAAGATCACAACTTCTGAGCTCTCAAGTACATCATAAAAACCACACTGATAGTTGTCCATAAAATAATCAAAAACTTCAAAGTATGAATTTCTGGGGTGAAAACAATCAGTCTAGGGGAAGGACTATATGGAAAATTTTCACCCTCTCCCTTTTCTAACCCCAAAAATGCAGGGGAAAAAAAAGCATGAGATTTGGAATAGAGTATTCGATGTGTTTCACCTGTGGACTCTTAGTTCAAAATTAATTTAGGCTACCAGTCAGGGAAGGTAATTAGCAGTCAGCTGTTCTGTGACCTGCATGGGAGAGATTAGCTAATGACTGTGGTCCTTTTTCCTCTCAGCAGACAGATAGCTGCATCTCATCCAGAACAGGCCAGTGGCATCCTGGGTGCTCCTACAGCAGCCAAGGACATCCTGGCCATGGAAATAGAACTCATCCCAAGGTGCCAACACACACTTGAACAAGGTCACTGAAGGCAGGGAGGAGAAACTCTGCAGCTCTCCCAGGGATCTTCTCTACTTTTGAAAACGAGGCAGAAGGAGGCAGGGTTGGCTGTTGTGGTGAGAGCTGTGGCCCAGGAGCAGAGTCCCTGTGTGCCACTCATGGTCACCCTGACCTGTCCTGTGCACAGCTGGGTGGAGCTGAAATCCTTCTTGTCTTCTCTAGTGGGAAAGCCTGAACCAGGAGGAGAGGCTTCACATCAGACTAGTACTTGGGAGTGGGAGCAGTAAGTAAGGCATGCCCTCATTTGACATATAAAATCAGACTGCAGTTCCAAATATTCTGCCTGCAAGACTTAATAGTCTTTATTTATGTTATTTATGTTTACATTTCAACAGAATTGGTTTCCTCTGCATTTACTTTTCATTATGAATGGACAATAACTACAGGCAATATTGGCTTAGGTGTGGTAAAAAAGTCTTTTCTATCCCCAACTTTGCAGCATTTGATCTTTTCTGTTATTTTAAAGCTATTGTTTGCTATAAAACAATAGTTCTATATTTCATTATAGAAATTCCTTATTTCATTTTTCTCTGCTTTAATTCATACTGTGTGCAAATACAGATGTAATGTGGTCATGTTGATTTCATGTCAGACCAGTAGATAATTTCTAATTTTATTCCCAACTACCAATTCTATTTCAGTTTCTGTTCCATGTCGCCACAGAGTCACTCAAAGGCATCATTACTGGAGAACTGTCTTTGAAAACTTCAAATAGACTTAAACACTTTTTCAGTGAATAGGCAGACATTACCTCATATCGCAATAAAGTAAGCACTGGTTTGACATTTAAATGTCATTTTGACATACTCCTGACCTCTACATCTTTGTTCCTATGAAATATTTCTAGAGTGATAGCACATTTAAAACTATTTAAATCAATCTTAAAGGGAAAAAAACCCAACAATTTTCCAACACTTTCTGGAGACAACTATTTTTTGTAAGCACAGAAAAGTAGTGATTCTTGTTCAGCATTAGTATTAAATAAGGATTACAAAATTAATTTTGGTAGATAAGAAATTCACTTGAACTTTATGAACTCAAAAATTTGCTTTGAGAAAAAAAGAAAAATAGAAGTAGCTTCTCAAACACAGGAGCAAACTTTTTTATTACTATATGTATTCTCTGAGTAGATAAAAGAATTCCCTTTCTTTTCTAGCACCAAAAACTAGTCAAAGTATCATAAAAAATATCTTTCATCCCATGAAATCAAGCAAAGAAAATTATGAATCAGTAGAATTTGGGTCATCTTAAAACAATCCTTTAGGGAGATGAGCAAGTCTTTAAATAATATCTAAGATCTGATCTATTATCTGGATCAATCTGTCCAGAGATACAAATAGGGATGATTTCAGGATTACTGTCCTCACATTTTCACAAAGGGAAGAAGAACAATTGAAACTTGTAGTAACAGAATGAGTTTAGAGATGGAGCTCTATTACTACCTGAAAATGAAAACAAAACAGTAGTTGAAGTAGGTAAAAACCAAAAGACTCCAGGTTACCTATTGTTATATGTTGCTATGTGTTGCATGTTGAATTGTTATGCTATTGTTATTGCCACTTACCTTGTTGTTCCAGATTGTTCGTGCCAGCATTGTACCCCCACGTCCTCCCGATCCCCAATATCCAAGTTATATATTCCCTTCTTCCCCAAATCCCAAGTTTTACCCTTCCCTCCACTGGGTTAGGCCTCTCTTGCTCCCTGCCTGCTTAGGCCCTGCTGCTCCCTGCCGAGACACCACCCACTAGGGAGATCAAGTGGACTCCCATGATGCCTAGCCCCGAGCAGATGTCCAGCTAGTGGCCAAAGATCCCTAGAACAACAAGCCCACTCGGAATTGAGACCCAGAAGAGACACTACTGTAGGGACGGGACCTCCAGCCACCCGGGGATACTCTCCAACTTGTTGGGGGGGTGGTTCTCCCTGTAACCTAGAAAGTAATCAACAAGAGAGACACCCCTAGAGCTGAGCCAACCACACCGAGTTCCTGGGAACCCCTGTGAGGACGAACTCCTGGCCCTGCAGCAGCTCGGCAGCAGGAACGACCTGGACCTTCTCCTCGGCGGTGCTGAAGGGAGCAGCGGCGGTGTAGGAGATCCCTTGAGCTCTTCCCCTTTTAAATAAAGGCATTTAAAGGAGTTAATAGTATCTCCTGCCCAATTTATTCACCACAGTAGTTAAGGACTATTTTTGTTCCCTTTAGTAGGATAGCATGATAAATCGTAGGATACCATTTATTTGTGATTGCATTTAATCCCTTAAAATAAAAGGAAAGAAAAGTTTAAATACATTAAATGTATTACATGTAATGAAATGTTGTCATTATTTCAGTCATTTCCAGATTACACAGGAGTAAGTATACATGGCAGGAATATTTATACGTGCGTGTCCTACTAGGCTGTGTATTTTATCTCCTCTCTTTGCAAAATCGTTCACAATCTTCTTCTTCCGGCTTGTCATCCAGTTGGCAAGTTTTACATTCTGTATGTGTTGGCAGAGAAGATTTGCATTTTGAAGCAAAAGTCAATTTAAGTGCAATACAGCTTTCTAAAAGACTTGGCTCATTTTCATAACCCATGAGGGCATGAAATAAGATAAAAATAGTTGGGTTTTCCAGTTTCTCTGAAAATGCCTTTGACCAGTAAGACGTGTCTAGTAGTTATTAGCTGTTCTTGCTTTTCTCTCAAACTGAGGCAAACAGGCTGTTGTGAAAAGGTTAAAAATAAATCTTGTATTGAAAAATAATTCTTTTGACTTCCAGTAAAAAAATTGGAAAATATTGTAACACACTTTACGTAGGGTTTATTGGAAAGCTTATACCACTGAATGCTATTTTCCTCTACTCTGGATAACAGGTCTGCAGAGGAGGCATTTGTAGGTTTGGAGAGGAAATGTTTGCAGCTGAATTTCTCAGTAAAGTCCAATGAAACACTAAAGGCTTGTAAATCTGCTCTAGCTCCACTGCTGTTCCCTGAAATGCTGTGGGGTGTCCCTTGAGACTCCCTCTGCACGTGAAGCAAGTTAACCTGGAGAAGTGAGTATTACGCTGGGTCCATATGCCACAGTTTACAGAGGAATATGAACAGTCTGCATGGGAGAAATGATCAAGGCATCTCTTTGCCCTGGCAACCTTGTGTAACCAAAATCAGGTTGTTACAGCCCTGTGCTGTAAGCACACAGCAGATGGGAGCTCATACCACATAAGCTGCTGTGGTTTGGGAACTGCTCACAGGTCTGAGCATGTGGGCAGGGACGTGGGATCTCCTGCACACGTCTCAAAGCCGTGGACTTGCATTAACATTTTTGCCAGCCAACATGGCTCAGGACACGCGTGACACAGCTGAAGCTCGCTTGCACCCATCTGCAACAAAATTACAGAAAAATCTCACAAATGTATTGGCATTAGCAAATTATCTATGCAGCCAGGGACCCTTTTAGAGTTTTGATAGAATATCATGGGTTAATTCAAACCTATGTACCAAAGTGATTCTTTTCTCACAGTGTGTGTGTGTGTACAGTAGTTTTAGATTGGTGCTGTTAGTAAATGGGAAAACCCCAGTGTGCAGATCCAAACTGCTGCAAACAGGCACAAAGCACAACAGAAAGTCTTACAAATGAAACAAAAGAAATCACCATGCAGAACATGCATGAAGAAGCAATTTAAATGTTTATAGGAGCCTACAACCTTTTTTATTCTGTAAAAATAGGTTTTCAGCTTGTCTGCCCCTGAATAAGTCTTAAATAGTACAATTTATTTTGAATGACTGATTATAGGACTCCAAGTAAGGCAGTTTAAATCCCATCTCCTGTAGACTTTAGGGAACAAAATGATTTTCTAGCTTTGACATCATATATCATGTTAAGTTTGAGCCATAATGCAGTGGGAGCCCAGTTCTGTTAGTCCAGCACATAGCCATGAGGTCTGTATTTTTAGTGTCTTTAAAGCAACCTCAAGCACAGCAGGATAAAGTTGTTCATCCAAGAACAGTAAGTTACTTTTGGTCACTTGATAAATATGTTTGGTTGTGGCTTGAAAGCAGGATGGCAGATGAGGGCATTGATGGTGTATTTGCAGAGGGATCCTTTCTAATATCTACCAGGGACGTTTGCAGGGAGTTCCTATTTCACTTGTTCGGAGTTGTGTTTGCAGGAAATTCCTTTTTTACTTGTTAAGAGTTGTTTTTCTCAAGCTCTCCATAGTTAAACTGTCAGGCTGAAACCAGAAACAGGCTCTTCAAGGGCTGTGCAGGCATATCCATGTAGCTGTAAAGGTAGATTACATTTTGTTATTGTCTCTGGGCCTTGTCAGATTATTCGGTAAGCTTGTTTTTATTAGCGCATTTATAATGGACAGTGAAAGGCAGATGAAGTTTGGATAACTTTTCCTTCCTGTTACAATGGTGCAAATTAAGATGTACATTAATTTATAATGCACTATGCATGCAGTATTTTTAATTCCAAGGATATCATGACACCTTTCGGTTATCTTTTTCTGTTTGAAACAATTAAAACAAGGTGAGATGGTGCTTTATTTTCCCGTTTAGGAGGAAATGCAAGCAAGCAGTACCTCTCCCTCACAGACTGGAAGTAAAAACCACGAAGAGCTGATTACAGAGCAGTCCTTGCCTTTCTGTGCTGGACATATTTCCATGCTGTGGAGCCTCTCATGGTGCCATCCCTCTTCATGCTCATCCACCTCAGGCTGGAGCTCTGGTGAGGGTGGGAGGGATGATTCCTCTCCCTGAGGACAATGGCATTAGCAACAAGCAGACAGTCATAAAGGATGCAACCAGAAAGGCAGAGGGGGAAAATGACAGTAGGCCTTCATAAATATTAAAGAAGCTTCTCTAAGACAGAAGCTGAAGTGTGTGTTGACACTGTCAGAAGATGAATGACTCTACGCAATCAATTCTTTTTAGAGAAAAGATTATTTTTTCACAATTATTAATGTAGTATTTAATTTTTTTTAAATTTCATTTCTCTCTCTTGCCTTCCCCCACTTTACTTGAGATTGCCTACCCTGGCTCTTCTATGCTTTTATTCTGGTTATTAATTTTTTGTCCAAAATTCTTACACTTCCCAAGGAGAAAAGGGCATCATGTAGGCATTGGTAGCTTTTCTGCCTGCTTTCCACTACTTCTGCTGAGCATCCATTTAACACAGACAGTTGGGTAAATGCCAGTTACTCATTTCAATATATTTCAAACTTGAATATATTTGAGGTTTGTAGTTTACGTCAGATTAGGCAGTGAATGAGGTACTTCTCACATTTACAGGTTAAAGGTGAAAAGTAAACTTCCATGGTACTCTCTGTATACAGGTAACACATCAGCTCTAGCTCTTTGTACTGGGGAGAACAATTTTTGAAAGAATTTATTATCGTCACAAAATTTTAAGATGTGACTGCAGTGAGAATAATTCTTATGTTTTCTTGGCTAATGTAAAAGCAAGTTTTAAAGGACAGAAAATTTACTTTTGCCTTACATTTGTAATCCCTAGGCATATTTCGTCATCTTAAAATTATCCTGGATTGTTTAAATGAAGTAGTAGATTATGTTCTTCTGAAATGGCTTTTGACACATTATCTTGCTGGTGAAGCTTGTGTACTTAATGAGTCATAGGGAATCATTTTCCAAAACCCTCCAATATTTTGCATGGATATTCATCATTACCATTATCACCAGTCATCCTGGTGAACAGCAGGGAAGCTGTGTATTAGTCACTGTGAAAGGTGCTAGGTTGAACTATACATCACTGTTTCCTTTTAATAGGCTTTGAAACAGGATGACATGATTTACATTCTTTTCACCTTCTGGAAAAACAGATGATGGCTCTTTTTCAAGTCCACATGCAGCCATCCTGATGAACTGGCAGTGGTTCTTTGCCTTTCATTAGGGTAGGTATGAAGGAATCTTTAGGTAAGGGAGCATCCTGTCCTTGCTAGCTCATGGGAGTTAGCAGTTGGGATTTGTGATATCCACCCGCTGGAACATTTAACAATCCCACTGGAGGGCCTGGTGAGACCCTTTAGCAGCACAGCAACACAGTGAAGGAGCTGAGCTCCCCATCCTACACACACTTCATCATGCTCTTCCTCTCTAAACCCCACTGATGCTGTAAACCTAGCACCTGAAATGTCCTTAACATGGTGACTCTGCCAACCCATGCAGCACTAAGACTGCCATTTGTCTGTGTTATTTCTGCTGCAGTATTTGGTGATTTATACCATGCAGAATTTAGAACAAACAGCAAAATAGATAATAAAAGTCTTTGTTAGAATGTCCAGACAGGCTCCCCTTCCCTAGTGAAGTTGTCTGCTCATTACTGTTAACATATCAATCTGAATCAGTGGATAAATTAGATATTGGAAGGGAAACAGAAGAAATCCTGAAATTCCTGAATCAGCAGGACTGTGAAGTTTATGGGCAGTCCAGAAACACAGTTTCTGGAATTCTTAATTCTTAAATAGACAGATAAGTGTGTCATCACCTCCAGGACATTAAATACAAGAATTTTTCTCCATTCAAATAAAGCACTACTTTAAGGGTTTTGCTATATCAGGTCCTAGGAGCCAAATAGGTCCCAAACCTGTATTTCTCCACTTGAATTCTTGGTGCCATTTTTATGCCAGATATTATGTGAGAAGTATTTTGCAGTGGTTGTAGGTAAGTAATTTCACATTGAACTTGGAAAAGTTTATTGTACAGAAAAGAATAATTCAAAGAATCTGTCATCCTGTGCTAATTTGATTGAGTTTCCTTGGATGTAATTCAGATATGTAGCCACAAAAACTTCAAGTAATAGGCTCAGTGGTGATAAAATAGTTTTGAAATATTCTGTCAGGTATCTGAAAATTCCTAGTGATGATGCCAAACAACAGCAGATATTATGTGTTCTTTACTAACTTGGAGTTTATAGAAAGATTTATAAGAACAATTTTGAACTATCCTACATTGCTTAGCACCATTACAGATACTTGTGATTTTCATTTTCACAAGTTACAATGCTATTACACCTTACTCTACTGATTTTATAATCTGGAAAAACAACTCTATAATCTTGGTCACCTGCTGGAGAATTAGAAAATGTGATAATCCTTTAGTTAATGTGCATGGTATCCTTATAGCCATTGTGCTAAAATTACTGTTATTGCAGTCTTCTACTATTGCTAAAATACCACAGGACTCTTCAAGGCTGTGGATGGAGCTCAGTGAGTGATGAACCTCTGATTATTCCAGTCTCTTGCTTACCACCACTTCTGCACAGGAATTAACAGGAGTAAGAGCCCTCTACTTATTCATCCCTTCTGTAACTGTGTAGAGCAAACAAACAAACAATGTTTTTTAAAGTTTATGTTTCAGTTTAACCAGAAAAATAATAAATACCAATTCTCAGAACTACACTCTCTGAGACAATAATTATATTGATGGCTTAATAATAAACCAGATAGGATTGGAAAATTAATATTTATAAAATCTGACCCCAAAGTCTGACCAGAATGCTGACTGCTCATGCAAAATAGTTCATCTCCCTTTACTACTTACTGTTCTCTCTTCCTCCCTAACACTCAGAAGGTTTCTTCCATCTGTTTTACTTCACGACTTCTTGCTATATTAACCATATTTCTCTGCTCTGCAGTGAAAGTGAGAACTCCTTTTGGCATCCTGTCTTCATGGTGCTGCCATTCTCATTGAATGCAGTCAGTGATTTGTGCTGGCTGGATTCATGTGTGGCATCTCGTTGTGAGTACTCATCTAATAAACAATTTATAGACACCTCAGTGAAATCAGCATATCAGTGTCAACTTCACATCTACTGCATGGATTGAAAAGGCTATCTGAAAGCAGCTTCAGAAATGGTAGCAAAACCCTCATCTATGTTGCTACAGTAAGGAATTTCTGCAGTCTGCTAGGACAGAAGGAGAAATATGTAAATGAAGAAGAAGAGAAAGCTATCGGAAGACACGAGAAATGATGGTATTAGTTGGCTGCCACTCCTTATGAGGAATTTTTGTGGTATAGGATTCTCTTAACTATTGAAACATTCTGTCAAGTGAGACTGATAAACTGTAATCACTTAAGTCCTTTACCATGACCACCCAACTGTAGCTTTTGCCAGCACTAGGGCTTCTATGTATGTAAGCAGAAAGCAATCACTCTTAACAAAGTTTATAATTAACTTTTCTTATATAGATAAATCCAAGGTGGCAGTGCAATCATTGAGTGTGGGCTGGGGTGAGAGCACATCCTTCCATTACTGGGGCAATAAAAAAATAACTAAAGAAAAGAAATAAAACAAGAAAGTCTGGATTCTGTGGAAAATAAATACATTTATAATCCACTGTCCAAACAAAATATTGATTTACACCGGATTAATGTCAATATTTTAACACACTTGAAAGATTAGGCTTTGGTAATGGTGCATTAGATGGCTCTATTGATGTAATATTTAATGGTAGAATAACAATCCTAGCCATATAATAAGACACAGCCCGACAAAACAATGACAAATGAATGTGTAAATTCAGTGGTTTCAGGAATTACAGGTTGTTTGAGGCTTTTGTTTTGGTGATGTTTTCTTGAAATTAGCTCGGTGATATCTGTCATTCATCTTGTGCCTGCTGAAACAAAGTGGTTTGTGAGATGGATAAGAAGCTGCTGAAAGTTTTGCTTTGTTAGGAGATCTACTGATTTTCTCTATAAAGAATGTTGAACTTGCTTTGTTCTTTATGTCTGCAGCACAAGGGTGCAGTGTACCCTATTTTAACTTTATTAAATGCCACTTGACTGTTAAGGAGACAAATAGACAAAGACTCATTAAACACTTAACAGGAGACAAAGGTGTGTAAAAAACATGCTAGAGAAAGGCAAACTCTTTTCCCAGCTTGGAATTATGTTGGAATAATGGCAGAATTATTCAAGGGGATGCATGTGTAAAAAACAACTTCTTTTTTTTCCACAAAATTGGTGGCCTATCAAAATCTAGAAACTGCAAGAGCAAATTTATTTCTTACTGATATGACTTCCTCAGTATTTATAAGCTGCAGTAACAGCCAAGTGTTGTTGAAGGTGATGAAAAAGAAATGATGAAGGGATTTATTCCAGTACCACACATTTCTATATGAAACACAGTAGCTGTTTAGTAACCATGACTTTACATAATTGGATCTGTATGGATAACTCATCCTCACCTTGGAATGAATCTTGCAATGGTACAATGACCAACCAGTTCATCGTTCAGCTCACATGAACAACTGTCGTTTAAACTTTTAATAAACACAAGCTCAGCTTCTGGAAAAATCCTGGGAGACTAGAATGGCTAAAAACCTCAACAATCCCAAAAGGTTGCACATTAAGATTACCTGAGAGGCCCGCGGGATGGGACACTGAACTGTGACTCTGGAGAACTGGAGTCTGCCTCAGTTGTTCTGTGTGATTTGCAGTTTCACTGAATCCCTCAGTGCGCAGTCACAGCAAGAGTGCTGAGCAGGAACTTCATCCTAGATTACAACCCTGAGCACAATAGGACTTTAGTAAGGGTGAGATCTCTCTGGGAACTGTAATCTAAATAATCATTTTCTATTAACCAACCTGAAACCCAGAGGAAGCTTTCTTGCTGCATCAGTGCTAAAATCTGTGTGCAAGAATGAATCTTGGCTGTCTCAGTATCTTCCCTTTATCCAATAAAGCAGTTTCCAAGTTAGCTGCCACTCCCTCACTGTTCCTCAGGATGCAACAGCCTGGAAGAGAAAAGGAGAGGAGAGGAGAGGAGAGGAGAGGAGAGGAGAGGAGCTGTAATTTTACATTCATGTGGCAAAATCTTAGTCCAAACAGGACCTTAAATATTTATATGGCCTTTCTTAGTAACAAATATATTTGTTCTCTTTTCAAATGCTTTTTAGAGAAGGACTTGAATGAGAAATGTGAATTGCTCTTTGTGCCAATTTTAAGTGCTGAATCCTTTGTTGTCTGGAGTCGGATGGACTAAAGACAGAGAAGTTGTCTTCCATATGTGATAGAATGTTAAGTGGAGTTCTGTGTTTATGCTAGAAAAATACATGTGCTGCGGTTAAAGGATTCCAAGAATATGAATAATTTTTTTTCTCTATTTTCTGGTTCCCAACTTTTTTACAAGGAAGTAATGCAAAAAAACCCCCAAAACAAACAAACAAAACAAAACAAAACAAAAACACCACAACAACCCCCCAAAACCAACCAACCAAACAAACAAACCCAACAAACCAACACAGGAAGAACAAGGTAGCAAATTGATAGGCTTAGTCAGGGAGCTTAAAATTGTCTTCCTTCTCACATCTTCTGTCATTGAAGGTCAGAGTATTTGTTTGATTAGTGCTTTTATGTCTGAAATGCTTTCCTTAGGTTTAAATTCCTGTAGGAATGAAGGAAAAAAATTGCCTTTTTTATGTCTGTGTTCTGCTTTCTTAACAGTGACTCTGGTTCATGATGAGCTATAACCTTTCCTTTCACAAGCAGTACTAAATAATTGTATATTTACAGAAATCAGCTCCAAGAGGGGATTTAGCAGCTTTTCCTTCCCATACCACAGACTCTTACTACAACAACTTCTGCTTGCTTTTCTCTGCTTTTCCTGTTTCCATTTCACCCCTCTTGGACTTGATGAGTGAGTCTTTCCACAGTCTGAATTGCAGTAATTAATTCTGAAGCTTCTATTTTTTTCTCTTATATAATTTTTCCTTGTATATGACTTTCTCATGTACACTTTTTTTAAAAAAAATTCTTTTCTTTTTTTTAGTGGTAAGGATTTTATGTAGTGATGTGGGACTGCATTCTGCAAGTTTATTTGTACAGCAGTCAACGACATAAGGAGGGGATATTTGAAATTTTTCACCCATGGACTTATGGAGGATTGGATGGATAAATGAGAAGGTTTTGTTGTCACATTCTAATACAAATTAATGACAGCCTAATAGGATGACAATCTCTTAATGAAGGTCAATTTTGATGTGAAGCCAAGTCCTAGAACCCTCCTTTGCAGGGGCTTTCATTCTGCCTTAAGTTATTTCTGTGTTTGTGTTATGGCTGTGTCTGTGTGACCTGGCTGATACTGGGAGTGAGTTTTCCTGTATACAAATAGTTCAGCAAATCTGCCTGCTGACTTTAATCAATACACAAATGCTAAAATTCTCTGTTTTCTGGGTAATTTAGTTCTATCCTTATATGTCTGAAAATCGACCCCAAAAATCTGAGTAGATTTTTTTGCCTTCATTTATTAAATAACAAAATAAACCAAAATACTAAGGTATAATTTAACTCCAGCAGAGAAAGAAAAGAAATGAAAATAACCAGAGTGTTTTCCTTTATTTTTCCTCTTATTCTACCTAAACTATCCCCAGATTTCATGATCAGACAGAGCTCTCCTCCTGCTGCCATAGCTGCTATTGAGAGGTTCTGACATTTAGTAAAATAATAAACTGTTACTAACATAGCACCCTTGATACACTCCAAACAGAATTAATCTAAAAGGAAAGAGTATCTTCTAAAAATGTAACTTTAAAGCCACTTAAGAGGAATGTGATTCCATTGTTGTAGATAGAGAAGAAATGTTCGAATGCTGCTTTCTGTCTTAAATTGGTGATGTGGAATAGAGAAGGTGGATATGGCAAGAAAAAGCATTCAGACTTTTCTCTTGGAAATCAAATATCAGTCAGCTTGTGTTGTTCCAGTGCTTTCTTGCCAATGAAATTATCTGGAAAATAATCTGAAATAATTTGAGTTCTTGTTTAATTTATTAGTATTTAGATTTTCTCCAGACAGCCCTGTTCCAGGCTCTCATAGTATTTTGATTTTTGTACTGAATCTGATCTCAGAAGGAGTATTGGCTGTAACAGAATAAAAAAAGATAAACTATTTCCATAGGCCATAAAGGTGATGTCTTCGAACAGAACCTAGACCAATAATTCTGAATGTTAGGGGAAAAAAATCCCTCTGGGCAAGACTTTTACTTTGCTTTTTCATTGAAGCATCATGTATTGCCTCCTTTAAAAGATATGACTAGTGGAATACCTGACCTGAAGAGCTGATCAAGCACAGAATTTCCTGGAATCTTTTATTTTAAAAGTAAACTTTTTGATCTTTCCACAAGTGCATGTGTGTGTGAGGATTATTTGTTTTAGAGGAAGACTTGAAAGAAAATCATCTCTATGCTTTGTGAAATTTCACTCTATTGTGGCTCCTGTCTATTTCTCATTTAAGTTGCTTCCTATTATCTGGGGAAAAAAAAAAAAAAAGAAAAAAGAAAAAAGAAAAAAAAAAAGAAAAAAATTGCTACATGTATTTTGGAATCTAGTAATTTCACTTTCTTTAGCAAGTCTATACTTCAATGCAGTATGGATGTCTGAGAGCACTTGTTTCCTCTGAGGTTTCAATTTCAGGCAACACCAGCTTATGCTCTGGCTGAAAACTTTACAGAAAAGTAATTTTATTGAACTCCTAAGTTATTTATGTATTTTACCTACCTGGGAACTATAGAGCTTCTGTTGAGATAGTATTTAAAGGGAGTCTTCAGCAGGATGTTTTCCAGTGCAGGATCCAAGATGAATCTGAGTAGATCTCATCAGTAATCCATCCATTAAACACAAAGACCAATATCTCAATTTAGGTGCCAAAGAGTAGCTATGAAAAGACCCCTTTCCTTTCCTGGAAGTGACACAGAGCCACATGTCACTTGTGGCCTGAGAAATTTCTTCATACAAACAGATTGTTATTATTATAATGCTAAATCACAAAGCAGGAACCTTGATTTGTAATGGAGGCTTGTGTGCACTTTTAAAACCTGGGGGCCCAGAAATTGTAAGTGGAAGAAAGGAGAGCACCTTTTTCTGATGCTTCAGACACATAAGCTCTTCTTTGGATCAGGTACCTCTTGCTTACTTTCCGTCCCCAGTTAATGACAGAGTACAAATGCAAAATGAATAACCTCACCTCATTCTTTCAAGCTGTAAACTTTCAGTTTGTCAACCACACTGTAGAGGAACATAAAATT
Source organism: Hippolais icterina (assembly GCA_013400075.1). Taxonomy (NCBI): domain Eukaryota; kingdom Metazoa; phylum Chordata; class Aves; order Passeriformes; family Sylviidae; genus Hippolais; species Hippolais icterina. The sequence goes on along the minus strand of VWYN01008753.1, from coordinate 79,430 downwards.
CAGAGATACATTTTACACAGAAATAAGATTATCTTTGTTTTAATTACAATACGTTGAGTTTGACCTATTAAATGAAAGAAGACTGGGCCTGTTAAGCTTGAATTGGAAAGAACCAAATGAAAGATACAACTGAGAAATATTCTTTTCTAAACACAGCAGCCTGTAAGAAAGAAGAATATTTTTTTAGACAAAATCTTTGTTTTATTTTCTTGAAGTTAGGACATATTCAGCCTCATAATGCTCTTAGAGCATTCCAGACAGCAACATTGAATACTACAGTGCCAAATATTTTTTAGGAATAGCTGGAACTAAAAACATCCAAGCACTCCGTGGAAGGGACTCATGCTGGAGCACTTCATGAAGAAGGATTCACTTTGGAGAAGTTCATGGAGGATGGTTTTCTGTGAGAGGGAGCCCATGCTGGAACAAGAAAAAAGTGTGAAGAGTTCTGCCCCTGAGGGGAAAGGAGCAGCAGAGACATTATGTGCTGAACTGACCACAACCTGCATTTCCTGTCCTCCTGGGCCCCTGTGAGAGGAGGAGGAGGAGGGATAGAATTCAGGAATGAAGTTGAGCTTTTGGAGAAGGGAAGGGTGGAGGGAAGGGTTTTTTAAGATGTGGATTTATTTCTCACTATCTTATTCTAATCTGACTAGCGATAAATTGAATTAATTTTCCTGAGTCAAGTCTGTTTTTCCCATGGTGATATTTGGTGAGTGATCTCTCCCTGACCTTGTCTTGACCCACAAGCCTTTCATTGGATTTTCTGTCCCCTGTCTAGTTGAGAAGGCGAATCACAGAGCAGCTTTAGTCAGCACCTGGCATTCAGCCATGGTCAGCCCACCACAATTATACAGGTAATATAAGAATGATCTTGAACTTGACCTGAGCACTACAATAATTATAAATAAATAAATAAATAAAAATTCCAAGGATTTCCACCTTGAATTAGTATTCATTATTTGTACTCCATGTACCAATTAGAGGCTATGCTTAAGATCAAGACCTTTATTTTCCTCTGGCTGTACAGTCTGAGATGCATTCTAAGGGTTAACAAAACAACAAGGGTGTGAAAGACAAAAGGTAGCTGAAGGATGTTACTCTTTTATAGGAGGGAAAACACCAGCATGAAAAATTCTTAACTTATTTGTCCAAAGTAAAACCAGATATGAAAAATACCCAGATTTAATCAGTCATAGAACATTAGTAAAAGAAAATTCCTCTTTTAAATGCTTCATTTTGGCATTTGGGTTTCTTGTCTTGTTTCCATTCCTGAATCAAAAATATGACAGGTTATAGGAGAAAGTCTGTTCATATGAGCTGTGGTTGAAGTCCCAGGCGTCTTTTGAGTAGTTGATAACAATATGGATATAAAAGGCACCATTTAACCTGTTGGAAAGGAAAGGATGATGATACAAACCCATTAAAAACTACACATGGTATGTTTTGGTCTGAAATTCCTTCAATTTTTAAAGGAAAAAAATTGGAACAAACAATGTTGCTTTAAATCCTAGAAATTGTGTTTCCTTGAAATAGAGGGAGAAATATTCTGTAGAGTTTGGGCCCCTAATAAAACACTCCAATATAATTTTAAATAATTAAGCACTATTCTGAAAAATTACAAATGGTTTCCGAGAGTTCACTCAATAAAAATAATAGAAAAGATTACACATTAATTTACTATAACAGTAATATTTTAGAAGTAGAAAGACCTATCTATAATTCTCTGTCAGAACAAAAGATACATGTATCAGAAAAAAACCAAACTTCTAAACTTAGACTTAACTATAAAAAATATAGTTATTCAGTCAAAGGTATATCTCATTTAACTCCACTGACTTCAGGTGGATTTACTACATCAAAAATTATTTTGGTCTCAAATTTGGTTGATTTTTCATAGCCCAATCTGATGATCTGAATTTATGAGATATAAAGAAAAGTCCTAGCCAAACCATTTGAAGTACATTAAAAATCAAACTTTTGTTTTCATGTAACAGTCAACATTCAAACCTGAGCATCACTAAAATGCCTTCAAACTTGATGGGTGATTCTCAGCCTGGATGTGAACAGCCAGCCAGGTATTTCCACAGAAGGTTCTCAAGCATCAGCTGCTTTCATTTATCAGAAATTAGAATGACACTTCTTAACATTTTATGCCAAGTTAACCAAATGTTATGGAAATTACAGACGGCAGCCACCATTGCAGGGTTCAGCTCCAGGTTTCTGCTGAATCAATGAGCTGAAAACAGATTCTTTTATAAAGTCCTTTTTATTAATTTTATTAATCAATACACCTGGGGTCTGAGAAATATAATGAATTTAGATTTAACTTAATTCCTATTCTGACTTCTGAAAATATATGGATAACATAGTAAACCTTTGCAGCTACAGGAGTTTGGAATGTGCTTCTTTTGGTAATACAACATGAGATTTTTACTTCTGAGGCTGTATGTTGAGAAAAAAAAAACGGGGAGAGTGTAATCTATGAGCCTCCCTCAGTCTGAGCTCTTTGGCACACAGAAGAAGGTGGAGATAATAGCATTTTTCTTTGCCATTTTTTCATTTTGGTGTTAAGAAGCTGTTTAAGGACTTGAAACTTCAATGGGAATGTTCATTGTAGGAGGTAACCACCAAAGTACATTTTTTCTGCAAGTGCAAATTGATAGCTTTTATTAAAAAAATGTTATTTGTCACAATAATCTGAGCAGTATGAGGTTAAATGTAGTGGCTTGAAGTATTTTTTTTCTCACCTTTACAGAGAAAGGAAGTGGTTGCTTTTACAATGTGAAGTAGCTATTAAACTAAATTAATAGATCTAATATGTCTGGGTTTGTAGAAAGCTTTTGACAAAGTTTCCCTTGATAGACTATTGTTAAAGTTCTCTAAATATGGGTGAGGTAATACATTATTAAGATGGATAAGGAATGGTTAGAAACCAGAGACATGAATTAAAGGTATCTTTTATTCATAGGGGTTGGATAAAGAATGAAGCCCCACTGGGCTCTAATTGTGTCAACACTGTTTAATACTTGATTTAACATTTTCAACAGAGCTGTACCATGGTCTTTCTCTATATCTGTGGGTGTTACCTGAAGAAGCATAACTCAGTGAACTGCAACATTTATGAGTGTGAGCCAATAAATGGGTTCCAGAGCAGTGGGTCAGACCACATAGGATTATTTGTATCAGAGAAGTGTATGTCCACAGAGACAGAATTTAAACTTTAACCAGCCAGAGCATTGCCAAACACTGGCACACATGGAAACACAGAGATAGTGATTAAAGTCTGGGTAGCAAAATGTCCCAAAATGTACTAAAGCAGCAGTGGGTGAAATTACCATCCCTGGTAATTTCAAAAATATGTAGATGTGGTGCTTAGAGATGTGGCCTGGTGGTGGACTTGGCAGCGTTGGGCTGATGGTTGGACTCAATGATCTTAGAGGTCTTATTCCACCTCAAGGATTCTGTGATTCTAAAGCAGCACTGGAGAGGTTTTACAAGTGTGAACAGGGCCAACATATACACATTCGGGCAGTGCTGGCAGCCTTGGGAGAAGGAGATTTTGGAGCTGCTGTGCTGATGACAGGCTGACAAACTGAAAACATGCTGTCATGACAGCACTGAGTATGGCATGTGTTGTCTTCTGTTGGCTCTCACAGGTGACCCTGCAAGGTACAAATTCTTAAACCAAGCTGTGGTTCCTGTAAATGAAGCTGAAAATTTAGATGGAGAAGACCACAGGTGCTCAGCCTCCCACAAAAACCCTAGAGATTCAGCTGAGAGAGTCTACAGAGTCTAAGCCACTGTCATACCTGGACTGCCACAAACCTAGTTGAAACCCCAGTGAGCTCTGGAGACTATCACTTCTGGGTTTGGTGGAGCTGGATCATGTCTCTTGTGACTGCTGTAGCAGTTTTCAGGCAGCTATCTGTGTTTCCATGCTGAGCTACATAGGTAAGAAAGATTTGAAAGGAGTGATTTTCACAGAAAGGAGTGATTTTCACAGAAGGAAGACTCTGTATCAGATTCCTCATGAGTACAGTGATTGCCAAACAGCTCTCAAGAAGGCTTTCTAGACATTAAATTTTTCTATCATTTCCTTTTTAAAAAAAAATGCTCTCTTTTTATGTAATGAGATCATCTATACCAGCTTTTCAGACAATTTATATTGCTGATATTTATTCACATGGTACACAGTGACAGTACTCGAAAAATCAAACCAGCAGTTGTGTTTGATCCACAGCAGTGTCTGAAAACAGTGTGTGCCATCTAAACTGGTATGTACAACCCGCAAGGGTGAGGTGATGTCTGAACTTTAAGGACACCATTACTTTTGCAGAGACTGTGACATGAATAATGTATGTGTGACTTGAGATTTTTTTTTTCACTCAGAAGAAAGTGAAATGTAATTTGAATGCTGTCAGATGACTGACATCAAATGAGTGACACCTATGGGGAAATTATAGCACATGAATCAAAGTCTGAGACTGAGAAACCCTGTATTTGACCAGAGAGGAAGAGACAACACGGTCATTAACATAACAGACAGGAGTTTTGGTACTTAGTACCAGCAGTCCTTTTGCACCTAAATGGGAGAGAGACAGCCACAGAGAAAAGAATCGATATCACTCTGCCTCTTCAATTTTTCAAATGTTTCTGACATTAAAAGTGGCAGATTCCTTCTGGTTAAAGTATAACATGGATATACAGAACAAAACGCTGGAAGAAGAAAATTAAGCAATTGAGAATTTGATTGTGTTTTGCTTTTTGAAGTTTATCTTTAAAAAAGTCTTATTTGAAAAAACTGTAAAAAAACCAGTGTAATATCCAAGGACAGGATTACCTGGGGAAGTATTTTGGATGGGCCAGACCTGGTGGAGACAGCAATGTAATTAGAGTGGCCCAAAGCATGATTTTTCTGTGCTGTTTATTCATGACCAAACTTCTTGGATGACTGTATTTGTGAAATGTAAATGTGCTCCATGTTGCTAATTTTTTCTATTTCACTGATGTCAGTGATATTAATCAACCTGATAACAGATGAAAATTAGCGTTACAGTTGGGTTTCCTCTTCCTTAGTCACGATGTATATATATGGACTCTCCTCTGACTCATGGGTCACTGTAGCTCATGTCAGAAAGAGAGAAACAATGACAGAGCCAGGCACAGAGTGTCCCAATTAGCTATGTATTCTATGAGTATAGCTTCTGTGGAAATATTTGGAATATGTGTTTCTTATTGCGCATAATATTCTGATTACTAAAATCCGAGGAGGTGGACTTGATCACACCAGATGGAAAGGACTGAACTGTGGTCTCCCTGGATAAAAGCTTTAAAAGTGGAGCTGATATTTAAATCAATGGGATGGGGTCCAAACCATCTTCCTTTGGCTTTGTTTTGATGCCTAGGTTTAAGGCAGTGTGAGCTGGTTCGCTTGGTGCTGCTTGCAAGATTAGTGCAGGGCATAAAAGCAGGACAATGTTTGTGGACTTGGCTGGAATTTGTGTGTGGGAAAATGCTGAATTAGTCACATTAAGGAGGAGAAATTTCTGCACATGCTTGGATGTCTCCTTGGAGCTCCATGGTTAAAAATCAAGCTCACCAAGGAATCGAGGCACTTCCAGGGTTACACAGGAGTTGAATAATTTCTATGGAAGGAGACTTTGGTCTTTACGGCTCAGCTTTACTTTTGCTTTACGTCTCAAGTGAACAACAACCCCAAGATATAAAGTCCAGCTCCCATGAGGTATTTAGGTGCTTGATGCCCACTGGTTGCTACAGGAGTCAGATGTCAAAGTACATTTGTAGATGTCAGCTCCAAAGTTCATTGTGTAGCTCAACCAAAGAGTATGCGTATTGTCGCTGTATGTGAAACAGCATTCTAGGCTAGATTGTATATCTGTGCTTAGGGCCCACATGCTGTGCATAGTCCTACTACCAGAAATGTTTAACCCACACACTGTTCTTTTAAAGGAAAATTAATGTTTTCTTTACATAGCAGTAGGGACTTCACAGTTGAAGGCTCAATAATGTATCCTTTAAAAATAGTACTTTGTGCTTCATCTCCAAACCCTTTTGCTAACACTGGGCTCAGCCAGGCACTCCTCCAGGTATTGAACTCCTCCGCCTATAGAGCAAGTTACAGATATAGGAGCTGACTGGATCAGTTCCACCCTTATACCCCTCCTGTGAAGTAAATTATTATCATCTTGTTACAGACAGGGAGACAAATATAGACTGGTTTTGATTTGTAAGATTACAGCACTGGGGAGCTGCTTACAAAATAAAGGCCATATATCAAAACAGATTCTATTCATTCACTGAGTGCACTGTGAAGAAGGAATCAGGTAATAGTCTCACAGTGATCTGTACTTTACTGGGATTAATATAAATTATTTCTGTCTTTATAATGAGATGCAAAAATTATTAAATGCATTAAGAATGTATCAGTATCAAGAACCCAATAGATAACACACAGATTTTCAAGTGCAAACCTTTGAAATAAATTTGTTCCAATGAAAGAAAGGATGTTCTTTCTCTGTAGTTATGTTTTGCTTTTTTAAAAAAAGAAGAAGTATGACATTTAAGAGATTAATGCATCTTCATGACAAAAGTATACTTAAAAGTTATCTCTCATCAATATTGTTTCGGCAAAGTTAGAACTCTGTGACCTTTCTGGATGGTATAAAATTTTGGTTGATTGCTGTGACTTTCATAAAAGAGCAATTCTTAATTCTCAAGATTTTTGAAAATTTTATGTTTTGGACTTTTCAGAGTCTGAACCTCCTTATTTCTAGAAGTGAAAAATAAAGCAAACTCACAGCACATTTATACTCTTCTTATTAATATGAATCGTAGCTGTTCTACACACAATCATCTTGATTTTCCTGGAACTAAGACCCTCAAAGGTGAGCTTGTAATCCCACATATTGATTGTCATTGTGGGATGGAGTCTAAATAAATGCCTTTTCAAACTGAGTAGCATCTGAAAAATTACCCTGTTCAGAAATTAAAGGTATGGATCATCCATCGAATGTTAGCTGACACTTGATGAAGAATTATACAATCATTTTTAATGCACAAGCCTGTGAAGTTATACTTATCATCTTAAATAGTTACCCTAATATCCCCAAAACACAGATCTGCCTTCCACTGGTAGGGCCTCTCTGAATGTGGTTCATGGGGCTTTGTGGGAGTTCCTTAAGCTGTCTTTCACCAAGCACATTAGGACTGGGGTTCAGACACTTCAGGGGCTCTTCAGACTGAAGTTGTGTCAAGACTCTAGGCTAGAATGCAAATTTATCCTGTTGATAATTCCACATCCAAAGTGAGTCTTTCCTGTGGTGTCTGCACACAAGACTGGGATTTGAGAAAAGCCACGTTTCTTTGAGAGCTGCCAATGTGCAGGAGTGCGCTGTGGCTGTACTAAGGGTTTCCAAAAATAAATAACCTTGTGTACTTAAAAACTTTGTCAAACTTTGAACTTTCTTAGCTTCACTATACAGCTGCTGGGTCTTTTTGTGACTTTGCTGACCAGTACATAAACTCATTCTGTGTCTTGCTGCCAGTGGTGCCAACAGGAAGTGCCTGGGGATTGCAAGTCTCTAGAGACACCTCCTGCTTTACATTCTTGACAAGAATTTCAGCTTGGGGACCTCTCCAGAGAGATTTAAATAAAACTTTGTGTTTAGCAGCCCAGCTGGAGCTCTTGTCTTTGATTTTATACAGTGTCCCCTTGAGATCATGTAAATGGTTAGCATTTATATCATCCTATAGCAAGGGTTTCCAGCAGTTTTGCTACACATTCAATAAGGATTCACCCTCTTTTTTCAGTGTGAACTTGTTTCCTGGGAGTTTCAGTTAATAAACCCTAGTTAATCTATTAGGAAAGAAAATAAACAGTTTTTTGGGGATATTTATGGGTTTACATGTCTGTCATGTATTTGATCTTTGCCAGGCTGAAGAGTCCCAGTCTGCACATTATTTTTCTATATAGAAGATACTTCACGCTCATGATCTCCAGCCTATGAACTTTTGTCAGTTCTATCTGTTTGAGATGAGATAAATAAAACGGCATATTTAGTATCTGGGTGCAAGATTAAGAATAAACAGTTATTCAGCACCTCCTGCAATTCCTGGCAGCTGCTCCATCTTGAATAATTTATTATTTGTAAATAATGATACCTCACCTCTCATAGCTATTCCTAAGTTGCTTATAAAGGTGATGAACAGCTTTCTGACCATTTACTGACCAGTTATCTTCTTTTTCCTGTCTTTTATCCAAATATATATCCATGCAAATATCTTCTTATACTGTAATTTTCTTAAAGACATTTGGTGAAAGCCAAAATCCTTTTGAAAAAGCAATGGTCAAGCCCATATCAGTACCATTCTCAACTTCTAGAAGGTCTAGATTTGTAAGACTGGACTGCTCGTCACAAATGCCACACAGCTCTGTCTCAGTGCCAGGGAAAATGGTCCAAATCATCATTAAATAAAAATTAACTTCTAATATAAAACAAATCAAACCCAGACATTTGATGTGGAGAAAGAATAAAAAACCAGGACAGAGAAAGTAATATACTGGAGAAGAGTCATTCAGCAGAGATGGTGGAAATTATGGAGGACTAAGAAACATTTAATAAGGAAACAGAAGTAGCAGATAGGAAAATTTAACTTGAAGTAAATAAACACATATTAGCCCTCATAATCCCATACATCAATTACTGAGCACAGGCACCATGCTCAGTAAACAGAACATTCTCAAACCTATGTAAGAATATCAATTTCTGCCCAGCCTTCATTGGAAGTGAACAATACATATAAATTATTTTTAAATGAATAAGGAAAAATCAAACATGACAGCTTCATACTCTTCAATGCTATTGTTGCATCTGACACACTTTTCTAAGTGTCACTGATTTTAAGATAGTGGGACTAGCTCAAATGATAGCAGGAAAAATAAGGCTTAGAAGTCCTTTTATTGCAGTATTTAGCAGTGTGAGTGGGGAGAAAGAAAAAGAGGAGGCACATTTTACAACTATTGGGAAATACGTTTGACAAGTAAAAATGAACTGTGAGATACATTGCTGCAGGAGGAAAAATATCTGTGATGGCCTTGAACTACTAAATTATGCATCCCAAAACAAGTGAAGGAAATAATATGGTCAAGATTATAAAGATATTTAACATCAATCTGTAATATTATAGAACTTATTAGCTTCAATAGGAATTGTTTTTTGAGGAACTGTTACCTGGATGGAGCAGAACATGGTAGGGTTTTTTTATTTGAAGACTGCAAAGTAATAAATACAAAATATTTTAAAACTTTTTATTTTTCAAATCCTAACTTAAACCCCCTAAATTATAGAAGAAGCTAGGCTATGCAGTGTTTGTTCAACCATCTAGTTGTCTGCAATATTTATAAATTTCATGAGAATAACAGTAAATGTCAGAAATAAATGTATGCCCTCATGGCCAAGCCACAATGACTTAATTTTTCATATGTTCTTTTTAGTAATATAAGGCTTAAAATGTTTTAAAATGCATTTAGAGAGTTCTTTGCTAAAAGCCTTATGAGTGTCCCAAAACCGTTTTTTTTTTCAAAAGATTTTGGAATAATGTTATATGCTAAAATGTCTGGGAATGTCTATGCATCATTGTGAGGATCAGTCTGGCTTATTCATCTTCCAGACACTCTTTGAATGTGCACAATGAAGCCAAATCCAGAATTCTGATTTCATTATACCTGCTCTCTGACTTCAGAGGAAGACATTCCTAAGGATGATCACAGGATTAACTGAGTGATACTAGCAGGAGCTAAAACAGGTTTTCTTTCTGTTAAACAATTTTCTTATGACTCAGAAGCAAGACAAAGGATGAAGAGAATACAGTAACTTAAGGACACATTCTGTGTAAAATGTCTTAACTTGGATTGCTTTTAGAGGAAACTTGCTTAGGAAGAGCTGATCTTTGTTCATTGATGTATGAGAGTTTGAAAGATGTACAAAGAGAACAAATAATTTCACTGCAACAATGAAGAAAACAGGAGATATTTTTAAGGGCCAATTTATATCAGTAAGTAGCCAAACCACCCACTATATTAATATTAAAACAAATGAAAATTTTCCTTTCTGTGATTGCTTTGTGAGGAACAAAAATTTCGTGTCTGTGATAGCTGAGGTGGTTTGGATATTTCCCTACCCAGAGCTGCACTACGAGCACTGTTATGAGCCAATCACTTGTCCTACATCTTGAGAACATTTTCAAAATTTTCACTGTATATTAAAAACATGATCTGTGTGAATGATTAACAGAAGAGGCAGTCATGGGAGGCTTGTCTTGTCCTTAAAATATTGTCAGAATATGCTCAGATAATCAAATAATCCAAATTGCTTTGTAAATTAGGCAGATCAGAACCTGTCATAGCTCAGCTGACAGGTGTTCTGGCTTGGGACCACCAACTGCATTCCTGCTGTCTGCACCCAGAAAATACATTCAGGTAGTAGTTCTTGTGTATATGCATTTATAAAGCACTCACCTTGATGAACATCAAGATCTTCAAGCCTCTTCCCCTCACAGACCATGGAGCATGGACCCTCACCAGCATCTCTTGTTCCCCAAATGCTGTTTTAGGGAACGCACCTGTCCTTGGACTCAGTGTGTCAGCCTTGTGTGAGGATGTTGCCATTCCTGTACCCTTTCTCCCCTCAGCAGATTGCTTGCCTTTTTGACCTCAGTTCCAGCAGAGAAGGGTGCACTCCAGTTATCTACAATATTATTTAAACATGAAACCTGTATTTCTGGTGAACTCTCTAGAACAGATTGGCAGCATAGTAGCCTTAACTGCTCTGTCTTACAGAAATCATTCTCATCTCTCAGAATGTTTTACAGTATTTCTTGTAATAATGTCATCTTAAACCTCCACTTTTAAATAAAAAAGGTTTTGGGGGAAAAATCCCACAGCAAAAATAGAAAATTCTAAAATGTTTTATGACAACAGTTTAAAATGAAACTGTTTCAGCATTAAAAATCCATTAAATGTTAAATGAAACCTCCAAGCACAAAGACAAACATCTAGGGATTCAATTACTGAAACTGCTTGCAATCGACTCATTTTAGTGGAAGATTCTTTTTTCAAGCTTATAAGAAAAAAGAATTCTTGAAATAAAAAAAAGAAACCAACATCAAAGTTTCTGTACATCACAAAACAATAGGGCAATTTAATATGATATTAACATATGAAACAGAAATTAACTATGCTTTTCAAAGTGTTCTTTTAAAAGAAATGGAAAAAATGGTCTGATGACATGTTCTTAGGCTTCTGATTAAGAATTGCAGTGTTCCATAGTTTCAGATTAATAAATTGAGTAGTAAAGTTGGTTGTCGTGTCCTATCCTTGTGCTTCTTGACCTAAGCCCTTTCAGAATTAGAAATGGAGAATATTTGGTAAAATTTCCCAGATCAGAAAATAGTTTTGAATTTAGTATTATCTGACAAATGAAGTATCTAGGTCCTTCATTACTTTCTAAATAAAATGAAATATTCAGTGTTCGCTTATATTGATCCAGAAAAGATTAAAATAGAGCACTGCGGAAATCTGTTTTAGCTCTCTACTACAAGAGGTCTGGAGTTCAAAGACTTTGTACTGCTATACATTTACTAAGAAAATAATATCCATTGTTCTGTACTGGCTGATGGTTTCTTTAGCTAAGGAGAAAAAAGAAAAGGAAAAGAAAACAAAAGAAAAATAAAAGGAAAAAAAAAGCAGTTTTATTCTAGAATGTTGATTCTCTTAGGAAAGCTTTTCAACTGCTGTTTGTTATCCTTCTAAAAAACCAGAAAATAAAAATACAACTCTTCTCATCACTGATAAATCTAGCATGAGTATAATCACGTAATAATTATTCTTTTCCTGCTTTATACAACCTAAGTATGCTCCTCTCATTTGTTTGGAGGTGGACATTTTCGTCTCAGGAAGATGACTGTAAGTAGCATGTCTGGACTTTTCTGCAAGTTGCAGGCAGACTGGTCACTTCATCTCATCTGTCTAGGGTTTGAACAAAGCACACATTGATTTAAATTTCCTAAGTGGTCAAAAACCCTCCACTTAACCTGGTAAAACCTTCCTGTGGTGAAGTGCTACCTCTTCTATCAGTAAAGTTATGTCCTTGAAAGGTGTTCAGGGCCAGTACTTGGCATGAAATGCAGCTGTGGTCTCCATGACATATGCTAGACAAGCTAATAATAACATTTTTATTCAGCTCAGAAGAATCAGTTTGCAAAATGTCTAATTTACATAGTTGACTAAGTCGGGCTGGTTTTTTTTAGTGGTTTTTTTTTTTTTTTTTACTCTATATATGTATAAGCAAGCCAAATGTAGAAAACCAGAAGGTTATTAAAGGAGTTTGAAATGGAAGATAAGTACTGACAGGAGAAGAAGATTATGAATTCCTGGCAAAGACCTACCTTCCCGTCTGTAAAACAGACACATCTCTGGTGTCACACAGCAGAGAAGCAAGGGAGGGGAAAAAAACCCAAAAAGCCAGCTGCAAAGAAGGCACGGTTTTGAGAAAGGCAGACAAAAGTGTAATTGCCATGTTAAGTAGCAAATTTGGGCATGTCTGCTGAAAGCAATTTGAGTTCACATGGGTGAGAATGAAGGAAAGCCCTGAGTTCATATATAACTGACACAAATTAGCAATAAGCTATTTATTCTTTCTGCTCCTGTCACCTTTGAGTAATAACAACCTTTCACAGGCAAGTAATGATTAAAGTCGTCGTGACCAGATTTAACCCACTGACCAAGAAATAGGCCAATGAATCCACTCTTGTGACCAAAGTCAAGAATGGCCAGTGGTACAAAATTAACCCAGTCTTAGTCACATTTGAGAAATGTAATTTCATGCTCCACCTCAGCTGATGGTTTGCTTTGCCTTGTCATAGTTCTTTAGAATCATTAATATTATTTTGGAAGAGGAAGAAGCCCTTCAGTGAATTGAAGAGAAAGTTGGGTTTCATCCACAATTCCTGAATTTGGTTATCTTAAGTGAAATGTCTGAATTATGTGGATGTCACAATTAAATGATAATTTAAAGGATAATTGGGCTTTTTATGGTGTCTAGTGTTGGCCCCTGGAAAGGCTGGGGATGTTTTAAACACGTGAAAGGCAAGATTGTTGTGAGGAGCAACCAACATGGGTTTAGACGAACCAGGGCAAATTAGGTAGATAATGCCAAACTTTTGTTTCCTGTGCTGAGGTGATTGAGGCTGTAGGGAAGGGGAAGGCAATGTCTGTTTGGCACTAAAGCCAGGCCTTTGACACAATCTCCCACAACATTTTCACACAGGAGCCTATGAAGTTTAATAAAAGTCACTGTGGAGTCTTGAATCTGGGATGAAATAATCCCGGGTACCAGACTGGTAGACTGGCGTTCACCTGGCCAAGGAAAGGATCCATCTCTGAAGAAATGGATCTGGAGGTCCTGGTGGGCAACAAGTCATGGGTCAATAACATGGCCTCGCAACAGAGGCATCCATGAGGGTATTAGTAAGAAATGTAGATCTTTCTTTTTGTTTACCTGAGTAAATTGCAAATGCAATTGCCAATGTAGGATAGCTCAAAACAATAGTTTTGAGGACAGCTAACTACTTCAGTCCTTAGCCAGGTAGAGGAAAGCCATCTACTCCCTATATTTGACATTTGTGAAACTTCAGGTGGAAACCTGTGTCTAATACTGGCTTTCCCTAAAGAAAAAGTATATTGTTGGCATGCTGAAGGGAATCCAGGAGGCCAGCAGGATAGTCAGGAGCCTGAAACACAATGAGTGAGGAAAAGACAAGTGAGCTTGACTTCCTCAACCTGAAAAAGAAAATGTTTCTGTGAGATCTTACTGGTTGTCTATAACTCCTGTTACCCTGTGGAGACTGTGGAATCACCATCACTGGAGATGTTCAAGGCTTCTCTGGGCATGACCCTCAGTAGCCTAATTTAATTAGACCTTCTCTGAGCAGGTGTTTTACTTCTTGAAGTCCCTTCCAGCCTAAATTTTTCCATGATCTGAAATCCTCAAGGGCTGCTTTGAGGACAATGAACAGGCCTAAGTGTTATTCAAAAACTCTCATAGACCTTGTGCAGGGAATAAAAGCAAAGAACTGATGCAAAATACGTTGACAAACTAGGTCACAGCACGTATGAATAAGGGTGGGTTGTATGAAAATTGTAATTTTGACTTTGTAGGCTAGATGTGCTTTTAATATGAGTGTGTGTGTGAACTGAAGCAACTGAAGAGCAGCTGATTTTTTAAAGTTGTTTTTAGTTTCATATTCTCTTGTATTTACTTTTATGAGTATAGGTAATTCTTGTTACTTTTCAATTAGTTTCATTTACCTAGTCTGCTTATTCACCTCTACACCTACATAAAGAGGAAATTTAAGGAACCTTACTTAATCTAAAACTAACATCTTTTACTTGTATTATCCACTAAGCATTGTGAATTAACCCACCTTTAAAATGCTCTTTTATGCAATAATTGGTTACCAAATCATTTCAAGCCAATTAAATTGCTTGACCTTCTTAAATTTTCCCTGTCCACTTTTTTGCCTTCTTCTGTGCTTCAGAACTTGCCTACCTTCTGTTGAACTGGCAATTAATCATAACAACTCTGTTGGCAAGCAGTTGTCTGCTCTTTATAGAACACACCGTATGTCTCTTGCTCACAGCTCTTTATAGTTTTTGGATATGATAAAAATAAAGCTGGTCTGAAAATAGCTGAGATTTTTAACTAGGTGCTGCTTTTGGAGTTCTCTGTGTGATAGAAGCAAAGTATTTTTTGTGTCAAAAAAGATTATGCTGTTACAGAGAGAAGCATGAACAATACCTTTATAATTTCTTTATCAGTAAGAATAGAACCCATATAGTCATAGAGTTTTGACTCAGATTTCCCCAAGATATTTCAGCAATGTCTCCCATCTGAAATGGGACTGACTAACAGCCTGGAGTCAGAGCAGAAGTGCTGCTCAAAATGGAGTTCAGAATGTGTTTTAATTGTATATTCAAACCCAAGGGGAGGCAGAAAGGCTTCAGCCTGTGCTTAAATCCATAAGCAAGAAAGCATTTATATATATATTTTAAATGGGAGACTGAATTACTTTCCCAACTGCAAAGGAAATACTTAGAACATATTTTGGTTGTTGAGTTTAATGTAACCTTGTGCCCAAAGTGTGATTTTTGGGGTTTTTTTTGGAGGTCGAGGAGATGTGTTTGACCAAATGTAGCTCAATTGGTAGTTTGAGAGTTGAGGCATTATTGGTTTAGGCAATGACATAATGATCTCTGCACTGAATCATTGTAATAAATCTAAGACCTCTCTTGGTTCAGGCATCATCAGTATCATGACTGAACTATTCTGCCGTGGGCAGAGTAGATTGTTTTGAGGACAACTGACCATTTATCTTCAGTCATTTGTACTTGCCCTTCTTCCTTCAACAGCATAGGGCTATTCTGAAAGAAGTTTTAATATCCATGTGAAATATATATTAATATTTTTAGTACAACAGTCAGATAGAGCATCTTTCTTAGGTATGGAGGGCAATTCAAACTTTCTAGCTTTTTTTTCCCTAGCCAAAATCTATTGCTTCACAGAAAAAACTGCACTATTTTGAATTGTGGGAAGGAATACACAGAAGGATAAAATCCAGACTCATGTGGCATAAACAGCAAACCATCCAGAAAAGTCCCTGAGGATTTTTTTTTTTATCCCAACATGATACTGCTGGTTGTTTTTGTTTAACAAAAAACCAAGCTGGCCTCCAAACAAATCACAGAGTATTCTTATGTGCTAAATTTCATCACACCGGCGCATTGAAACACACAGAACCCCTGCAAGCCAGACTTGCCTAAGGCCCTTTCCTGAATAGCAGTTTTAGCAATATTCTGACATGCAGTACTGTACCTAGTGGTGTTTTGGGTGGTTTGGTACTTTGCAGCAGCTGATTATTTTTGGCTGTGAGCTGTGGTGAGTCACAACATAAATTATAAGAAATACAGGCACACATGAACTTCGTGAGCATCACCCTCACTCAGGATCAGAGTCAGGCACATTGAAAAGCAAGAAACAGCAAGGCCAAGGGCTTTCCCAGATTTCTTCTTCCCCATCTGGGAAAATCAGCAGAGGTAGTTGTGGAACAAATACTCCATCCTCAGTGATACAGCTAGCTTTTTCGAGCTTTACTTGGAGGTAGATATATATCAAAAGAGAAAAAAAATAGAGGTTGAATGCTGCAGGAGTCTGAGGAAATAGTGATTTCCTGTTACAATCCTGAACCCATTGGTAGCAGGAATAAAACGTAGTTTTTTCTTGTGCTTTACTTTCATTACCTCAGATATGCATGTTTTGTGTAGAGGATCTGAATGACTTCCAGCTTCATGTTCTTCTTCTCTTTTGGAAACTTTCTGTTTAGAAATCTCCCATGCTTAATCTTTTTAAATTGTACTTCATCCAGTTTGAACATTCTGAGAGGTCTGAAGGAACAGGACAAGGAACTGGTTCTATTATTGTATTCTGTTTTCTCTTTTTTCTGTATTTAGTGTGAATAAATTATGCCCTCTTGTAAATGAAAAATAGTCAAAATATGCCACTGTGCTCCCATTTGAGTCACAATATAGATGTTTCAGTAGCATGTTTGGTTCAGGACCATATGAGCCAGTCCTTTGTCTCCTGAGGGTGCTGAGATGCTTAATGTCAGCATAAAACATCCCCACTCTGAGATGACAAAATCTCCATCAGTGATCTTCCTGTGTAGCCTACTGGTATGGCTCTTTAAAAAGATGCAGGAATGTTAGTGGATGTACCACAGAGGAAAAAATACTGAATTTCTCAGTTTTCTTGCTAATCAAAACAAGCTTAAATTCCTGTCTTATATTTATTATCATCAAGTAGTGAAATAGTAGCATGTTCCCTACCTTTCTTGACTTATATGTAACATCCTTTATGAATTTGAGAGTACTTTGAATTAAAAAAAAAAACTGAAATAGGAGTATTGCCTCAGCCAGGAGGGTTTTAAGTTTGTATGTTTGTTGTCAATGCAGAGAGAAAGAAATAGACCAGAGAGAACATTTGTCATCTGCTTGTCTAGCCTAGTTTTTGAATTTTTTGTTGACGTTGTCCTCTAGTTAGAGATAATTTCCAGGCAATTTCAAAGCCTCTTTTGAATATGCAAATATTTTGATAATTTAAAGGCTCAAAGCCCTGGAGGGTAAAGGAGGCCAACAGAAAGCACATTTATACAGAGTGTCTGGAGAGATTGTAGAGTCCCCCTTAGAAAGCATCTGGACATGGTCCTTGGCAAGAAGCTCTGGGTGGTTCCTGATTGAGCAAGGGGCTTGGACCAGTTGGCTCCACAGGTCACTTCCAGCCTCAACTATTCTTTGGGATTCTGTGCTTTGATTTTAGTCACGAAGCCTCTGAACTCAGCCCTGATGCCAGCTGGAAAGGATCTGGCAGTCGATGATCCCAGACTCCTCCACTCAGGTTCACCCCAAAACACAACCTACCTGGAACAGAATATCATATGGTGCTCTTTCAACAGCTGCTCCTCAACAAATGGAAGAGAACTAAAATGAGGATAGCTATAGAAACACACAACCACCTGAAGTTTTGTCCTGCAGAATTAATGTTAAAAACAGGGCTCATTTCAGCTGTAAATTCCTGCATGAAAGAACTGGATTACCAGCATAAGATAATAAGATAAATAACTCAAAAAAACCCCACATAAAATGTACATTGTGAAGCTTTCAGCTCTCTGCTTTTGCTTCATGAGTCAAAATATCAGAAATTCCTGCATTTAATTGGCAAGATTTGATATAATAGGTATTTATAGTTTATAAAGGGAAAATGTGGTTTATACAGAATATGCACTTTAAGTGGATTCAAGGCAAAAAAAGGTAAATAGAGGAGATAAAGATATGTTACTGATACATAAACACAATCATGTTAAATATGTAAGTATTTTTATGTGTCCCCTACATTTTTTTGGGGTAATCACTTATAGTGTAATGGTGTGTTCAAAATTCTGATCATCTTCCACTTGCATTTCATGTTTTAAAAATTCATAAGCGAGAAAGTTTTATTTTTTATCTCCCATAGTGGGAGATGAAATCCAGAGAATTAAAAAAGTCAGGAATCTCAGTAGGAAAGAAGAAAAAGATAATTTGTCTGTAATCTTTAAAGCTAGAATTATTCACTAAAGCTTTTTTTGAAGACAAGCATCTAGAACAATTCTGTTCCTTTGGAAAATAATAAAACTTGTAGAAAAATTAAAGACTTTTTTATTTAAAGAAAATAAAAAAGAAGGTGTTGGTGATGATACCCAGCAAAAAACCTGTTATTTTTATGTTGGATCTTGTGGTGTTTGGTAGGGTTGTTATAGTCCTGCTTTTTGTATTGCTTAAAATCTGAAAAAGCTATATCTGGAGATACAGGCTGAAAATACATCTGCTATTATAAAATCTCTCTTCTGTGTGGGATTGGGGATATAGGTCTGATTTGCATTTCATGAAGTTTGGGTTTCTCAGTGGCAGGAAAACCCCTCACCAGGTCTCTCATGCTGACTGCAGAAGGACCTTGACTGAAGAATAAAGAATAAATCAGCTGGTTTCTTGGACAGAGGTTCACACACTTTATGCGGAGAACAAATACTTTCAGTCCTGTGAGGAGCTAGGAACAATTACCAAAATACAAAGACTGCAATGCGTTTGTGTGAGGAAGTCCTAGACAGGAATTTTGGCAAAGCTTTGCTATTCCAAATGAATTTGTGTGAGAGTTTGACACTGCTGCTGACGGAGGTTGGGAGAGTGGACTCTGCCTCTGAGCTGGAGGAGTTTGGGGTATATATTTTTCCGCAGTGTAATCGGTATCCAGTTCTGGAAGTTTACTTCTCATCAAATAGCTGCATTTTTTATATATGATTGAAGAAGTGTGGTAGTAAAACTTTCCAAGTGCACTGTTCTGTATTGATGTTGAATCAGAGTACAGAGCCTAAATAGGTGACTTGTTTTGTCATGCCTAATTCAGACAGGAAGAGACAATGCAGGTCATTGTTATTAAGTGACCTGGGTTACCCAATTTTGTTCTATAACACAAGTGTAGTTAGCTTTGGAAATTATTGATATTCTGACTGGTCAAGCAGCAATTTGCTTTTGGTCATGAGTTAAAATTATTCTTGTCAGTGACACAGGTAATGTAGTGTGTATTTATTAGGTTAGAATAAGCTTAAATCACATTGCTTTTCTTCCTAAGAAATGATTTAAATGACTACTTAAAACTAAAACCCTTTTTGGTATTTTTCATGAGTTGGGATACTTTTCTGAAGCTGAACATGATTATCCATATGCTGTCAGAATTATCAAGAGCTCATCCTAAGGCCATGAAAATCAGTGAAAATATCTGGAATATACTAGAAACTTTGGTGGAGATTTCATTATACTCATGGTGAGAGCAGGGTCATAGGCTCATAAGAAATAGAATAAATACTAATGTCCACATTTTATTAATTGTAATGATAACTGGTGTTTGTTATACATAGACTGAAACATTCTGCCTACTTTGTCTGCAGCTAGGCTTGGTTAAAATCTAGAAAGGAGTAATTATTTTCTAAATATTGTCACTATTATCCAAATAATTACATGAGTATGAATAATGAAAAAATATTAATTGAATTATATTTGGTGAAAAATGACATTTGCAGAACAGAACAGTCATAGAATAATATTGACAATATCTACTTGCAGTGCAATCACTAGTGTCTTGTTCTACTTGAGGAGAATGCCTTGAGGGAGGTAAAGGAATTTGATCTGTGTTCTTTCTTCATTGTGACAAAACTAACAGATTTAAGTTAGCGTTGCACACATGATGCTAAACCTGATTAAATATTTTTGAGAATAAAAATTAAAAAAAAAAACTTCAGAGTACATGTAACCTTTAGAAAGCTAAAATAACTGAGAAATACTTGTAACTGTCTATCTAGAAAATAATGGCTTCTATGTCAGTATGTTCAATTTCAGTGCTATTAATAATAATGTAAAGTTCTCATGTCATTTTTCATCTGAAAATAAATTCATCTCAGCCCTGTGTCACAATAAGACTCATGAAGTGATTAAAGCAAGGACATCAGTGCAGAAGACAACCCTTCTGTTCCAGGCTGGTGCTCTAACCAAACAATCAATATTCATTTTGCGTACACTAGGTCCATCAAGGAACACAGAGCAGATCACAGTTAGTGATCAAGCAGTTTAGTTCCAAGGAAGGATTATTCAGAAACAAAACAAACAACACCTCAAGTCTGAGTTTAAATATTTTGGGGAGGTCAGAAGATCACAGTGGTAATGTCAATGGCTCTCCAAAGATTTAATGTCTGTTACACAGTAAATGCTGCATAAAATTGATACTCAAGGCATTATAAAGAGATGTTATATTACCACAGCATATCTATATTTCAATTGAATTAAGGGACATAAACCTGTTTTATGTCTTTCAAATAGTTGCAGCTTGCAACCTAATAAATGTTACTGCTTACTACTTGGATGAGTTTGTGCATCACTAGAAGACACAGTTAAGGTCAATATACAAAATATTTGTAGCAAAGCAAGTGAGACAGAGGGTTTTATTCAACAGCACTGCAATTATTGACCTCAAATGCTTTGATCAAGTTAGGCATCACACTTCAATAGAGCAGTCAGTAGAAAGATGTGTTATATGGAACTATGGCTATGTGGAAATGATACATCCAGGAGAATAGAATAAATACCAGTGCATATTGATGGTGTCTTGGTTTGATCTTAGGCAGCTATGCAGGCTCTCATTTTGCTATTTTTCCTAACATTTTTTTAATATAAGTTCTGCTGGTTTAAGCTTTTGATAACATGTTATTTTGTTGTCTTTGAATTATGAAGGTTCACAGAGCTAATGTCTTAGGCCACCTCATTTAGGGAAAAAAAAAAAAGGAAAAGAGAATAATCATATATTTATAAGTTAAAGATAATTAGTTATACAGACTCCTTTTATGTTTCTGTATCACCGTCTCTTTCATTGGCAACACAATTAACCCAAGTACACTCTTATTTATTATTATTTATTAGAGGCAAAATGCACATTGCAGCTCCAGGCTTTTAAAAAGTGGCTTACACACTAAACTTGTTGCATTGAAATAAACATACTAAATTCTAATTTTCCTTCATATTTAGTAAAGATGATGATATACAGATGGTGAAGATGGTGGAAATAGCACCTAGGTGGGTTTGTTGCCACATATCTAGAGTTAAGGCAAAGGAGAAGAAATATTCTTTGAGCTAAATAGAACCACATGAATAGCTGTGCATTTGTAATAGTAAGTTTTATTTTAAATAGTTCTTTAGTAGCAGAGTTTCCATTTGACTAAAAAATCACAAATGTAGCAAATACATTTTTTAAGAAAGGGGGGAGGGAATGGAGGTTGCAGAGAGCTTTATCTCTGTTAACATGACCTTAATACTATGCAAAGCTTTAGGAAAAAATAATTGACAATGTAGCAGAACTACAATACTAAACATAACTACAATAATAAACATAGGGAATACATGGTATTCCTTTTTCAAAGAAGGAAAATAACAATTGTACTTAAAGAAGATATACTCAACTAATTTAGGACCAAAGAAATGCAGATTGAAGTAGGCAAAACCCCTTAAAATCAAAATCAAAGCATATTTTTGCTTTTTTCCCCCCCTGAGGCTTGGATAATGAAAATTGTATTAGTGTGTCTTTGTGTTTTTTAACACTTTTTAATTGTTCTAGTTCTGAATTCTTACCAAATTATGCAGGAGTAATTTATTTATAGTAATCAGTGATCTTACTACTTTTTATTTCCATATAGGTTTTAGCTTGAAATGTGGATATAAATAAAATGATGCATTTAAGCTGCACTGGAAGACTTTGTATCATTTCCAACCCATGTCTTTGCAAGGTTGACTTACATCCTGATAAATAATTACCAGGTTGAAAAATTGTTTGGAACTTTTGCTTGCCTATAACTGATTCAGTATTTCAGACATCTGTTGTTTGGGGGAATTTGGTTAAATTACCTATCCTTGCCTGTTTTGTTGCGAGTATAGTGATGAAATTTTTACATTAATAGTTATTGTCAGCAGTGCAGGAGGTCTGACATTAGATGACAGCTTGGTGCTCTCAGCCACTATGAGCTTTCCGTGCCACATCATTCAAATTAAAACTTCTGCATTTAGAGACATTTTTTTCTCCCTAATCCTACATTTAAAAATCAGTCAGTCTGGATGTATCAGCAGTTTGAAACAAAGTAAGGCAAAAGAAGCTACCTCCCGTGAATTCTAGTTCTATGTAGATAGCTAAAATTATAAAGAAGTCATCAGTAAAAGAGATGAATAGGCAATTTCTTGGGGGTTTTTTCCCTGCTTTTTATTTGGTACAGTTTATATACACAGTTTATTTTTCTTACTGCTCCTGTAAGTATAATGCTGAATGTGAGGACACAATGTACAACCAGTCTTTTAGAACGTGTTTCAGAGAAGTATTTCCTTGCAATTTCTGTTATGTGTTTTTGAATGTTCAGTATTTTGCTGAAGCCCTATTTTCCCAGCTCACTACCACAGGCCTAGGACAAAGCCCTCTCTTCTAATGAAAAGGTGAAATCACAGGAGAGAAAGAAGTTTATGACCAGAACCTTGTTCTTACAGGCTGCCAGGTTATTTTAATCATCTGCCAAAGCACAGAAGCCCCTGCTTGTTACTGAAACCTTCTTCACCTTTGGGAGCAATGTTCTGTGACATTAAGGGACTTTATGACAAAATAATAACACCTAATGAGCTACAAGATAACAGACATTTAAGATGAAGGTTAATATTGAAAGAGACTGGAGTTCTTTGTCTCGTCTTCCTCTTCAGTTTGCCAAGAGAGTGCAAGATTGTGCCTTTCCACTCATCCCTGAGGAATGAGCAATGTGCAGCTCTGCTACAGCAGTTGTGACTCAAGGCCTGTCACATTCTTTTCCCAAGGAAAATTAATTTGCTTGATTTTTTTTTTTAACCAAAGGTGGCATGTTTTCTCCTCTGTTGGGTTAAGTAAGTCTTCTCCCTACCTCTTCCCTTCCTCTACTCATTTGTTCATGGAAATGTATGTGCATGTGTGTGTGTGTGTGTGTGTGTGTGTGTGTACAGCCAAACAAACCATAGCACGTCATCACTCATCCCATCATTGTGTCTTAGGGACTGCTGCAGTAATAATGTTTAATTAGCTTTGGTTTAAAATTTAGAACTAGCCTGAAACTGGACTTTAGTACGTAAGTAATTCATTTCTTAAAAGGATTACTCATTTAATAAACACCTGGATCCACTAATGAGATGACAGGGAGCAGAGACTGTTTTTAGGTCAGAAAAACAGGCTGAAGTTTAGCCTTTAAACTATGTGCAAAGAGGTTTGATATATTTTCTTTTTGTACGAGCACAATCTTCTTGACTTAGATGTGCCACTTATTTTTATGGCCAAATAAGTTTAGACTTCTGGCACAAGTCTCAAATTTATATACACACACACACCGAAGAATCATTTACAAACAGAGCAAAGAATGAAAAAATTTACAAGTTCAAACCCAGGACTTTGAAATCTCAGTCTGTCTACATTAGATAATTTTCCTCCAAAGTCCTTAAACACACCGTTGTAGTCATTTAGCTTTGATTACAGGACGTTTTAAGAGGGGAATGGTCTGGCCCACACCAATTTGATTACCTTGGGCTGAGGTGAGGGCTTGAGATACCTCAGTCATCAAATCTTAGGCAACTCATGTCCAGGCACCTTCATCCCCAGATACCCCACCAAATTCCTGTGTTTTTCTTGGGTTGACAAAGGCAGAGGTAACTTGGGTGAGTCTGCAGAGGGCCACTTCAGAACTAAAAAACTTTTTTGGAGTGACTTTTTACTATTTTGTCAAAACAGTACATTTCTATATCAAAGAATATGGCTTAATGGGTAAAAATTGCTTTGTACATGTTTCATTAGTGCCAGACATATAATGAAGTCACAAAATTAGATCAGTTCCCTTCTTCAACATTCAGATAATTTAGAAAAAATGTCTTTTCATTCTGTCACAGTTTTAAAGCATGAGGGAAGGATTTAAACAAGATGCTCTCTGTCTTTTTAAATGAGAAAGATACTAGGAAGAAGTATCTTAAAGGGAACTTCTATCACCCTTCTCTGAGTAAGAACAAAAAAATACTCTTTCAGCTATTATATCATTAAAAAAAATACCCAATTGAATATATTATTCTTATTTTTAGAATAACTTTCATAATGCAGTTTGTAAAAAAAACCCCAAAACCAATGGAAAAGTGATGGATTTCGCAGCTGGAGTGTAAACTACAGGAATGAGCTTTTGTGAGGAAGAAGCTGCAGCATGAGTAGCTGCAGCATGGAGATAAAGAAAAAAATCTTACTGTTTACCAGGAGTTTGACTTATGCTCCTGATTGTATGAAAAAAATAGAAAGTGAAGTATGGTAGGACAGGTGTATAATCTCTTGCACAAGCTCTTTAGATTGTGTTTATTTTGTGTCAGAATGTCAGCAGTTCCATCACTGGCACTTCTGCCCCTTTGCTCCCACTGCAAGTTCTGTTGTCTAGAGAGGCTCTGAATGTTGGGTTCAATGCCTGTAGCAAGCACAGTCAAAGGGTACTTGATTTTCCTTTTGTTGCTGTATGTTCATTTGTATCTTCCCTCTCACTTAATTGTGTCAGAATCATGCAATCCAGGTAAATGCAGACCACCAGGAGAGAGATGGCAAGTAAATAAATAAATAAACATCCCACTCACAATCAGGGAATATTTCTGGGTAGTCTGCTTAAAGAAAAAATTTGCAAGAATGCTCCATTTGTTGCTGTAGACTCATTTTTATCTTGTTTCCTTTTTTTTTTTTTTTTTTTTTTTTTTTTCTTTTCCTCTGAGGAATAAAGAACATTTTCTCTTATTTTTGTAAGGTGAAATTAATAAATAAACTGTGTTATCTTCATTCATGGTGACAGCACAGATGACCAAATTGCAAAAATGTTGGAGTCTTCCTCTGCCAAAAGGAGTAAAAGGCTTCCATTGTGTCTTCCTCCATTTGTAATTTATTGGTGAATCATGACATTTACAATCAGCATATTAATTCAAAATACAAGCTGGTGGTAAGGAAAACTTTTGAAGGTACGTTTCTTTTCCCACATTTTGACTGACCATAAAAATTAGCTGGCGGATTGTCCATTAACTCTTGGCATTACTGGAGGGTATTTCTATTTAGGTCTGTCAGTAAAAAAACCCCAAAACTTAGTTTTAGGCCCCCCATTGCTTTGACATTTCCATGCTAACTGGAAGCTAGCTGCAATGCAAATATCAAAAAAATTCCTCATTAAGTTTTATTAATTATATCGTGGGTAAATTTATTTGACATGGAATTAATTTATTATCACACAAGCAGCAAATATAGTTATACTTCTTAACACATTAACTTAATAATGAAAGTTATATAACACACATTTAAAGGGTATTTAAAAATAAAGCTGGGTTAACTTGCAACTAACAATGCAAGATTATTAACTGGTGAAGTGACATCAATGTGAAACTAAAAGAGTTGGACGAGTCATGAGACTGCTACTGAAATAAAGAATTTTCATGGCTATTTTTCTGATCAGTAAGATGTCATCATTCAATGCTGATTTGGTTTTTAAATTTTCTATGCTCTTAATAAAGAGCAGTTTTCTTTGGTCAGAAATCTGTATCCATATGGATACACTTTAAAAGCACCATTTTCCTGTTTCTCCCATGGATATAGTAACAGGAGGTTCAGCGTGTGGACAGAAGCAGGCAAAATATATTTTGCCTGTGTAGATCTGTACATTCCCAAACAGACATATCTGGGATTAAAGTACACAACTAGCAGCAAAGAACATATTTCTAGGTATAAAAAGGCAAGAGCTCAAATATCCCCACAGAGGAGAGCTTAAAGAATCTTTGATTTCCTCAGGAGCAATGGATCTGCTAAGTGATTAAAAGTGAGATGAGAGTTCAAACCATATAGGTATTCGTATCTGTGAAGCAGCATAACCATCAGAGCCTTACATTAAAAATTCTCTCCAAGAAATCTCAGTGGAATGACAGCTTATAATTTCTATGGAGCCAGGAGAAGCAAAATATTTACTTTTTTATATCACCTGTCTTTAAATTTCATTCCTTTAGAATCCCTTACTTCCTGCAACAGGGGGGAAAAAAGGGACACATAATAGACTTCCTTTTGCATGTGGAACAAAGCTGGATGGTACTTTTATCCTTGGCTTCTTTGTTGCTCCCCAAATCTATCCCTCTTTGAACAATCTGCCACTACTCTGTGCCAGCAGGAGCTTTAGAAGTCCATCTGCACTGCCTGCTACATTAGGGGACAGATTCTCTTAATTCCTGATGTACTGGAATGGCTTTGTGTCCAGAATGGGATTTCTGGCCATCATGTTTTTGGGGATGGGACAGGGGTAAAGATCTCACAGACCCTGGTAATGCTGCTGACTGAGAAATGGTTGTTCCCTCCCCAAGCTGCAGAGATGGATACAGCACACACCCAACCTACCCTTCAAAGGTAAATGCAAGGTCTATTATTGTTTTGTGTAAGTACTGACAAATAAATGGGAGATTTTGAGGAAGATTTTCATGGTAGTTTTATAAGTGGATCACTGGTGCTCTGCAGCTCACTGCAGACAATGTGGAGCTTTCAGCTGCAGTCAAGGGTCACCAGTTGTTTATATAGTGGCAGTACTCAAGAGGATCCTGTTATGCTAAGCAAGGAGGGAAAAGAGACAATCCTTGTCTGGAATGTGTTTCCACTGCAATAAATCATACTCCATCCTGAGTTATATCTCTGCTGTACACCAAGAGAAAAGGTTGCTTTGATTAATTTAGAGACCAGGCAGAGTTTTCTTCTGTTTAATTCACTCTTCCAAAATATGAACTCTCCTAAGTGTTTTCTGGACACACATCTTCCTGTTCCCCTCCTGAAATTTCTCTTGTGTCCTTATTGCAAGCCCTGTTTTTGGAAAGACAGTTAAGGTATTCCCCATAAAACAGAGAGGAGGTCATCTTCCCATATCCCTTCTGTTCAAGGAGAGAACATCAGTTAAAAGTTCTATCTCTTCCAGTGAGATCATTGACTTGTCTTTTCCTCCTAGCCTCTGTGTAACAAGTGAGCTGCAGATTGATGGAGGCTGTTCCCTCAGGAAGAAAGCAAGTTTAAATATTATTTTTGTTTTGACAGACTCTTGTCTGATTGATTATGCTTAATTGGCATTTCATCTGTTTTTGTCATCCTTAGTCTTTTTTATATAATTGCCATTTTTAAAAGACAAAAGTGATTTTAGTAATTTCCTCAGGCAAGTCCTGAAAGCCTGTCTGAAGTTACAGATATTTATTAATCTGAATGACAGAGGGGAGGCATCAGATATTGAAGCTTATCTGTGTCCTCTTTTGAGGTATACACAACTTACTTCATTGTAGTAGTTTAAAAATAGTGAGTTCTCCTTCCTGTCTCATTAAGAAATGATAAAGCCAGATAGTGCCCTTTTGGGACGTTTAACAAGAATAGTTTTGGCCCTTTTGCACGGTTTTTTTCAGTGCTGAGCAGGAATTGCATGTGTTACACTGTAGATACAGGCCTCTTTAAACCAGTGGGAGCATAGCCAGTGCTGAAGTCATATACAGGTAGGTGACTGTCATCAGAAACACAGGACATCAAATTTTTTAAGGAAACATGTAGGATGGAGAGTCCTTAATTAGACTTTAAGTACGGAGTGGAATTTGATGCCTTACTTTAAGTATTATGTCCAGCAAGGAGAGAAATCCAGGTCACTGCCAACACAGGCTTGTTCTGCGCCAGGGAACATTTACAGAACATTCCCCCTATTGCAGCTCCACTGATATTAGTGGTGGGATGAGCTACAACTTTCACAGCTCTCCAGCACCAGCAGCTGTTTCAGCACTGTGCTAATTAGATTGGCACTGAGCTGGTTTCATAGACATGATGCTGCTGACAGCTGCTGGGGTGCCATCTACACTAGGGCTGCCAGCACTGATAAAGCTGTAGTAGTGTTGGGAGCTGTGGCTGTAAGTAAAACTGAGATCTGTGGGCTGAAGTTATAGTATGTGTATGAATGCATACATGTGAGTTAATTCTTTCCCTGTTTTCCCCTGTCTTCCTACTCACATGTATATGCTTTGCTGATCGTTCGTGAAAAACTGAAAAATCTTATGAGTCACGTATCTTCTGGCTTGATGAAGGTAGAGTGGAGGGAGCAACATGCCCAACATGAGTTGGCTGTGGTGGTCTAGTCCACATGTATCTGTATGTGATACTTGCTTTACCTATCAAATCATGATCTGTTGGCATGAACAAAGCGTATTTCTAATGGAGTATAATTTATAAAGACAAAGGAATGGAAGGGTGTCAGTACATGTGAATGTGTCAGATCATTCATTTTTCCTACAATGTATTGTCATTTCTCTTAAAATTTTAAAACAGTAGAAACACTTTATTGAAATTATAGGTCTGATCTTTACTTCCGTTTTCCTTACTCTTTTACTCAAAGTACTATAGTACTTGACAGAATTTTTCCTTTCCTGGAAATAAGCCGTGTTCGTCTTTGAGAGGTATCAGGTTACTTGATAAACTCTTAAAAGGACAGGTAATTAAAAGGATACCATTGGGCAAAGAAAGAACACTGTTGTCCCCCTGCCCCATCCCTTTCTAATGCAATTTTCTTTGAATTAACTAGAATAACATTTTTCACAAGTAGTTCTTGGACCTCACATTGAAATAATTTTCATGAAAAATCAGAGACATGAGAAATCAGAAACATTACACTTCTAGAAAAAGTGAGAAAAAAAATTCAGAGGGAGACTGTTTAAACCTTTTTGTACTCCAAAGAATAGTTTGAAGGAAAGTTCAGATACTTTCCCACATCTGTGGATGTCAGAAAAATGATTTTCTAAATTGTGTGAAGTGACATGTCATACCTTCCCCTTTCTCCCCAATCTATTTTAGTATGAATTTTAGCATTTACTTTAACAAAACTAGCAGTGTTCCCTCTGCTCCAATGCCTATGCCCATACAGGGCCCAAAATCAATGCCCAGCTCCTTTTCCAGAGACATGCACACACAGTCAAGAA
This sequence comes from Hippolais icterina, assembly GCA_013400075.1. Taxonomy (NCBI): domain Eukaryota; kingdom Metazoa; phylum Chordata; class Aves; order Passeriformes; family Sylviidae; genus Hippolais; species Hippolais icterina. Next base: position 50,191 of record VWYN01008753.1, on the reverse strand, counting down.
AATGAAACAGTAATTTGCAGCTAAATTGCCTGTGGCAGACATTCAGAAGAATTCTACTGGTTGTCTGATAAATCACCCACCCAGTCATGTGAATGCTTGGTTCTAACCATTCCTTTACACAACCCCACACTCATAGAGTTTATTTTAAAGAACCTTATAGTCTACACTGACTAAATTATGTTGAATATGAAAGAAAATTCTGGCCTGTTTGAACTGTTCTCTGTAAAATATCTATGAACCCCTTTGTCCTTTTTTTTTTTTTTAATATAAAAATTCTCCATATTTTCCTGAGGAAAGTTAATTGCTTTGAAAAATCTAATATCTATGTCAAATGTAGATTCACTGTGTTGATTATTTTGTTGTATTTGAACCACAAAATAGAAGTAAGAATGTGTGTTAGAGAAGGTATTCTGTATTCATTAGGAGGGAGTACATGCAAAAAAATTAACTCTTCCATTTTTTGTGTAACTTATTATGTATTATCTGTTCTGGAACATGATAAAAGCAGTTGTGAACTCCACAGGCATTCAAAACCATATGAAAATTGCAATGAAAGATCTACCAAAAAGCAATCTACCGGATGACAAGCATATTTATTAGAAATCAATAAAAATATTTTGCTAGGTGAGGCCATGCGTTAGCTCTACTGTTGTTTTCTGTAGTTAATTTCAAGTCCTTAATCCTCTGTAGCACTCCATAGTTAAAAGTTTTATTAAGTGGGGATGATAGAGCTGCTTGTCACATGCTATTCTTTGTCTTTTCTTTGTTCTTGTAAACATAATCCTCAAATAAATATAAATATTTATATTCACAAGTAACCAATAAATATTCACGGCTGCCTTATGTGTGTGGAAAAAGTTGAAACCCTTCATCAACTTCAATAGTGAGATTTTTCTAGAATTAGTCAATTTAAAATTAAGTTTCTCATGGTTTGATAAAGAATGAAATTTTTGCAAATCTGTACATTGCAATGTGAACCTTGGATGACCTAAATTCTCTCATCCTTCACTCATTGTGGATGATATATAGAATGTGAAAATAATTGAAGGTTTCTGTAACTGGTGGCTGTTCAATGATTTCACAGTACATTCCTAACCCCTGTTAGCTTGTATTATTCTTGGTCCTTCTCATTGTTAGTCCATATTCTTTTCCCAATGGATCCCATTTATTCCTACAGAAGGGTATAGCTTGCAGCTGTGACCCTGCAAAACTCTTTTTACAGTAGTATTAGGCCTGCAAGAGCAGAAGATAAGCACTATTGGTAGCACACCTTTTTCCATAGGCAAGGGAGGGTTCAAGGCTGAGGTTGCAGAGAGTTGTTTTCTGATTTCTAGCTCCTAAACTTTTATAAACAAGAGAAGCACAGACAGCAGAAGACCTGAAATCAGCCACTTGGCAAGGGCTCTCAGCCAGTGTTGCTTAGGAGGTGCTCCACAGATGAGAGGGACCAAAGCACCATGGAACCACTTCAGGGATCAGAAATATGGCCACTTTTTCCTCATCTGTCTCTGCTCCCCTTTCCATTCATAATTTCTGACTTTGCCTAGCTTTGCACCAGAATTTGCAGTCATAGCATTGAGAAAGTAAATTAAAAAAACCTGAAAATAATTCTTCAAATGATGTTTTCAAACGTCACTGAAAACTGTGTGAGATATTGCTAATTAGAAACAGAAATAGAAATCATACACCAAAAGGCAGCATGGGATAAAAATTTCACCAATAATTCATCATAGGCTAAAAAATTCAATGTTTTAGCTCAGGGTAAAGAATAATGAACAGTGGATTAGTCTCTGACAGACAATTTTGTTTTCTTTTTTACAATATTAAAAAAAAAAAAAAGCCGTTAAAAAACCCAGCATAAGGAACAAGGTTCTTTCACCAGCAACTGAAATTGTCATGTAGCTGTCATCAACACTAATTTACAATATTGCATGTAAACAAATAAACAGAGGACTTATGTTTAAGACCACTGAGGAGGGGTAAGTGTAATATTAAGTACAATTAAATGGGTCAGTGAGCTACTTTGGGTAGTAGTTTAATTTAGTTTCTTGAAGTGAAGGAATTTTGGTAGAATTTGAAATGAATTGAATGAGAATGGTAAGCATGGAAAAGTAATTTTTACATTAATGTGGGACCTGTGGGTGTAATCTGCTCTTGCTGATGCACAGCTACAAAGTTAAGAGTGTCTTTTAGCTGAAGAATGTATTTTAAAATGGCTGCCACCTGCAGTAAAGAATAATGATGAACTCAAATAAAGAAGAAGATGTCTGGTAGAATGTATTTCTGTAGGAGCTGCTGGAAGCCAGGTGGGACACCCATGGAAAATGGCTTTTAACATAGTGAATAATTTGAGTTCCCTCTTCTGGAGGCATTCGATGCCTCTCCTCCCTTGAAATTCTGGAAATACCAATGCATTTTATTAATTAATTTTTCTTAAGTTTTCTTATTTTTTTTAACAGATGCAAGATGAAAGTGCAAGTTAAGTTTCTTTTAAAAACAAACAAACAAACAAACAAACAAGCAAACAAACAAGCAAACAAACCACCCCCCAATATCTGAAGATACATTTAAAGAGTTTTTAGTTATACTCAAACTTGCCTCTAGCCAAACATCTTTAAGAGCAATAATACTTACTTCCATCATATGGTACTTAAAGTGTCTGTATGTCTGGACACAAACTGATAAATTAATTGCCACAAATTAAATAAAGTTTGTCTGTTAGTCTATCTGCAGAGATAACATTACTGTCATCCTTTAGCAACATACCATATTTGATGCTTAATCCTCCTCCCGACATATTAAAATTCTAGCCTCCAGCTAGATAGTCCTGCAGGTGGTGCTGTGGGAAATGTTTGCAGTTCAGAGACAGGGCTGGAACAGGAGTGGAGAAGGAACAGATTCATTTCTCTTCAGCTTTTTCCAGAACAGAAATAGAAAGGTAATTTAAACTCCAAAGCACACTGTACTCACTTCTATGGAGCACTCAGCCAAGGATCAAAAAAATATAAAAGGGATGCAAAAGTGCCTTTTTCACCTGATGGAGCTTTTAATAACTTTTCTATACTGTGAATGACTAATATTTGTATTTCAGCCACTGTAACTAGACTTTAGCTTCCAGTAATAAGAACTCATGGGACAAGAAAAGCAATGGAAAAGAGTAGCCTGAAAAAAAGTAAAGAGAATAAAAATGTATTCACAGAAAAATTAATAGATGTTAACAGTAGACTTTTATTAGCCAAAGGCAAAAGGAAATTTTTTGCAAATGTAAAGTAATATGTGACCTGGCTTTCAGTTTTTGCTTGTTTGTTTTGGGTTTGATTTTTTTTCTTTTTCTGGAAAGTTTAAAGCTGTTTGCATTAAACTTTGTGTTTATGTGTGTCCCCCTTTTCTGAACTGGCAGCTGGCTGTTGAGGTTTGATGGCCTTCATATGGTATTAACAGGAAAATGGTGTTGTAGTTCACAAACCAGAATGGTCAGAGAGATTTGCAAGAAACTTCAGTGTTCAGCAAGATTAATACTCAAGTATTTTTGGTAGGTTTTTATCTGTAGGAAATTTTTCAAATGGCAAAAGTGCTATCTTTTTAATACTGCCTGATATTTTAATAATTATAATAGAGGGAAAATATTTTAGAAATCCACATATATATATATATACTTATATACATGTGTAGAAATATGCTATCTTATACTATCCACTAGATGGACTCAGGAATAGTGTTCAGAATCTAAACTCAGACTCCTGATAAGGAGAAATAGCTGATGTGAGGCAGTTGCTGGAGTCTGGCACACAGCAGCAGAGCTGGGAAAAGGCAACTTCTGCACCTGCACCTTTTGTCAGGGCAAGGTCAGACTGGGATTTGCTCAGAGACAGGTTCTGCTTGGCTCTCAGTCCTCTCTCCATAATGGTGTTGAAAAGACAGGATTATATCCAGCCAAGAATCTTGCAGATTTCTGAATACAGAAAACATTATGTAAGTGCTTGAGGAAATTTGAATTAGACCTCTCATAGGTGTTCATAGTGCATGTAAGGCTGCCATATGGCTATAAAAGTGGGAAAGGCGTGTGCTGAAATGTGTCAATAATTAGCTTTAGCAGACAATTGAATATTCCACTCCAATCATTGTCTCCAATTACTGATTTCTTTTTCCAATCAAAGGCTAAATTATTATTACTCTTTGTGTTTGGTTTATTTCCTTATCATAACCAGCTGCTTTTCACTTTTGTTGCTGTATTTGCTAAATGATGCAATACTTTATCAACCCATTAAATGTGAACAGTGAGCAAAGGCATCAGCGGTACTCATTTCATTAAAATAATTATTTTCAAATCACCTGGAACATCCAGCTGTAGTTATGCCTACAGTAAGGGATGGAAATGACCTCTGGAGAACATGCTTATATTTCCAGCTAGCACAGGCTGTCAGAGTAGCACTGTATCATCTTCTTACTCTGTTCAGATATCAGAAATAAGCCAAGGGATAGTAAAAAAAAAAAAATGCAAAAAGACATCAGCAAAGCTTGGTGAATAATACCTACTTTTATTCCACCTTCCTTCTGTTCTGTGCAAGCTGAAGCAGTATTTTAGCAGCTGTAATGACACTTGGGCTTGACAAAAGTCCTGGGATCCTTGACTACAAAACTGACTGCAGACTATCCAATGACTCTGTCTGATGCTTGATAAAATAGTCAATGAAGGCAGTGGGTAAGATGTCCCAGTAGTAACAAGACAATACATCTCAGAAAGCAGAAGTGCTTAGTCCTGTAAATGTAAAGTAAACTTAATGGAAATAAATAATGCATGCTGCAAAGGAAAATAAACACGTGCTCCTGCCACAGCCATTCAATCCCCAGGGCTGGCTTAAATAATAAATCACCCCAAATGCTCCAATACTTTTTGGGGAGAGGATTACACTTAATAGAGTTTTTCTCCCAAATACTAGTATAAGACCAAGTCAATCTTTTTTCTTTGCTTCAAATCTGTAGTTGTTTATTGCTGTGTCTTCCTATAATTATTTTTGTGAGAAATACATGACTAAATTGATGGTATAATATGTGCTATATGAGTACAAATGGCCAGACTGGTAGGGGCAGAGAACTACAAGGAACTTCATGGGGTCACCTAGTCCAGTATGATAATATTTCCCCCATATCATCTATGATGAATTTTCCATTCTTATTGCTATAATGGCTATTCTTTCCTTAGAAACTGCCAAAGACAGTGACTTGGGACTTCCACAGGCAGTCTCTGACAGTAGTTCATTATCTCTGTCATTGAGGGTTGATTTATTTTTTAATCAAAAACCCCTTCCTGCATCCTGTTTTCTGTGCCCTGTATCATATGTCTTTCATCTAATCAACACTCATTCCTTTCCCCTATCTGCTGTGGACATAAAGACTAAGATTATTTCCTTCTTCATTCCCGTAGATTTCTGTGTCATTGAAAGTGTTACCATGTTCCCCTTTTCACCTTCTTTCCTCTATTCTAAACAACCCTGAATCGAATGATCATGACAGGTCTTGAGGATGAAATCTTATATTTCAATCTAAGCCTAATATTACTAGATACATCAAGTAGATTTGAGAGGCCAACTTCATTAGATTTTGAAATGAAATTGGGATTCACTGTTCCTTGCAGCCGTGGATGACTGATCACTCTCCATGTCAAATCAGCCTGTTGCTACGGCCTTCTGTGGGATAAGCTACGGCTGCAGTGATGATAAAATATAGTAAACTAAAGAAACAAAGGCACGCTTGAAATATCACAAGAGAAAGCAAGAGGTTTGTGGGGAGATTGTGTGTTCTCTGTGGCCTTTCAGATGTAAAGAATCATTAGTGAGAAGGCATCTGTGTGACGCAAGGTTGCTGAGTAAGGAAGATCAAGGTCACAATGCTTTAGCTGGCTCAGCTGAAGGTGTAGATTTGCGACACAAGGCTCTTTGGCAACTCATCCAGCCACACCTTCCTGGCAGACCTCTGCAAATAGGTGAAATCAGTGTCTTGGGAAGATTTTCAATATATTGCATGGTCTTATGAGAGAAAACCTTGTTTTCTCAGCACTTCCATGCTACTAAAGCTGAATTTTACCAGAAATGCACTAATGATATCAAGCCTTAAGCCTGTTTTAGAAGAGTTCTGAGTCACATTGCTAAGTCATGGCTACTTCATTTTTCCAAGATTCAGTTTAAAAGTGATGATGCAAAAACCCATCACTTGATGCAGAATGTTCACAGCTGCAGTCCCTTTGGATAGAGTCAGAGTAGTAACTTGTGTAATGGAGCTTCTTGTCTGTGGTAGGAATTTTTTGTGCTGTTCACCAAAATAAATAATCCATGGGTAAACACACCATGGAAACTCTTGTGAAACTGAGAGATAGGCCAAATGCAACTATAATTTTTAATACCTTCTTAATTTCTTTCATTAGCCCTTTTCTATTACTAGTGCTGCTGATCTAAGGTTACCAACAGTCTGGCTTTTTCTTAAAGAAAACTCCAAAACTGAAGTAAGTTGCATGATTGTATACCTATATGATGCTACAGGCATTGGCACTGCTGGGAAACATATGAATCATTAAAAAATCTGTGATAAAACTGCAAGAGAGGGCAACATTCTGAATATAACACTATTACCAGCTTATACCTTCACTGTGCCCTGCTTTCAGGTCTGCCCTTGAAGGCCAAGAAACCATTGAGCACTAGGGAGTGCCAGTAGCTGTAGTTAATTGTGTTCATATCGTTCAAGAATACATCAGCTGTGACAATTTAGCAACTAAGCAATTAAGAAAACATGATCATATTTTCATTTTTGGAATTCCTGCAGCTTTAAAGAAAAGTGGTAAGGGAATGTCTGTCTTACACCATTGCTGATGCAAACTGGCTGGGCCCTGAGATATGCACATTATGATGAATTAATAATAAGACTCTAAACTGGCATTGTATTTTCTTAATTTTTAGCTCCCGTAGAAGTAGTTATTAAATATGCCTCATTACTTTTGAAAAATTTAAAAGCATTTCTCTGGCTCAGTATTCTGCTACTCACTCTCCGTTGTGCTTGGTTATAGGTATATAGTAATATATACAAAGATATTGGTTTTACTCCTTCAGAATAGAGGAAATTCTAAAATTGATGCCTCTGAGTGAGCTGCTGTTGAATGCATTAAGCTGTTCTGTATGCTTGAATAGATGCTTTACTCATTAGTCGATGCAGAGAACTGAAAACCCTTGTGTATATACCATCCCAGTAGAAAAAAAAAGAAAAAAGAAGGAAAAAAACCACACAAAACCCACAATCAATTGCTTGCTCTGCTTAGTTTGGTACTACAAAGCTGTAATAAATTCTTATTATTGTGCTGAATGAGTTATTTCCTTTAGACATTAAAATAAAACTCAATTATCCAAATAAGGCAACTTAATATATTTACCTCATATAACCTGAAAATAATTGTCATGGCCTTAGAAATATCATGTGAATTCTGAAGGATTCCTATGCATTTCTTCCAGCTCAAGACTAGACCTGTAAATTTCCAACATCTAACCATTTGTAATATAATCAGACATTCTTTGTGAAGGGTACTGGCTAATCAATCCATATCTAACTAGAAGAGATATTGCTATTTATATTTTGCTGAATGCAAATTTTTGGGTTAATCTTCTTGGAAACTGATTAAAAGTTTGGCAAAATTTTCTGTGTAAAAGCCTGCAGAGTTTAGTGTAAAAAACGATACAAAAACCAAGTGTTCTTTGATGTGTAACATGGAAAAGAACCTTATTCTTTTAGTGCACTTGAACAAAAGTGGGTGCTTGAGTTAGTGACCTATGGAGTTATGAGTCAGTGGAGTTTCCAGAGGATGAGTCAATCCACTCAAGTGTCATTTAGCTGTCACTGACTATATGGCAGACAAGGCTCTATTTCAGTCGTGTCTTAACTGAATAAAGCTGGCAGAGTGAATATCCTGCTCAGACATTTGAAGTTGGACACAATTTATATTTATTCATGTTCTCTTGTAAATAGAAAAATAATTTTTCTGTGATGTTTAGGCATATTGCTATTTATGTGTCTGAAAAGAGATGTGAGAAAACTGTGGAGGAGCATTTAATTGCTTGCAATATTTAGTGTTTAAATTCTATAGCAGTATCCATTGTCACAGTTTACTCAGGCATTTTGCTCTGTCATGCAAACTGATAAAGCTGCTCACGTTTTCCCTTCAGTTTAAAAGGAAATTATTTTCTGGTGAGCTGATTAAGAATTAAGGGACTTTCCGTATTCATTTTTGCCCTCTATATGCTGAATCTGTGGTTTCTCTCTATAATTACTTCAGTCTGACAATCTTATTACAGTTTGACTGGAAACTGCTCTCAAATTGGACTAAAAGAGGCCTTTTGACAGTACCAATGGAGGGAAGATTTAAGTAGAGGAGTCAGCCAACAGGCAAGGCTCCTTTTTCTTATACGGCCAGGTAGTTTCTTGAATAAAAAGGTAGAGAAAAAGCTCTTATTTTCTCACTTTACTCCCTGAACAGTTTTCTTTAAAGAGCAGTTTCTCTCCACACTGGATAGACCATCATCCTATGGCACTTAGGGCTATGGGAACTTTTAAAAAAGAATGTTTATACTTTTACACAGGACTTAACTGTCACTAATTTAAACAAAAGAATATCTCATGTCTTTTAGACAGAGTACAGCTGCTCATTTCTGTTTGAGTTAATCAGGGAGAATAAAATCTTGTAAGTTAAAAGTAAGTATATTCGCAACTGTTTGGGGATGTTTTTAATACTATTCAGGATGCTTATTTTCACTACTATGTCTATTTTACACATTTCTGCAATGATTGTTCAGGATGGACTAGATTAATCTGAAGCAATTCAATAATGTAATCCTCATTTTAGAGACAGAGAAGTGTATAATGAACTAGCTGTGGATATTTATGGAACAAATGAAAACAGAATTTCAGATCCTTTGAATTCTCCAGGAACCTGTGCATATCTTTGCTTTTCAATTGCATATTGTTCCTCCCTGTTTCTGTTAATTGTCACCCCTGGTGTGATTTCCATGAAATCCCTCCTATTGTATAACAGGATAAGATCCAGCTGTGAGGGTAGTCATCACAGTACCCTGCATTGTGGAACCTTGACCCATTCCTTTCTTCAAAATTTTAGGAGAATTTTCATTTATTTGTTTGTTTTTAAGAAAGTCTTCATAAGACTCTCTACTTTGAGTTGTGAAAAAATGCCAAAAATTTCCTTAGAGCAGTCCTACCCAACCATAATAACTCTATTTTTTCTGGCCATGAATTAAACTGTCAGTCTCATGTGCTCTCTGAGATGATTCATTTCAGACTCCAGTTTAGCATTTTCATAAACATCTGCATCACTAATTAATAAATTACTCATTGCACCTTAAAGCAAAATGGTAATGCCTGCAACAGAACCTCAGTATAGTCACTAAGTGAATGAATAATACATGTTTGTGTCATGGGAAGTATAAGGAAATGCTGCTTCCTTCCACCCTCGGTGTATCGGATGTGCAATTATTGTACAATTAAGTTCAGCTTACATGACAGGTGAATGACATTCCCACACTGCTATTCCAAGTTTGCTTCTCAAGCAGGCTAAATATGTTGTACAACATTTCAAGCAGAAGCAATGCAGAACAGCTACTATAGTGTATTTTGTGAGCTAGAGTGGGTCCTGTCCCAGTTTCTGCGACCATGGGTAGGTAAGATGTACTTTTGATAACATGCCATAAGAGACCCAATAAGCCAGGGAAGTTCCTTAATTGGGGTAATCACAACAATGAATGAATGTGGGGAACTGGAATCGTGATGGTTAGAATGAGTGAAGTTTAATCTCTTCCCTGGTATGACTTCTGTCTTTTTTTTCTTTGTTTGAATGTGACTGCACCCATTTGTCAGCTGATAAGGAGTCCCCATAACACATTTGCAATTCCTAATGACTGACTTCTATGAATCATATTTCAAGAGATGTGTATAAGTCAATCTCAAAGGAAGGAAAATATTCCTCTGATGAAATTGTTGTAGCCTATCCCTCATTGCAACTCTAAGAGTATTGAGAAGAGTTATTTTTATTTGAAAATATAGAACCTGCAATTTAAGAAAAGAAGTTACATAGTCCTTGTAACTGCACGGGATTTCACAAAGCTGTAATATTTACCTCTTAAATTGCTTTTAACTCTGAGAGAATGTTTTTTTCGTGATAAGTCAGTTAATGCTTACTATAGGTACTGAAGAACCTTTAAAGCCAAGGAAAAGCAGGTTTCAATTCTGCTGAATATTTCCACTTACAAGCGTTTCTAATGGAGATTCAGAAAACTGAAAAGATGGGAACTATTTCTTTTACTGCAAAGCTATGAACAAAGTATGCAGAGCTGCAATAAAATCACTATTTTTCATTATTATGAAAATAAATAGCATTCACCAAGCGTACAAAAGGGGCAAACCAGAGAATGCTGTTTCAAAGCTCTTTCATTCAATCTGTTCTCAATGGGTGTGGCTTTGTTTTAGCTGTTCTGTTCCAGGGGTTTGTCTGGACAACATGGAACTCGAGGAAGAGTTTTGCCCTTCATTTCAGCCTGTAATGAAGAGCACTTCCTCTGAGAACATGAAGCAAGAAGCAAGCAACATGAAATGGTGAGATGTTTTGTCTAGATGTGAACTCTGGTCCACACCTGTTACATATAAAATGGGGAAAACCTTTTTTTTTAATGAAGTGCCCCAGATATTATAGTCAGAAACTGTGATATGAGCTAAAGTAACTCTGACTGCCTTCGGATCAGAAAATAGGGTAAATGGGTAGTCAAACGTTTTAGTTTAATCAAGAACAATTTGAAAGAGATTCAGAGGATTCTGTAAAAAATCAGTAAGAAAAAATACACACCATTCCTATTTACAGAGTTTGGAGATAAAATAAATAATTTTTTTAAGCCTCAAGGGCCTGGTTATACTCATTCATTCTGAAACATGCAGCCAATCTTTTAATACAAAAGAAGGCTGTTTGTGTTGGGATTATGTTTTATTACTCCTGTATTCACTGAAAGTAAGATGTGTGAAAAATCAAAATAAATAGTAACTATTCTTTTTTAATGGGTCAGAGTTCCTATTTTTCATTGTGTTGGTTATAAGAAATATTTAACATAAAATGACAAAATGAGATTGACTAATAGAAAAATTTTGGATATTAGATTTACTAGGTATTTGTTCAGAGGATGTCATGAAGTTTGCCTATTATTTCAAATTGATTAATACAAACTTTTAGAAGAAATATGTTACCAGTGTTTGGCCAAAGGGAAATTTTTGTAGTGTGGAATTTCTTCCCACTCTTGCTATCTCTGTTGCCAACATTTTTCCTTTTTCTGTACTCATGATGCCTCCCAATAGCTGTGGAATCAACACATTCCATTAGTACATGCCTTGTGATAGGGTCATGGATAGAGATTTTGAGACTTATTTTGCATTGAAATATTCATGAGCAGGAAATCACCCTTATACTAGATGGAAGCTTATTCCATGTTTTGAAAGCTATTTTCATATATATATATATGTGTGTGTGTATGTAATTGTCCTGCTTTAGGGTAATATTATAAAAATATATATGTAAATAAAAAATATATATAACAATTGCATTTTAGCAATTCTTTTTACATAAAATTATTATTACCATTAGTGTGAAATCATTAGTAAAACATTGTCAAATACTGGTACTGACATGCAGAAAAAAAAAATCCTTCAAACTTTTAATTTCTGGCTTGTCTGTCTATGTTGACTTCAGTTTACTTTCAAATGCTTATCCATCAATATTCCCATGAATCAAATACTTCCAGAACTATGACTTCATGCCTATTGCTCATACAGGTCACATCCACCTTGAATAAAAAAACAAACCGAAGTTCTTTCACAGATTCGTTACTGCTTACAGAATTGAATATATCCCTTTCTTGATACTGAAGGAAAGTCTGGATAGTCTTCTCTGTTCATGATTAACTTGGGGTTTTTTTTAAAGTGTGGAGGGCAGTAAATAAATATTTCTTTACAACCCTTTTGGTATAATTCATATGTCTTAACAAAGGTAACTTCATCTCTGAAAGTTCTCTGTCTGATGGGGATGGAATTAAAAGAGAATACTTATGTTACGACTGTTTGAAAGATCTGAGAAACTGGAATGATGCAGCCTGATCTAAGGAGCATCATGCTCAATGAGGAAGGGAGATAATGAAAAATGTAGGATTAATGATCATCTATTTCTACACTTCATCAGTTAAAGCTCTAATGTATACCTGGATACACATGCATTATTCAGAAAAACTCTTCCAAGTACTTCATTGCCATTAGGATGATTTTGAAGGCTGTAGCAAATATTTTTCTTGAGTTTCTCCAGAAGCTGTTTTACATTCATTCTGTGTTTTCACAGGATGTCAAGGGTGCTCAGCTTTAAATCGGGGCAACCAAAATTGTACTTATTCTTAGATTTCTGTTGTTTTCATTTTCTCAAATGGAAAGCAATGTAGTAGCCTATAAGTAAGATGACATCAGTCTGGTGTATTATGTTTTGATGGGAGAATGCCACAGCATCCCACCTGACCATGGAGAAGAAAAAGCCTAATCAAGTAACACAGCTCCATAACATACAAAAGCTCCAGTGGATGGCAAGTAGTCTCTTCTAAAGGCAATTTGAGAAGAGATGACTCTAGTCTGAATATGTAGTTTGCATATTCATTGCACTTTTCTGAGACTATCACTGCCTTCTTGTTCTGGAAGAAATTCTAGAGTCTTATTTTCAAGATTTGTGTGAGGCATTGAAAATTCTCTCAGTGTGTATATTTGAGTGTCATTTAGCACTTTAACTGATTTACACAGAAAGGAAATTCTCAGCCATGGTGTGTAAAAACCCATATGTAGCATGTAACTATTGGTGATTCCCTCCTTAACTGTTTTTATAAGGTACTCTATTCTCTGCAAAAATGTGCCCACCTATTTAAACTCAAGAAAATGCCCAGTATTTAATAAGAAAATAAAGTGCCCAATCCTAAGTCTGTCTGTTGTGTGCCTAACATTCTATTAGAAGTAAAGTAAAATACAGACAAATTACAGGATCCAAATACTTTTTGTTTTGTTTTGTTTTGTTTTGTTTTTTGTTTTTCTGGAGAATACAACACTAATAAGTAGGTAGAGAAAAACTGCCAGGGTGTACTTTGTGCAGCTGCCATCTGGTAGCTATATAAAACAGTTGTGGTGGTCAAGCAGGTGGGGATTAACCATGATTCAAAATGATGTTTCACAGCAGGCATCCCCAGCAGGGAAGGAAACGTGGCTTTCACAATATTCTGCTGGAATTTGCACACAGGGGAGAGCGAGGTGACACACAAGTGCTGTGGGCAGGAGGGGCTGGGAGCACATGGGAAGTTCTCCTCTGAAAATTGTCTGTGTCATTCAACCATCTGATGGTTCTGTAGGGCTGTTTAAAGAGCTGTAGGAATAAGGATAAGCTGCCTTATGTTTAATTTTCATTGAGATTTACACAGATGGTTCTAGAATGCTTAATATATCATTAAACAAAATAATAAAGTAAGACTTTTTTCTATGATGTCAGAATCAGCCAGAATCTATCCAGCATGACTGTTACTGAAAAGTAACAGTCATGCTGGATAGAAGTACAAGTCTTCTTCAAATTTTTCCATTTTGAATTATGCAGAAGGCCAAGTATGATTAAGAAAATAACAGGAAAAATGTGTAATCTAGAAAAATCACAGATCTGTTAATATTGTCCTAGTATTTTTATTTTGGAACAATGGGTAAAAGAAAATAAGATGTAAATATAAATGTAGAATAGAATACAATTCTGCAGTCCAGAAAAGCAGGATTAATGACCCTGTTTTTCATGTTTTCTTTTGCACAACAGAACTTGCTGATCATCCAATCTGATTGAAAGTGAATGCAGCATTTAGGATGGAGAATATGGATATTATTAATTTTAATACTATTAAAATTTTCAAGTTGCAAACACACAAGTCAATATCCTCTTAGGAAAGGGAAAGTGTTAATACCATACTGCACTGAAGATTCGTTCTGCATTATGTGGAATTTTGGTTTGTGTTAGAGAGCTATTAATGCACACTGAAGCAGACAAAGAATAGCAGAATGATCAGAGAAAGGAAAGAATATCATGCAGGAGAATAAACAGGCTTGGCTTGTTTGGTTTAGCAAAACACAGATGGAAGGAGGGATATGGTTGTACTTGATGAATATGTCAAGGGAAATACCAGGCTGGGAGCTATTTAATCTGAGACTGTGCTTGCACACAGAAAATTTTTATAAAGCTGGCTATAAGGATATTTAGGATTGAAGTTGTAAAATGCTTTTGAAATGTGAGATATTCCAGTTGTGAAGGACAAGAAGCTATAAGTACAAATTGAAATACAGAAAATTCCATTTAAACAAAAGGAAAAAAATATTGTCAGGGTAGGTGAACAGCATTCCACTCTAACCTCTGGTGGAGAAGAACTGGATAGTTTCATGTGTATTCACCAAAGGAATTCAAGTACTCAGAAATAGATCACATGCTCTGAGTATTTTTTAAGTGGCTGCCTTGGTTCAAGACAAGGCAGAACATTTCAAAACACACAACTGCCATCTATGTCAAACAGACACCTGATACTGAAACCAGTTGTCATATCATTAAAGACTGTCCAGAATACATAATAATATGTATAATATTGTGCTTTGCTTTTTCATGTAATTTGACATATAAAAATCTTCTGTTTGTTTTTAATTTAGCAGCATAAAATAAAGGAAAATATTTTCTGAAAGAGTCTAAGTTGTTTGGTGGGGTTTTTTTTTTTTGACTATTGCTTTTTACAACTACAGTTTGCTGACAAGCCTCCATTTTATGAAAAGAATCAGAGTAAAGAGTCTTCTCATCTTGCTCTGTTATTACCTTTCCAGTGGTAACACCGTAGACATTAAAACAAAGAAAAAGAAATCACTAGGATGCTCTTTCTGAAGAAGATCAAGGCTTACCTTACAAAAACTGAGGCTGTTGAAAATGTACTAATTTTGTCAATCCATCTACATTTTATAATTTTTTTCTTCTATTATATTAGGAAGGAAATGGTGCTGTTCATTAATTTATGCACATGAACAGATAAAGAGTATGTATGTGTATATACATATGATATGTACATATACATTCAAGAGTAAACTTTATATATAAGAAGTAATTCTTAAAGATTTAAATATAGTCTTTTTTTGTTATAAGAATATTTTGTTGTCAATTATCAAAAATAATTATAAACCCATCCTTGTGACTTAGAGTTACATGCAGCATACTGAACTTATATTTCAAAGAACTTTACCCATACTCCAGACTCTTGTGCAATCAGACTGATCGAGTGGATTGTATATTCACAGTTTTTCCCAGGGCAGAAAACAATCCTGGTGCAAAAGGAAGAAATGCATATGAGGAAGCTGGCAAAGATGCAACACACAGCTTTTTCTTTTCATTTTTTCCTCCTGCCATTGACATCTTCTTTTTGAGGACTACAACCCTGTGAATGCAACAAATCTTACTGATCATGTTTTCCTCGCCAGCAGTAGATATTCATAACGTAATTTCTTCTGCTCTGGCTACAATTAGGTATCATTTTTTTTCCTATGAAACTCTTATTTTATTTGTAGCTATTTAAACTGGGCTCTGCAGTGTGCAGTGAACCACCGATCTCCTACCTTCTTTACCCTGTACAGCAGTAATTTTTTAGTTCATTCAGTTGATGTTTTTTAGATGTAGTCATAGGTTCAGTATTTGCTTCTCTGTAAGCTTGGTACAAGGTAGATGATGTGAAGGCAGAGCTAGGTTTTCTTCCAAAGGACCAAGACTTAAAACAAAATCTATTTTCATGACTAATCTTGATGATTTCAGTATAAGAGCTTGGGAGAAAACTTCTGCAGAATCAGATCTAGGGTTTTGGTGGTGGGGATGTTTTTGTTGTTTGTTAGTGGGAGTTTTTTGTTTGTTTTTGGTTTTGTTGTTATTCTGGAGATACTTCACTCGTGAGGATCTGCCTACACTGTTAATTTACGAAGAGTTTTATTTTTTATATTACGCTTTTTGCCATGCTCACTGAATTAAGAAACCCTTTGTAGCAGCTCTGCATTCTAATTTATGATTTAGATAGGCTCTATTTATTGCTCAGTTTACTTCATTCTAGGTCAATAGCTTTAATTAGAGTATTTTTAGCAGATCATGAAATACAAGTGCACACAGACATGGAAGTACATTAACCAGTCTAATCCCAGCACTTAGTGCTGCACCTCTTTGTTCCTCTATAAGCAGGAACAGTTGCTTTTTTAAAACATCACTAAGCATTTGTATTATTTTCTTGCACTCACCATTTTTTCCTGTCACAATTTTGGTTTTATTCTACTTCTATTTCCCCTGTAAAGGCATATTTTTTACTTGTAAAACTTAATGAAAAGTAGTCTTCATTCATGTTTCTGCTCAAAAATTTGTAACTATAACAGAAAGCTAAACTGAGAAAAAGGCCTTTTCTAAAATATTATATTCCTTCAAGGTTTACCATGGACTAGAGCTGAATTAAGGTGTTTATATTTCTAAGTCAAATGTTAGGGTGGGATGTGGGAATTACAATTTTGGCATGAAAAAGTTGAGCAATTGCGTTTGATTTACTAACACATGACGCAGATTTTTTTTGTTACTAGACTTTGCCACTTGAGACATGTTTAGTAGGTCATATGCACAGGCTGAGGGAAAAAAAAATCATTTCAGTTTGGCAATAGAGACTATGGTCCTTGAATAGACCCTGGGCTGGAGAGTCAATTTTTTTATACTAATGCATCTATGATTATTTTTCAAGTGGAGGCCATTGTCTGCTAGTCCAGGGCTCTGATAAATCTTCAGTTCCTATGCTTACAGTGTTGCAGGCAGGGCTATCCTAAACAAAATTCAGGCTGTTAGAATGCTGCAATTTTTATAAGGGCTCAGGAGTTGCTATCCACAGCTCAGGTTTTTCTGGTACTCAGGTCTTGTTGCACCTATGCTCTGCCATCCATACATCCCATCAAGCCATGGGGCAAAGCAGGAGTGCAATTCCCATACTGATGATCTGGGAGATGCTGTACAGGTAATGTTTTGTACCAGGCTGGAATCAGTTTGACAGGGGCTTAGGAGAAGGTCAAATGGAGGACAAATTACCACTGGTCTCCAGCAGTACTTAACATTGATCTTTATAGCATCTTTATAGCAAAATAATATACATTCTGGTGCTGCACTTTATAGATTCTGCATGACAAGTGATAAAAATTATGAATTACTTCTATCAGGCTTCATTTTTCCCCGCTTTTTAGTTAATATTACAAAGCCTGATGTAATTACCCATTTGGCAGCTCTCCTTGTCAGTCATCTGCTGATTCATAAACCAATCAAACAATATATTATACACCAGATCATCTGTGAGGACTTTGCTGGCACAGGGCCGGCATTGGATTCAATTTTCAAGGGTATTTCAGCAGAATCAGAACTATCTACAGGGTTCCTGTGCCACTCCAGTCTCCTTGCTGTACACGGAGCTGTAGGATTTTAGGCTGCACCTCTCATTTGCCAAAATGACTGGTATGCCTTTCCTCTCCAGAAAACAAACAGCTGTGCTTCTTTTGGCATAAGTTTGTCATGTCAGGAAATATGTCAGGTGCCAATTTTGCAACTGTTTTGGGGGATATCTACAGGCAATATGGAAACTTGCTGGTTCAGCTCGAAGGCATTTAGTTGCCTCTGTTTCCTGTGGTTTGATAGTCATTATATATTTGGGGGCCTGCTTCCCTGCAAACACCAGCAGAAATGTGTAAACTACAACCGCATCAGGGCCAGGGAGATTTCTTTCATTTTTTTACTAGTAAGAAAAAGCTAGAAAAATTTCCTGAGCACCAATTATTGGCACACTGAAGTTCCCTCCTCAGCATCTTTGTCTCCTTGGTGCACTTCCCTGCTGCAGCTCTTCTCTTTGTGCAGCTCTCTGAGTCCCCGCCACTGATCAGTCTTGCTGAGTGTATTTTGTCCTTCCAGGAAATTAAATAATGTCCAGATAAACAGGAGACACTGCTGAGGCCTAGATCTAGGCTAAAAAATGTAATTGTTTTCACAGATCGTTATGAGGATTGTTCCCTTTTACCTTTTAACAGATCTAACTTCAAGGTATGTGGAAAATATTAACTAATGCATATTTTTGCATTTGTAAGAGTATAGCTTTACAAATGATATTTTAAATGATAACTTATTAGCTGACCATTTTAATAGTTGGGTAAGAATTGAGAGGTGTTAAAGAGTCAGTTGTCTTAGGTTTATGTTTAAATATATGATCTCTTCATGCAAAAGCATTTTTCAGGATTTTTCATGGCTATTTTTTGCCAATAAAATAATAAAAATCTCATATTTATATATATATATAGATATACACACACACACACATATATATATACATACATATATGCATATATATATACACACACACAGATGTAAGAATAAAAACTAGAATGACTTTGATTGGGGGAAGGATAAATATTTGTCCAGAAGTTACACACAGCTTATTTTGAAATCAGGAAAATCCTAAGGATCATTTTCCATATTTTATTGATTATTAGCTCTATTTCCCTTGAAAGTCATGGAAACTAAAGAAAGAAGTGCCAAAATCTAACAGAGAAGGGTGTTTTTCCATTAATTCTAGACAGAATACAGACAGAAAATATTGAAAATCTTGGTAGATTTGTCTCCAATAATTTATATATTTTTCTCTTTTTTATATTCAAAGATCTGAAAACAAAATTGGTAACTTTCAAATTATTATTATTATTATTATTATTATATTAATTTTACAAGACAAAGAGCATCTGAAACCTGAAGGTCATATCTCTGTAGAAAAAGGAAAGCCCTCACATGAATCATGCAAACCATGACAGAGGTAATTTTAGCATAAATATTTAAAAAGTAGGTATTACCTCTGAACTGTAGTAACAGGTGTTAATTCTACACTGTATCTGAAAATGCAACATCTCTTGAAAACCCAGACCATTTCTTAAGAGGATGCTGAAGCTTGCTGAACCAGACTGTTCATCTCTTTATGATACTGTTTAGCAGTAGTGGATGTAACAGCATTAATTTAGATTAATGTTACCAAGGTTAGCACTCCATTGATAAGAATGAGGAAATTCAGGTTCATGTTGAGTCCTCCAGATATGACAGGACTAATGGGTTGTAAATATAAAGGTTGCAGAATGATTAAGGGCTGGATGGACTGACTTAAAATCTCAGCAGTTGTGCTTTTCTGCCACATACCCACCTGCAATATTTTACTGGACATTTGGCCTGTATCACATTGCTTTTTTAATGCTGGAGGAGAAACTGACAGGGGATTAAGATTTTCTTCCCGGTGGAAAATTCTCTATTACTGCAGCAGCTCATAATTAAGTCAAAATGACATTCCTATTCTCCCTCCAGGAAGAAACTGATTCCTCTGTTCGCTTCTTGTTCAAGCGAACAGCATCTTTAAGCTGCTCCAAACCAGCCCCTTATGGCTCTGGGAACTGATGAATTCTGGTCTCTGTGGTGCTGGAGTTCTTTCTTGCCTGTAGCCTGAAGTTTAGATAAATTCAGTTTACAAATAATTGGAAGGATTTGGTGCTGTGAAGTTGTGCAAAATAGTGGCAATAGAAATTGAAAACATGCTTGTATTCCAGTGTTATAACTGAGACCGTGAATCAAACTCTTATGTATGTGAGCAAGAACAGAGCAGTCAGTATGATCCTAAGTAAGAAATATGTGTCAATGTTTTCCTCTCATTGATGTCAAAGAAAAGGGAAAGTGTCATCGAAATTCCAAAGACAGTTCCTTTCATTACAGGCCTGAGCACTGTAATCTATTTTCTTTTTTCCCACATAAAGCTTAAGAAGTGTTGAAATGTGCCTCATAGCACATGGTCAAGACCCAAACATTAGAAATCAATTGTAGGTATCTAGCAATGAGGGTTACTAACATCTGGAGTAGCTTAGGCCATGATTACTTCTTAGATTACCAGTTACTTCCAAGATTGAAACCAAGTTAAATCCACCTTCGATTGAAATCCATGAATTTTTCATGCCTCCCTGCATATGAAAATCATTGGTTTATTATTGATACATAAAAAAAGATGTCATTTCCATCAAACCAGATTTTGCAAAATTTATGAGAAGAAATAGCATTTCATATGTGCACCTCTTCTGCTTTTGAAAATAATAAATCTGATTCTAAACAGGATAATGCTTAATTGTTTGCCTAATTCCAGAATGTAGTATCTTAGAAGGTGTGAAATTTAAAATGCAGAAAATAGTTTTGCCACATGGGAAAATGGAACCTGCTTTTAAACTGATGAGTTTGGTTCTGTGTGGTTATGAAGAGGGCTCCCTTGCTAAAGAATGATCTAATTCATTTTAGCATTATTATTTCATCTTACCCTCAGCAATATCTGTCATAAGTTCATAAGTTGAACTTTAGGTGCTGTAGTTGGGCTGTTCCTTGTAGAATATGTTTCTGCCTGTTTCTGTACTGCTTTGGACTCACACCTTTAATTGATGGTCTTGTTTTCACTTTGCCATTTCACTATTCTGTTAATTAGCCTTTCCTCTTAACTAGGGGGATCTCTTTGCTTTATTGATACTCCATTCACTGCAAAGCTCAGCTGAAGAGTTTTCTTCTTTGCCAATGCCCAGTTATTTTCTTATTTCCTTTCTGAGTTTTTGGGGAGTTTTTCACATGTAAAGAAATATGTGCCTTTGTCTTTCATGCCTCTAGTATATCACTGATGAACTCCAGTCAGATGAGTGGGAGCACTTTATGATCATGAAGCTAAACTCGTTTGGTTTTGGTTGCTTTTTCTCATGTTCTCTGACAAATAAAGACTTTTTTATTGAGATCTGTTCTTGTGAATCCTATTTCAGGATTAAATTTGTTATGCTGTATTTGCATATTCTTGGAAAGTACTTAATGATATATTTTAGAATCTACTGTCAAAATGCAAACACATTATTTTTATGCATTCTGCAGCACTAGACACAAAATGTGGCAAAGCCATTTCTAACAGACTTGAATTCAAGAGGCATCTGCTTTTTGCTCTTTTGGCACGAACATTACTTTTAGATACAAAGGAAAAAAAATTTAAAAAGGAGCTGGTGGTAGATTCCAAAGAAAATTTAAGTAATGAGTTCTGATTAAGTCTTGGGAGTTTTGCTGCACATTTATATTTGATGCCATCAACTCATGAAATGTTACATTAGCGTTAGCAATGTGTTCCAGTGTGGCTTTAAGGAAGGTGAGTTATCTTTGCCATTATCATTGATTTCCATGCACAAGCGGGAGTGTTACTGAATCAAAATCTGTTTGTGCAAGCTTCCTTATTATTTTGTCCTTCTTGGGAGAACATTATTAGCTATATTTCTAGTGCACATGGCCTGCTGATATTCCTCACAAAAAATACACTTTTCATACATAGGATCCAAACCAATGGTCATGGGCATCAACAGGAAATATTGTGTCTACTTCAATGGACTTTGGATAAGGTCTTAATTGCCCTAAAACTGTATTATCTCTTGTTTCATTTAATTTAACTTCTATAACAAAAGAAAAAAAAAATTCAATACTGCTGTTCTTATTAAAAGGCATGCTGCACAATTCATCCTGCTTTCCACAGCTTCTGCTGTTACATTCCATCTTGTTTTCTTCTTATTCATTGGAGTTCTGTGGGTATGAATAGTAAGGAATCTGGTACTCATGACTTGCTTAGTGATAGCTGAGTTTTTGTAGGTGAAGTGAAGAAGGGGTGCAGCCATTATGGCACTAGAGGCCCGCTTCTGACAATTTTTCCAGTAATGTCAGCTTTGAAAGTAAATGCACATTTATAAACCTCAAGAAGGAAATTCCTGAAACAAAATAATTCCACAGATCATACTGACATTCTATTTTTTCCTACAGAGTGTTTCCCTTTCTTGATCTGTTTGTGTGTTCTGTGTTTCACCACCAAGACAAACATTTTAAAATCAGATTTGTAACAGTCTCTGGAACACTGTCTAGATTCTCCATAGAATAAATTTGCACATTGTCTTCCAGGCAATTTTTTTTTGTTCTGCTCTCTGTAAAAATATTTGAACAGGTGCTTCCTTCTTTTTCCACCACATCTCTTCAAGGCTGTTATTGTTTGTTTCTCCTGTCCGTGATTTGCATTTCTTTTTGGAGATTTACCAAACAAATACAGTACAATCTAACATCAATAGTTCCCTAGTTCTCCTTTCTTTCAGTTGTTTTTCTATCAGAAGGACATAATGGTTGGTTTCCTAGCTCATCTCATTTCACATCATTAATTAAATAACCTAGAATGTATGCCTATTTTTCTTTTTTAATGTTTGAAAGCATGTCTAATCTGTTCCAGAGATGGACAACATTTTTGCTGATCTCATATATAGGATGGTTTTGTATGACCCAATTTGCTTCCCATTGGAATCCATTAAGACTTTGCTGATGAGTTCAGATATAGAGGTGTTTTCTCAAAAAGCACATGAACAGGAGGAGGAGGAGCAGGACTAGGAGGAGGGAATGGTGCTTCACTGAACATGTTGTACAGCAGCTCAGACCTGGAGAAGCCCTTCCAGCTAGGTGGGTGGCTCCTGGGGTTGTCCCTTGCAGAACTGCTATATGCATTGGTGAGTACATTTGAATTTTAAAGGCGTCAAGGGGAGGACTAAGGCATGGAAATTTTTTTATTCCATAAATCAACTCCAAGAATCCAGTTACAGACCACAGAGTTATTGACTTAGCAGTTTTATCTAAACCATTGATTCTTGAGAGCTTTAAGGATAATTTGCTTAAATCAAAGTTACCTTAATTATGGAAACTTGATTAATTGCTGCAATATTTCAGCTTTCTTGAAACATATTAATCCTAATAGACGTACCTAAGTACCAAAGCCTTGACAAATACTTAGTGTTGTGTCACTGCAAAGCTCAGCTTGATATCGAGGTTGTAGCTGTTACATTCAAAGACACATTGTTTCCACCAAGCGTGGCTGCACAATTTTATATAGTTGTTTATGACTGGTCTAGAAATGTATATAAGATATGAAATATAATGCAATATACAATATCAGATCCTCAAGAATATGTTGCACACTGCTTGCAGAAGTGAAGCACAAAATGAGCAAGAAAGAACTAAAGTTGACTTTGACTGGAAAGTAGGCGAGTAGCGTAGATCTGCTCTCCACGTAGTTTAAACAAAGTGGAAAAGCAATTTATACCTAAATACAATACTGTGTGTACTTATGTGAAATTGCAAAATAGAGCTGCTGAGTTCTGAAGTTCAGAAGAAATTGTACAGTGTTCTTTGTCACTCATTTCACTCAATCTCTTCTCCCAAGGGACCAGGTGGCTCAGGTCCTCAACAATGAGATCTGACACTTTTCCAGTTTTTAGTGTTTTGGTTTTTTTTCCTTTTTGGTGACACATTGAAAGAATTCTAAAACTGTGCTTTAGTTCTGGATTGCCACTCAACTGTTAAGCAAGTAAATGCTTTATAAATATTCAATATTAATATTTTCCTCCTCTCTTTTATATTTGCTACCAGTGGTAAAACTGGCAGGTTAATATTCCCTCTGAATCTGTCACACTGCTCCTGTCATACATGACATCACATTTCAGTGAGATGGTTGCCTTCAGCATTAGATTCAGAAATGTCTGTTCTAGCTGCCAGCTTGAGCAAACAAATTTAATAGTTTTCTATTGACAAGTCTTTCCTAGCTTGTTAACTTTTTGACTGTTCGGCTGAACATAATGGGCATGAGTTTTCATAGCTTCTCAACGTTTTACTGGTTTGAAAGACAGAAACATTTGGGTTTTCAGAAGGAGCTGAGCAGCCAAAAGCAAAGCTTCAGAAGGGTAGGTGCATGAGTGATAATGAACACATACACCTACTTAGAGCAAATAGCATTATAGGGTAAATTTACAAAAGTGCACAGGTTTACAGATGAAAAGCAGGAGACTAATGGACTTCAGATGCTTAGGCACATTTATCAGTCTCACTAAGCACCCACTTGAATCTAAACACCATTTAAAATATAGCCCTGAGCAATACTGTGCTCCTTTGATCCCCAGAATAAGTAGAGAGAGCCTGAAGGCAGTTCTATATCACTCAGATTATTGGAGGTCCCAGTGATTTGTAACCAGTCATGACTCTGTTCCTCCTTTCACACACTTGAGAGCTTGGGTGACTGGTGGAGAGGGAGCTGCCTTTGTGCTGTAGAGAGCCTCATTGCAGAGTGCCAGCTTAAGGATCCTCAGGGTTGCTTGAAGCTGCTCCTCTTACAATAGCGATGAAATTCAAGATGAAATTCAAGACAAAATTCCGCTCATGTATGCTTAAAACTCAGGAAGTAGGAAGAAGAGGCACGATGTGTGGTTATATAATCTTTATATGCATTAGAATATACTTTTTTTACAAAGAATTACAGTTTTATGAAGATGCAGGCTCAGGCTTAGTATTGCCAGTATCTAAACTTCATGCTATAAAAATATCATGCAGTTACCATGTTTGCAGATTGCATGGAAGAAAAGCTGTCTCTCTCTTTTCAGTTTGTTTTATGACTCAAGAAATGGGTTCACTAGTAAAGCTAAATTGAAGGTAAGATTATGAAGAGTTTCCAACTAGTTAGGCATTTTTAAGAAATAATTGGAAGTAAGAAAACCTGTCCTGAAATCAATGACCTGCATCATCTGAGACGTAAGAAATAACAAGTGAATGAAAAGTAGAGATTGTTAGGCCTTATTTGGAGCCTACTTTTCTTCCCTCACGTTCATGATCCTGGCAGTCAGATAGAGATCCCTGGAGAAAAGGGCATCTGTCTGCTCTTCGCTTAAAATAAAGTTCCAGGTAGTCTCCTTAACATGGGATTATAAAGTTCTTCTTGGATTTCCATTTGGCATGGTTCTGCTTGGATTTAATTTCTTTGCTCTGCTAAGAAATCTGCAGTGTCTACATTTAATTTAAGCACATATATAATTTTTTATTTTAATATAGATATAATAATGTTCACATGGAGTGTGAAGAAATGCAACTTACAGATAAATGTTTTCAAGATAATATAGAATTTAATAAAATATGGAGAGTAGTCATTTAACCAAAAAGATTCTTTCAAATTAAGATATTTTGAACTATATTTTTAATTAAATTTTAGAGACTGAGTCTTCAACTTAAATAATGCTTAATCATCTTGAAAATTGAGTATTAAGTGTTGGATATACGATTCAAGGTACCACACAGAAGTTAAATCTGTGCCATATTCTTTTTATAGGTATCCCAACTATAGCAAAATCACACATAATTGCCTGAATGATGGAGTACATTGCAAATTTTGGATTCTTTATATTTAATCAGGAATTAATTTGCACCGGGTAAACAACCAAACATTTCAGTTCTCCAAAGATGATAAGGTGCGTTCTTTCAGTATACACAAATACGTGGGTGTGAATGACAAGCTCCTACCATCAGGAGTGTTCAAAAAGTCTGTATATTATGGTATGTGGGAGGTATTTTTGGTGCTGATAGTAGTTCTTGCTACATAAATACACGTGAACATTTCAAGACAAAGAAAAAGAATAATTCTTTCTGTGTGCTTTGGGACAATGTTGTAAGTGCTATATTAACCCAAAATGTTAAATATCTTCCACGTGAGGAATGCTTTCTCCAAACAGACATTTCAGCAGTTACTCTTCCCTACACATCTTAGCTGGGACTTCTTTCATCCCTTGAGCTTTTTTGGTTTTCTCCTTAATCTGGGATCTCACATTATGCTTGTCACTGCAAGCTCTTTCTTCTGAGTCCCTTTGATTGCCCCCAGGCTGTCTGCCACCTGCGGTTGCAGCTCTTTAAGAGCCAACCCTTCAGTTAAAGAGGTTGTGTTTGTAGGAGAAACATTCCCCAGATCCAGACAAGTGTATGTGGGGTTGAAATCTGTCTTTGCTCAATGCCTGTGTGCTCCAGAGTTCTTGTGTCCATCAGGCAGAATGGTGGAATGTGAATTTCCAGCACAGAACCTGCCCCTAACTAACCCTGGCATGAATATTCATCCAACTAAAACCAAGATAGCTTGTCCCATTTTCTGTCACTGTTCCCCACCACATTAGCAGTCTTTTTCTCACTGTAGAACACTGTGCAGTCTCTTTGCTCAGTCAAGCCTGAAAATACGATTTTTAGCAAAAATGCTGAAGACAATTGAGTGCTGGGGGACTCATCCTCTAGGACATAAGTGCTCACAAGCCAAGGGGTGGGAACAACTTGGGAGTCCTGAGCAGCAATCCTTTCCAACAGCCTGAGATATTTTATTTATGAGAATAGTAGTCATGCGTGACAGTTTAAGCATTTACTAATCTGCTTAGTTCAAATGCTAGGACATTTGAACAGCTTGCCATGCAACTCATTCCCCAATGAACCATACAGTTATAGAAGGAAAGAAGGAAACTCCAAGAAAAAGAATATGCTCAGAACTTAGATTTCCCAGAGCTCAGTGTAAGTCTGAGCCATTCAGAAGCTGAAAATGTCCACAGGAAGGACACATCATTTAAATGAAAAATCAGTATAGAACATACATGATGATATTTCTCAAGTAGTGTCACCAAGATTATACATCTATACTGCCACCATAGTTATATCTAGATTTCCAATCCACAATATACACAACAAGACACCTGAAATGCTAGAATGTAGATTAATTAAGATCCATTTCCTCTCTTCCAGACCTCAGATATTAGAAAGCTTTGACACTGGTAGTCTTTTGAGATCCAGAACACTGAAAATGGAAGGTGGATTTCATAATATTAGCAATAACTCTGGCTAAATTTAGGTGCTAGAAGGAGTTTACCATGACTGTGTGAGATCTAAATTTGTATTGAATAAAACAAGGGTCTTTCAGGAAGCTTAATTTTGAAGTGGCAACTTAATCAAAACCACTTTAGTCTTATCCCATAAAAAAGAATATTGAACTTGCCTTCGAAGTAAGAACTGCACATCCATACATTCAGTGAATCATCCTGCAGAACAAAATTTTAATTCTTGCCTTTAAAAAGTTGTATATTTCTTGCCTGTAACCATTGTACCCATATGCATTTGGACATTCAGGGAAGGGAAGGATTTCTTTGTGCCTGTGCAACTGGTGTTGGCTTAATTAAAGAAGTCATCATTACCAGCCCACTCTGTACTCTCTACACAATATTTTACTGTACTGAAATGTGAACATTTTTCTCATACATTGTCAAGGACAAGAAAGATTACATTTAGCACTCAGAGTGTGGATAGCCTATACTTATCAAAGTAAAAAGTCTGTTCATGTTGAGTTTTCTTAGTGTTGTAGCAGTACCAAATAATTATTTGCCTACTTTAGTACAATCTAACAGATTCATCAGGTTTGAAAATGTTTCTGCATCTGATGAACTGGTTTACACCAGGTTATCACTAATCAGTGCTCCAATCTCTTATTTTATAAGTGCTTGTCTGTAAACCAAGCAGTTTTCTGGGCAGTCCAAGTAAGTTGGGACTGGGGATGGAAGAGGGGCAGATGATGACAAAATTACCCAGTAAAGTAACATGATTAGAAATGTTATTCTTCATCACATCAGAGTTAAGGCTGGTAGATCAAGCCTTACCTTTCAACTAAATTCAGTACCACCTTAAAAATAGCCTATGAGTTTGCTTTATTCAGTGTTGAGGACTAATATTCTTGCAACTCCTAGAATCTAATAGTGTGTGTCTGTTGGGATTGCAGCCACCAAATGCTGATTCCCTATAACTGAGAACTTTCAAATCATTTTTTTATGTACAAGATAAAATTGTCACCTTCAGTAAAGACCTCTGTCACTTTTCCCATTGACTCTTTTCCCTTTCTGTTTTTTTAATACCATCAGATCCCAGGGAACTTGCATTTTAGAAATAGAATGTAAAAAGAAAAGTAGTATACTGATTCCCTGAGTTGCTGCTGCTACACTGTCAGATAAAAAATAAAGCACAGTAAGATGAAAATGATCATTTCAATGATTTTATGACTGTTAAAAGAAAGGAAAAAAAACCCACAACATGACAACAAAACCCCCTCTGACTCCCTTGCCTTGAATGGAATCTTATCAATTTACCAGAAAGAGAAAGGACTCAACTTTAGAATCAGGTGCTGCCACTCACTCTTAGTCAGCACCTTCCCAAAGTCATCTTCTTACTCTTAACCTGGATTTCTAAGGTATCTGGGCACTTCAGCTGCTGAATTCTGGTTGTCAGTCATTTGTCTGCAGACTTGTGAGTAGTTTTAATGATAGTTCAATTTTTCTGGATGTATTGTGAAGCTGTGCTTCAGTGCTAATGTGATACTTGCTCCTAAGTGCTGCCTTGGTGATGGGAGCTGATCCATCTCAGAAGACATGATGGGTTATTCTGCCTTTAGAAATCCTTATTTTATGGCAAAACAGTGAAAACTGGATCAAATACCCAGTCTAATATCTGAAATAAAAGATAATATTTTGTTTCTTTTACCACTAAATTGTGTCAGATTAAAAGCTATTCTGGGAAAAAGTACCCAGATTTTTTGTCTGGAGACATCAACTGATAAAAATCAGTGCTTCCCTTTGAATTTTGTTCCAGTAGTTCATACCCTTCATTTGTACAATCTGAAAAACCGTGTCAGTTTATATTTTCATTGAGCTTTCAGACAATTTCTGCAGTTGGTAATGTCCTAATTTTTCTTCCTGAACAAAGTCCACAGGAAAATCCTCTGAAAATGACAGTTCCAGCTCACCAAACTCCAGAAGGGCCACACTAGGCTGTCATAGGAGGCTCTTTGTGACATTCATGATTCTTCCATCCTTGGTCTAGAAGGTCAATCCAGCTCTGCCCAACTGTACTTATATTTCCACATCCTTTTTTTTTTTTGCCATAGAGCACATAAATCCTGGATTTAAAATTTGGGACATTCTTAAATCAGTGTAGGAAAAGGTTCCCTTAGTGAGACTTTATTTACATGTTTGCATTGCAAATGTGGTAATTTTATAAGCATTTTGATTTGGGCTTGCTTTTTTTTAAGGCAAAATTTGAATTTTTCTTTTCTTTTCTTTTCTTTTCTTTTCTTTTCTTTTCTTTTCTTTTCTTTTCTTTTTTCTTTTCTTTTCTTTTCTTTTCTTTTCTTTTCTTTTCTTTTCTTTTCTTTTCTTTTCTTTTCTTTTCTTTTCTTTTCTTTTCTTTCTTTTTATTTTCTTTTCTTCCTCCACCCCCCCACACCCCCCAGTTTATTCATCAAGAACACCTGTGATTCTTAAGAAAGTTCAAGGTGTTAAATGTAAGAGTTTTTTTATACTGAAAGACAGGACCATTGCCCATCTACCATACAAATAGAGGCATAACACACAGAGATTAGTAAAGAGATTTTGGCTCAGGCAGACTTTGACCCCATGTACTGTTACAATTCTATCAAAGCAGAGATGAGATTGTCATAATTCTTTGTTAACTTACAAACTTGAGGAATACAAAAAGAGATTTTTAGGCTCTGTATCCCACTGTAAATAACTTACCAAGGTTGCCTGAGTTCAAGATAATAACTACAACCATTAAGATTTATAGAGCAAATTCAGTCTATTCTGTTTCCTGAGATGGGTGGTAGTTTTATAAAGTAAAAATTTGCACTTTTACAACAGATAATATTATAGCTAATTAAGCCTGTTAGTTCATTATTTCATCTTGAAAACGATCCCATGCAGATGTAAAGCTTAAGAGCAATGCACTGTAAGGAACACATGGCAAAGTGAAGAAATGAGTTACCTTTCATACAAATCCAGCTTAGGAATTGTTTCTTTCCAAAAGAGCAAGCAGTTGTAATGGTAAAAATTCCCAGAAAAGAGAGTTCCTATTTTCCTCCCATTTTGAAATAATTTGGCTAATAACATTATTTATTTGTTGTTAAAATCAGTATCTGTGTTCATGAAATATCTCCAATTTGTTGAAAGTTGATTACAACAAAATATCAACCATAGTTTTTTGCTTCAAATGAGAAGTGATCATTTGGAATGACACAGTTTAATGACAGACTTTGCAGTGCTTGGTTAAAAGACTCACTGATCCTAAAGATCTTTTCCAACCTAAGTGATTCTATAATACCACAGGGGAAAAAAATCTGAAACAGCTATTGAGGAACCTATCTCCCAAACAGCAATACAAGCAATAAAAAAGATGACAAAACACAAGTCTGTCTGTTATTCTTTGAAGCACAGTGTAGGGTACCCTGACACTGACACATATTTTCATGACCTTAGGACATTAGGATTAGGTGAAGTCTTTACACCTAGGAATGAACATTTACATTGCTGAAAATATTCTAAGTAGTTT
The DNA here is from genome assembly GCA_013400075.1 of Hippolais icterina. Lineage (NCBI taxonomy): Eukaryota > Metazoa > Chordata > Aves > Passeriformes > Sylviidae > Hippolais > Hippolais icterina. The sequence continues at coordinate 19,749 of VWYN01008753.1, read as the reverse complement.
TAAGGACAGGAACCCATTTTTCTTACAGCAAAAAAGACAAAGGAAAAGAAGCACCACATTGTTCTGATCAGTACACTACTCCAAATTTTGAAAATACTGATTGATTTATCTTGATAGTTAAAATCTCCATGGAGATTTTTCCTGAGAGGAATTTTCCACTTTAAAATTGAAACTGTCCAGCAAGAGGAACTCCCATGGAAATGAGTAGCAAATACTTCAGAGAGGCAAAAATATTACTGTAAAATTCAGTGCAGTGGGGAGTCAGACTGGCTATGTGCCTGTTCACTCTAGAAACAGCACATTGAACTAGCAGGTTTTGACTCAATGTTGTGTTTTCATACCACACATGTGCTCCCAAAACCAAGTCAAAATCTATAAACCAGATTTACTATTTCCTGTGACAAATCAAGGACGTACAAAGTGAGAGCAAAAAGGAAGTTTTTAGTATTATTTCTGAGCATTACTTTCAGATATCATAAAGATAAGCACATACAAAAGAAGTGTAAAGGGTGTAAGTCATCAGTGCCATATTGCTTGTTGCACACACAATGAGATTTGTGCATAGGTATCAAATTCAATGATATCTATTTCATCTCAGCCTTGCTACATGAAACTTGTGTGGGCACAGCAAATTGACAGTAATTCACATTATGCCGTGCAGCCTGTTCAGCAGCATTGGTTCTAGGTTCAGTTTTGCAAAAGGAAGTTGGTAAGAGAGTATTGTTTTGTAAAAGCAGCTGTGTGTTTGTCAACTCTTGATTCCACATGAACAGTTTTTTTGTCTAAGCGGTACACTTGTATTCTCCTTTCTTACTGTGTTATGCATAGCTAGAAGAAAAGGAATTGTGGATGATCTATTCCTGAAAGTGGTCAAGGCCTAGCTAGATGGGGCTTTGAGCATGAGCTGTAACCATGGAGGAGGGGTGGGACTAGATGACCTCTTCAAGGTCCTTCCAACCCAAACCATCCTATGATTCTGTGACTCCTTAAATCCTTAAGGGATTTTAAACTCTCCCTTAGTGGAATGTGTGTAGCTGTCTCTGCTGCATCCCCAAATCTTTCCTGCACAGCTTAACCTCACACCACACTGGGACCTTATGAAATCCACCCCCTTTAATCAAACATATTTTGTGTTCATTGCAACAGCAAAGGCAGTGCATGAGTAAATAGAACTATGGATGTACTTTTATCTTTCAACTTGGAGATTTTCATTGTTGACTGTATATACATCAAAAACCCCTCTCATGTTCATTATGCAGTGTATCAGGAAATGGATACTGGACTGGGAGAAAAACAGGGGAAAAAAGGCACATAAGTGTTAGCAGCACCCTCCAGCAAAAACATCTCAAATGTTTCAGCCACTGTATTCCAGGAAGTGAAATTTCAGTTTCTATTATTGCTCAAAATAGCTAAATACAGAAGCAAATGAAAAATCTGTCTCAGAGGGATGCTAACATGAAGGGCATCTTTTTTCCTTCAAGGCTTTATGACCCTGCCTGAATGGGGGTTAAAGGGATGTAAGTAGAAGCAGCATATGACAGATAATCCTTCAGCTTCCTTTGAAGTACAAAAGGCAAGCCTTAGAGGTGTGAAGCTGGCCTGTGTCTGAAACAAAATCACAATGAAATGTGAATAAATTGGGAATAAATGGAACATTCCCTAACCAAGGTTTGCAGTGTTTCACCTCCAGCCCAGGAGACAGCCTGAACCATGGTCTCTGCAGGTACTGCTTTAGGATCACTGTCTGCTGCTACCCACAGAGCCTCTTAACAAGCAGAAGCTGTTAGCTGAGCTAATGAAATTGGAAAAATGCAATGAAATCCCTTGCACACTAAAGCTTCTGCTGTATTTTTGGGTCTTTTCTGTTCATGGTGGCAAAATTGTGGCAAATGAAATAACAAATTCTTGCTGAATTCCTGTTTTTGGAAATCACTGGAAGATTTTCATAGCTTTGAACAAAGGTTTTGCCTGAAACTACAGAAAAGGATGTTTTCTTTTTACACTGTTCTTAAAATCGAGACAGCCCTAAACCCCAGAGAAATTAAGCACTTCTGCACACACCCCACTCTTCACATATTTCCCCAACAATTGATACTGACAATTAATATAAGTTTTATCCTAGAGCTATTTGGTCCAGTTGAACCTCCAATGCACCTTATGCTTTTGAAGCTATAAAATGATATCTTAGTATGGATAACAAAAGCATTTTGCCAACTTTGCCACAATATTAGGGTAGACTGGGCCATCCTCAGCCACTCAGCATATTTTGCATGAATTTAATTTACATAGAAATGCTTATCCATTTTCATTGTTCCATGCTTTCTCTTCTTATATTACATTATTTTAGCTGTTTCAAAAGAAATGCTTCCTTAATATGTTCTTAAAATTTTCATAATTAAACAAATGCTTAATGACCTCCTGTTTCTCACAATCTGCAAGGTCAGATCTTACTGTCTCAGTGATACTAACCTGGAAAGGTATTTTGTCATGAGTAGATTTCCTGCAGAGCCAAAGTATTGCTAATCTCCATACAGCGTATGATTTACAATAACTGGATATACACCAAAGAAGAGAATTTTTGCCAGATCTACTTGTATTTTTTAATCTAAGCAAGATATTAGCATTATGTAGACACTTCTTGCAGGTGTTTTATGATCTGTATAACAAATTTGCCTTTCTATAATGAGCATGAGACTATTTGATGTGTTTGCTAAAGCATGAGTTCCTGGAGGCATGGGAATATGAAAGCCTTTCAATTTTTATTTGAAAACATCCAAAAATCTCCTCTTGTGGCTGCCAAAGAACCTTTGGAAAATGTGTGTCATGTAGGTTCAAAAGTCAGAAAGAAAATATAAAGGAATGAAAATATACATTTAAAATATTTAAAAAAATAAAATAATTCCTTTTAGTACCTGACTTCAGATGTTTTATTGTTCAGAATCACGGAAACAGTACTATATTTGTGAATTTTACTGCAACCAAGATATAGTATTATAGAAGTGAAGGCTAATGGTACTTGAGTTACAGTTTTTTTCTATGATCTGCATGTAAATCTGACATATGCTGGTGTTGAATTTCATGTGCAATACAAACTGGTTTTGCCACTAAAAATCATAATTTCTACAGAAAAACCTACTCTGCTTATATTTCTTTAAAATTTCCACTACTTTTTGGAATCAAAATTGACCTCTGAAAATTGCAGGACAACTCAGCAGTTTTTCTAAACACTTTACCCTTGTTGACTTGCCAAATCAAGATAAATTATAGTCAGCCATAGACATGTTTATGAGCTTGTCGAGATCACAACCTATGAACAGCACAGGGTATTCCCTTCCACGTGAAGCTTCCAGGAGCAGTTTTAAAGCCACTAGGAGACACCAGATCTGAGCTCCCCCTAAGCATGAGGGCTTTAAATGGAGAATGCTGATGGCTAATTCCTGGGATGAAAATCTGTTTTCTAAATGTTTTTCTAAAGTATTTCTGTCTGTCTGGATCTGGCTTCTGGGAACAAGAGGAAACATAGATGTGATGGGATTGGGTTATTGCTGCCTGCTTTTCTCACCTAAATGCTCACTTTTACAGGACATTTCAAAGGGCATGAAATGCTCCCTATTCAACCACAGGAACTTTTAGCGACACATGCCATCTTTACTAAATGTTATAGACACCCTCTGCAAGGACTTTAAATGACAATGGCCTCCTGAAAACATTACACAGTCTACATATAAATTTGGCACTCAGCATGTGTAATATTTTAGATATAAATATTGCACTCTTAATTTCATGAGTCCCCAATAAGTTCCTGTGACTTTCATGTGAGCCTGGTGGGCTCAAAATGAGGGGAAAAATTGTCTTTTCTGTCAACTGTGTCAATTGCCATTAATATAATTGACACATTTTGGCCTTTTTCATGTCTTTGAATATTGTTATTTATTGTAAGTATTTTACAGTCACCCTCTCCTCCTCCTTCCACTGCAAGAAAATGAATGTTGGTGCATTTTGATGTTATTTACATGACACAGATCTAGAACAATTCTACTAACCCCATATTCTCTAATTATTTTACAAAATATCAATTCCTGCATTCCAAACAACTTTCCAACCAACTTAATGAGATATTTTCCTCATTGTGACTAAGCATTAACCTGAGTGTTGATAACATGTGATATGCAGTCAGAATTTATTTCACAGACCTACCTGCAGAATAAACTGGGACATATATACAATGATCTCTTTCTGTTGTACGTGTAAAATGTGACTTAATCATCTCTTTATTTGCTCCAGCAGTAGTATGCATTGTGCAGGTGGCACTGATTAGCCTACACTCTGTGGTCATACTGAAGGTGAAGGTGGAATCATGCTTGGAGGGCTGTGCAGTTACAAAATCAATGCCTTAAAGTCAGGATACCTCTTTCAGTGTTTTCCATATGATAAAGGAGCCACCCAGTCTTTCACAGTATTCTGCTCCACAGATGTCATAGTCACCATTCAGTATCATGGGATTTATTTTCTCCCTGAAACAAAAAAGAATCGAGAAATCTGTGGTGAGCCTTTTTGTTAAAACCTCAGTAATCTGGTGGGTTAGCAGATGGTTTATGCTGCTTTTGGATGCCCTTTACACTGCTTACTGTGAGAAGGTCATAGCAGCTGATGTAGCTGCTTCTGTTAAGTTCACTGCCACCAGCTGCAAGGGCATTTGTTTCTTTTGNTCCTTTTTTTTTTTTTTTTTTTTTTTTTTTTTTTTTTTTTTTTGTAAGCAGGTGATTTGGGGTCAGAATGAAGGGAATAATAAGTTATTTACTGGTGCTTTATCTCTATAACACTATAATTACCTGATATCCTGGTATTTATTTTCCATTATTACAGTGCAACAAACTAAACAGAAAAAAATTACAATCTTTGATAATTCTGGAATGAGAAGCGCCAGATTAATGCCCACAAAAGTACTCAGACCAGTGTGTGCAAACTTCTCTTCCTTTGAGATGAGATTTTTTGCAATGTTAGTTAAGTTCTTGCCAGTGAGCATTGCAATTGCATTACTCATTCTGGGCTTTCTCATTAAAAAAATCTTGTCACCAATCCAGTGTCTTTCAATATGGCTTTGGATTGATCCAAAGAAGCAGAAAAATTTCCTGAGACTGATGTAACAGGATATGCAGAGAATTTATTCAGTTTGTGTACCAAGGGAACAACTTTTCATCTTGGAACAGGTAACTTTGTGATGCTGACATAGGTATAAATTATTATACAAATTAAAGGCAGAATTCTTGTTTTGTTGTAATATCAATAGTGATGTCCTGCCAGGTACTGGGCACCTTTAACTTCCATTGTGTCCATCTGAGCTACAGACTTGGATTTAATTGTGATGTTATCTTCAGTGTAAAGTAAGAGCTGATGCATCCAGAAAAATATTTATGTCTACTTTGGTGTGTGGTTTTATTTATTTTGAAAACAGAAATGCTATTTTTGACCTATGTGGATCATCCAGTGTAGGTGTCAATAAAACTGTTTCCCACGTCAGTGTTGGAATGGGCACTTAACACAGAAAGATTCTAGGAAAAGCCCTAGAATTGCATCTTTCTTCCTGTAATTGTTTTCTGTACTGATAAACATCGTGAATCATTCAACTTTTTAAATGTTTGATTTAATGGTGTTTCTATTGAGGCTGAGCTGTAAAGCCCCATATTACAGTGAGAACCTCAAGCATTGGTTGATAGGGAGAGGGCTGCCAGAGCCTTCTAAAAAACCCAAGAGCCAGGCTCTCATGTGTGTTCCTGGCTTAGCTCCCACAAAGTGGGGAAGCTGTTCTAGCCATGAGTTTTATGTTCCCATTCAGAGAGAGAAGGAAAAAATGAAAATATAATAAATGAGATATATGGATATTCATGCTGTGGTGGAAGGGATTTTTATCCTTCCCTTTCCTGTGTCCTCTTTGTGTCAAACCTTTTCTGTACTGTCACACTATCATGTGTGGAAGAGAGGTATTTTTAAATCATGTTCTGTTGTCTCAGAAACTGAAACATATGCTGTTGTCCTGCTTCAATATTACAACTTATTTCATAATTCAAGAGGTTTCTTTCCCCATAACTGCTGATGATTTCTACAAGGTCTAGTCTCAGTCAAAGATTGTACTGAAGGGTTTGCCAAAAATATAAAAGTGATTGTTCAACTTACTGTATAAAGTTTAAAGGGAAAAGTAAATCAACAAGAAAATATACATTATTTTAAAAAAATCTTTATCTTTGATATTTTTAATTATCCTTGATTGATAAAATCATAAAATAGTCTTGACCATACTATTTAAATCCTCCAACGATTCTGAAACTATAAATATCATAACCTGTCAAAATACTTATCAGTAAAAATACATAATTTTGAGGAACTTTAAAATAAGTACTTCATAAATATTTTCTAATATTATGTTATCAAAAATATTACCCTTTAAATAATATTCAGACAAGCACAGTACTTAGTTTTGAGAAAAGATAGTATTTGTTTGCAGACAAAGGCAAGGACCTCAAAGTTCAGTGTACTAATTCAGGTTTGTCTTTTGACTGTGCTTTTACCACTTTCATTCTTTTCTTCTAAGAAAAAAAGTGGGTTTTTTTCTTGCTGACTTATGGCCAACATATTGTCTTTTTTTTTATTTGAAAGTTTTAACTAACATCCTGAGTTATTGTACTTTCAAGGGTTGTTTGTTTGTTTGTTTGTTTAGTTCTTAATGGATCTGCTATAATTTTTACTCAAAAAGGAAAGGTGGCACTAAAGAAGGAATTTCCAAGATATTAAGATATTAAGAAGATCAGTGAGACCATAGCTCACTGTTTTCCTGTCACTGACTGTAGCATTGAGAAGCATATATTGCAAAACAAAATAATTTTAGGGAGATACTACAGTTGTTTAATGTTTTTCTAAATTTCTGAGGTTTACTCATAAATAAGGAGGATGAAAAATAGAAATACAGGTTAATTTTTTGTTCAAAGTTAATGTATTGTAAAAGAATGACCCTGCTCAGGGTCTCCTTTCCCTCTTTCCCTACCAGTTTTGTGCACCTGCCCACGGATGGGAGCTGAGCTGTCAAAAATTCCTGTGGTTGCACAGTAGTCTGGCAAACAACTGGTTATTACAGAAGCAAGGAGAGTATTTTAAATCTACTTTGGATGTTTTCTTCTCTAGAATGTTATTTTCAATGCTGCAAGATGGATCTAAAGCTTTTTCTCCCCTGTGAAAGTCAGGAACAATTCTTTTTCTGTTGTCTATCATCAGAAGCAACAGAATTTCAAACCTTTGACAAAAAAGAGTGACTGAGATATTTGAATTCTGGACAAGTGGTGGCCTGGAGAAGCTATTTAAAATTCTCTTCGAGGCTGAGTTTTCTATGCATGGACATTTTATATTTCCACATCAGATTAGTATTGAAAGGAACATTTGCTCTAGATGGCCTTTCCATAGAGTACTTTGGAACAGCAAATGTTGGAGCATTAAGAGCACAAAGACTAAATGACTTTCGGGTCAGATGTAAGTGGGTTTTAGGATTTTCTCCTAAATCCTTTTCTTGATGAGGCTTTCTGTGAAAAAACCTGCTGCTAGCTGGTTGTGTGTGCCCAACACACAAGAAAAAGCAAACCGAATACCCAATAAACAACAAATTCCATTTTGTCCATTTTTTTTTCCTGCTTTGTTAACCCATGTCAGTATCTGTTCTAATGCATTTTAGCAGGTAGGACTTCCCCCCCAGAGTGTTTCTGTGCAGGCAGGAGGTGCTCTTGGGTCTGAAGTGCACTGCAAGTTTTTCTGTGGCACAATTGGTCCTGCCATCCCTGCTTAGAGCAGGAGGGAAACAACTCAGGCAGGATCTTACCGAGGTAATTCTTGTTCAAGTTTGGGTGTAGATGGACCTCACTGTCCCTGATGTTAGAGCTGCAACCCTGGACCTGCAACCCAGACCACACCCTAATCACTCCTGGAGATGCAGAAGAAATAGATGAGGTACTGGAGTGCAAGGGTCAGGGTTCCTGTGTAATGCTGTTCATGGGAAAGAAGGTGGGCAGAGAAAAAGTGCAAGGAAGGCTTAAAGAAGTGCCAGCCTTACAACTTGTGAAAAACAGAGGGGAACTTAATAGGAAGAGTCAAATGGACTGGGGTCCAAGACAGCTGCATGGTTGAGTGCCCAGCTAAAGGAGGTCTCTGGAAAAGCTGTGACAATAAGATGAATATTGGCATATTTCTCTGAATAGAAAAGGAAACACGTGCTTCTTATTCTTTCACAAAATGCATTCAAAACATATGCTTGATAAACATGGAGAACATCTGATGGAGTGTTTACAGAATAATCGGCAAAATAATTAAGACCACAGAATGCTGTGTGTCCCTGGAACTGCTCCTATTTCCCCAATATCCCCTTTCCTTTGTTCTGCTGGTTTTTTTTTTCCATTCTTAGAAGAATGACATTCTTAAAAGAATGACCCCGACTTAATTGTTGCTCTTTTGGCAGTTTGGTCTGATTTTAAATTTCTCAGCAAATTATTTTATTCTCATGGACAATATATTTTCAGTCTTTTACAAAGTTCTGCTGAATAGCTGGGTTTAAGCTTGAGGTTGGTTTTCGTCCCATTCCCCTGAATTCAGCAAAGTTTAAAATAAACACAAATTAAATAAAATAGCAAGAAAATAAACAAAATGTGCACAGTTTTGTAATACCTGTGACAACACAAAAATCCTGAAGTCCAAGTCCTAAACAGATTTGTCTGTTTCATCTGAAAGATAAGAAAATGAGACTGAAGCTGATGCAGAGTTCATGATTCACCTGAAACTGATGCTGTGGTATAAAAATATTTCTATGACATCATAGGAGATCTCTGACACCATCTAAAAGCTTCATGTTTACATTTGCTTGTTTTTTGCTTTAGAAATATCAGTTCAGATACCTGCAGATTTAGGACAACCAGCAGCTTTTTATAAGCAGAGTGTCTTAAAAGAGAATAAATGTCTTGATATCCCTTCATATCATATGCCGTATCAAGTGTCTTCATATCACAGATGGCAGATGTTTTCTTTGGTGTGAGGATGCAGCCAGAGAAAGAGAGGAGGGTTGGACAAGCAGTTTAGGACAAAGGTTTTTAAACTTTTAAAATATTTATCTACCAAATAGAATTTAAAATAACTTGTTTATTTTTAGATTTTGTGCAATGAATGTATTTTGGGAATATTTCCACATGATAGCATTAACAAGAAGAATTTCTTATTAAAGGTGCCTAAATGGAATCTTTTGAAGGAACAGAAATTCTATCATGAATATTACTTTTGGCATAGCATGTGAAGGCACTCAATGTTACATATTTGAAGTAATGTATAGCATCTATTAGAAATAATAAAGTTCTCTGTAGTATTCACTGTTAAATGCATAAATACTGTGTTATTTCTATTTTGCTTGCTTGGTACATAAAAAAAATATTACCTGTTTATATTCAAGTATTATATGATAGTTTTAGCTGAATGGAGAATATTAACTTTCTTTTTCAGTTCCTCAGTTTATAATCACAGCAAAAATCTAACTGTAATCCATTGTATTTCATAGTTCTAAAGAATATTCAGATAGTCTGGAAGATCAGAATTAATGCCAAATAACCTGGTTTGATTTGTCTGTACCAGTCTAGGAGATCCATGGTGAGGGAGCCGCAGCAAAAACCAGACTACAGCAGTTCTAGAAGAGCTGGAGTTACAGCCCATGAACAACTGTGGTAGAAAAATGAAAAGTTAAAGTTTTCTTTTTATCACCTTCTCAAAAGAGAAAATATGCTTAAAATTCAGCTCTGCACTAGATTTGGTTAAGCTATGTGTGTAGGGTTGCTAAAGAGGCTGAGAAGGGCAATCTAATATTGGATTCATACTGAGCTTTGTACACTGGGTTTTGCTTCATAAATAATGTGATTTTGGTCAAGTCAAAGTTCAGCTATCAGAATTTTCAAAAGTTGGAAAATGAAATTTTTTCAGATTAGATTAAAAGGATAATTCAGGTAATGCAAATATTTTAATACAGGCAAACTCTAAAAACTACAACCGATACTTGTTTCGAGTGCAGTGCCATTATGACAAGGTCAACAAATTATGGGTCCTTTTCATTAGTCCCATGCCAAACACTACAAAAACCAAACCAAACCAAACCAAACCAAAAGTTGTAAACAGATGGAAATGCATTTTTGAAGCATCTAAAATTTTACTTTGACCTTATGCAATATGGATGTAGGACTTTTTATAGCTTTTTTTTTTT
>VWYN01008752.1:146570-204919 GCA_013400075.1 Hippolais icterina | reverse complement strand
CATGGCAGGGGTGTCACTGGATGAGCTTAAAGGTTCTTTTCAACCCAAAGCTGTGATTTTATGGTCTTTGTTAGTGTTCAATGTCTTCTCTTTTCTGGAACATTTGCATTGTTTTGCCTGATCAAATTATGTTGTTTTGGGTTGGTGGGGTTTTTTTGGTGTTTTTTTGTTTTTTGTTTTTTGGTTTTTTTTGGTTGATTTCTCTCTTGAGAGTTACATGTCTGTGTAACCTTAAAATTAATGAAAAACATGTCTTAGTCTTTTGATGAGAGAAACTTAATTACTCCCCTATAACACTTTTTTTTTTTTTTCTGTGAAGAACATCATGACAACCTTAGCAGGAATCATTGTTCCCCTGTGGTGAGACCTTGCTTCATCTAATTTGTCCCCAGAAACCACTAATTGCAGCTAGTAATTTACAGTGGCGTTACAGCTCATGGGAAAGAGGAACCAAACAGCCCCAGGGTCTGATCCAGGGGCTGTCTGCCAGGGTATCCTGGCCAAGGGTGGGCAAATCCAGAGGAAGCAGGAGAACAGTCAGCGGGTGTGATGGATGGAGCTGCAGACAGTGGCACAGAATGTATATTATAGAAAAACGTTTGAGATGTGGGATTAGTTTCTTTCTTAATGGTTTTTGCAGGGGTTCTGGTTTGGTTTTGGGTTTATTGTAAAAATGTTAAATGCTGGGCTGGTGCTTTTATAGAATCTGATGGCAGTTCCAAGATCCTGTGCCTTAGTGAGAATGGCTTTCTTGGAGCCCAGCATATTTCCATGATGGTCGAGTCGCCCACCCCAGGATGTGTCAGTATTTTATGTGCTGACCCTGCAGAAGACTCTATTCCCTTGTCTTCCATTGGCTGGGAAGTGGCATCCCTTGGCACTCTGCACCAGCCAGAGTGACAGAGGTTTGGGGATTCTGTCGGATTCGAGGTTCTTCCGGAGGCAGCAGTGGATTTTCCTCTCGCTGACAGAGGACTCTGAAACACCTTCTAGTGCATTAATGTTTTTGTGATCCCCATGTCAATCAACCTCTTTAGGAGACTTCCAGAGTTTATTTTAGGCAGAGGTGGATTTCCAGCTATTAGGAAACAGCAAAGTGAAGGATTGCTAGAGCTTGCTCTGCTCGGGAAACAGCATGGGGTGGTGCTCCTTTCCAAGGATTTGCAGCGGGGAATGAATCCACCGGTGTCCCGTTCCTTTATTCTCAAAGCCTCACTCATTTGAGATGTTCTTCCTCGCCCTGAGGAGCAATCCAGGCTGTGCTGAAGGTCAGATGAGGTTTGAGGGTGTATCTTCTGTGGATGCTTAAGGAAGAACTTCCCAGTCATCCGGGATGGGACAACAGCATACTCAAGTGTGTTGGTTCCTGACAAGACACTGTCAGGAGCCCATCTCCAGCCATGCTCATGCAGTTAATTTCCAGCTGGATACAAGAAAAAACTCCTGGTTTTGGTTAGCAAGCCCTCAGTTGTGGTCATTCAATTAATAACTGAATACCCAAAAGGGAAAAAAAAAAGGAGAAAAAAGAAAAGGAAAAAAAAAAAAGAATATGGCACATTTTTTGATGTTAAAATAATAATTACGATGGGGAAAACAAACAAAAAAGAGAATTTGGACTTTGAAGCAAGAGCGTGAATACAGAAATGGGCATTTTTGCAGCTGAAATCAAGAGCTGTGTGTGAAACTCAAAGTTGTCAGGTCATTACTATGGCAGTAGGAAGTTGTTGGTGTCCCAGCCTTTAAATCCCTGCTGTGCTAAGTGGATCTTTCTGCCCTCTTTGAAAAACTCCTATTCCTTTCTGATTTATACGTACTTGAAGGCTGAGAGACCTTTGGTGTTGTTTCATGCTTGCAAGGACAAAGATAATTCCCAGCTGTTTGTAATACAGTTCACTTTCTCTCTATTAATCTAAATCAATCAATTATCCTAACTTCCTTTATGAGAAATATTTATGCCTACTCAGAGCAGAATCAGTTAAAATTGATTGCATCGTAATTGGATCTAGCATGAAATATTTTGTTTCTTCCTGGTAAGAGCATGGGGGGAAATGTTGTCTGTGGCAGGATTTAAATATCATCTCAGGTGGAGAAGAACAGTTTTGGAGCTGCTGCCTGTACTGGTTGTCTAAGCCTCTGTTCTTAGAGAAATGGGCTGGTTTGGCACAGAGGACTTGGCCTCAAGCCTCAAAATGCTGCCTTTGCGTGACCTACCCACTATCACAGCAGAGAACTGGGAATTACTGCTTGGAAGATGTTTAGTCCAAGATTTGTCTGGTGGAAATATTCTCCTGGTGAATTGTGAGGGGTGTTGGGTGTGGGATGCACTGGAACGAGCATTACCTGTGGGATCTTCAAAACTGCTGTTAAGAGGCTCCCAAAAATCAGTGAGGGTGCTGAGGAGAGAGCCACCTTGTTGTCCCAGGACACACATTATTGCTCTTTAACTCTCTGAAAGGAAGGTGGAACCAGATGGGGCCGATCTCTTCCCTCAGGAAACTGAGGATAGGATGAGAGGATGGCCTCAGCTTGTGCCATGGAGGCTCAGGTTAGATATTAAGGATAATTTCTACATAGAGAATGTGGTCAAGCTTTGGAATGGGCTGTTCAGGGAGGTGGTGGAGTCCCCACCCCTTGAAGTGTTCAAACATCGTATGGATGTGGCACTTGAGGACACGGGCTAGTGGTGACAGCGGTGGTGCTGGGTTGTTGCCTGGATTTGGGGATATTAAAGGTCTTTTCCAACCTTAATTATTTTTCCTTTCTCAGCTCTGCAAAGTTGCCATGCAAATTATTGGCCAGCTTGATGTAGCTTAAAGATTACATGTAGTATGTTCCCAATGAAGCCTTTTGTCCCAAAAAGCATAAAGTCTTTGTCCCATAAAACAAGGTGAGGAGCAGGAGGTGAATAACCTGTTTAGTAGTGCCTTCAAGGCTTTCATGGAGTTTCATGTCTCCTTTTAATAGCTGCTGTTTGAGTCAAATTTCACTTCAGCCAAAGTGGCATTTGTGGGTAGAAGTCTGCAGGGAACCTGAGGAATGAGTGGTTTGGACAAATGAGCAATTTAAAGGAATTCATCTTCTGGGGAGGAAATACAGGGAAAGGGTAGAATTTGATTTACTTCAGGTAGAAAACAAGGAAGAAGTGCCTTGGGAAGATTTTACTCTGATTAGACCAGCCAAGCAAGCAGACCAAGACCAAACATGCAGGTTTTTGTACTAATGCTTGAAGTCTTGAAAACTACGGCAGCATGGTGAGATCCGTGTGCTCTGGACATCTGGAGTCCTTGTTGGAACAGATGCATCACAGATGCGCTGGAAGGCAGGGAGCTGATGGGATCTGTACAGCAGCAGCAAATGAGAGTAACAAGGGTTGTTTGCAGTAAAGCCCTAAAGGAAGCACAGACTTATGAAAAGAATCACAGAAACACAGACTGCTTTGGGTTGGAAGGGAGCTTAAAAGCCATCTCGTTCCACCCCCTGCATGAGCAGGGACAGCTTCCACTATCCCAGGTTGCTCCAAGCCTTGTCCAGCCCAGGCTTGGACACTTCCAGGGATGGGGCAAAGAGGACGACGAGGCCTCTGGCATCTCCATAGGCAGAAGGGTCATGTCTGAAAGGGCGAAGTTGGATATTTGAGCCCTCCCTGCCAGCTGGGCAGCCAAGGTTTGGTGTTCAATTCAGGTGGAAATGATTGATATGCCACGTTTTAACACTGGTCTTACTGAACTCTTTCATGGCGTCCTTGCAGAAGCAAATACTCAGCAAGGTCTGTATGGTAATAAGTGGTAGGAAAAGCTCTGAGTTTTGGGGTGACCTAATTGTGGCCATCCAGGGCTTGAAGGAGCCAACAAGAAAGATGGAGAGGGACTATTTCCAAGGGCTTGGAGTGCCAGGACAAGGGGGAATGGCTTCCCACTGCCGGAGGGCAGGGTCAGATGGGATACTGGGAAGGAATTCTTGGCTGTGAGGGTAGGCAGGCCCTGGCACAGGGTGCCCAGAGCAGCTGGGGCTGCCCCTGGATCCCTGGCAGTGCCCAAGGCCAGGCTGGACAGGATCAGAACCTCCCAGTAAAGAGGGGAAGCTTTGAGGTGATTGGAAGCTGATGGCTCCCTTAGAGCTGTTGAATGCACCACACAAAATAATATCTGCAGCCTCCTTGGAAAGTTAGAAAAGGAAGAAAGATGGAAGGAATAGAGAGAGGATCTGCTCAGCTTGGAAAATAGATAATCCAACTCATTTTTAAGTTTGATGCTGCTGGGATGGATTTTAAAAGTATTTTTCAAGAAGAAAATTGTGAACTCTCAAAGGATGCAAACGTACTGAAATAAAACTGTAAGTAGGAGTAGTTGTATTGCATGGAAATATGTATGGGAAATTTCTGCTGGGATTGAGTGGAGTGTCACAGGAAGTTTGTAGCAATAACAAGATAAAGCCAAATAATCATAGGTGCCATATCCAGAACTGAGGATTACACCAGATAAATGTATAAATCCAGGATAATTGTGCCCCAGAACCACCTGCCAGTCACTTCCTTATGGTAAAATCCATGCTTCTGGCAAGCTTCCTTCTTCCTTTCTGCCTGCCATGAAAATGAACTGGTTGTTGGATCCAAACAACCACCATGCTATCTTTGGGGAACTGCCACAGCTGGTACTCAATTTTTAGCTCTGAATAAACAACGAGCAATTGGCTGTTAACTATATAAAATATCCAAGTGTCTATAGTGTCTTTTAACTTGACAAAGAGTGTGGAGTTGGAATCATTAGCTGAGCCTCTCTTGTGGAATAATGGAATTTGTGTTAGAGTTCAATATTCTTTACTGTCTGGACAGTGGGTAAAAGAACTGCATTTATGGGGCACTGGTGGATTCATTAATAGGAGGGCAAAGGTGCTCTGCACACTTTACAGCTGCTTATTTCCAGGGATTTTCCTGCAGTGAGCCCTGGCCACATGGTTCTGGTTGGATTCAAGCCCCAAGGTGATTCCTGTCAGGATGTACTTTGCGTTTTGCAAGATGGGTACCTCTGTACTTGAGCAAAAATAAGGTTGTGGGAATTCAAGGCCAGGTTGGACAGGGCTTGGAGCAAACTTGGATAGTGGAAAGTGCCCCCTGAGTTGGGCAGGGGTGGAACTGGATGGAATTCAAGGTTCCTTCCAATCCAAACCCTTCTGGGATTAAAGTGAAATGAAGAGGAAAAAGTGAGAGAGGAATAAACCTCAATAAATCCCCAACCCTTAATTTCTTACTTAATGATTGCAAAACCCAAATTGCTCTTTAGAGATACCATCTCCCAGCAAGCCTGGTAGAACTGGATAACAGAGTTGGCCACTCCAGCAGACTCCAAAGTGCCACTGCCACCACATCTCCCCCTTTGCTGTGTCTTTCTTTTCATTATTTGTAATAAATGGCCCAGTCTCAGAGTAGCTCTGCTTTGGCCCAGGCTGCAGGAGCACAGTTGCTCTGGTATTTCAGCAGTTCATTATTTCAATTAACGTTTTCAGGCATTCCTTCAGTTTACTCTAGCAGAGGTCTCAGATAATGTGATTACCAGGCATAAACTGTGTCATAACTTCCTCATCTGCCATTCAGTCAAACCCTGGAACTTTATTTGCGTAAATGTTGGTTATTCTCCTCATTCACAAACGCGTTCTTCAGGTCAGCTCTAAATTGAGCAAGTCCTTTCAGCTTTGCAGAGCTGATCGAGGGCTTTTCTGTCCAACATCTGCATGTGGAAGCCACTTTGTGCCCAAATCCCTGCACATGTCCATTAGGAAAACAGCTTTTCATGGCACATTACGAGTGCCACTCAACCACCAAGCTGCTTTCATTATTTGATATTTATTTGAATTTTTGTTTGAAGTATTGCATCCAGTGCACTGAAAAGTAAGCTTGGGAGTTTTTGGCCACTTCTTATGGTGTCCCATCACTCTTTCCTGAAAATCAAGCTGACTGTGGTGTTCTAAATGATGATGTCTTCCCAAGCTGGAGGCATGATTGCCTTCCATTACTAGGAAAATGTTTGGGAGTGAAGACACTGATTAATCTTCGAAGGAATAAAGCTTGTTCCTAGCTCCATTTGGGATATGACAGGTATCTGTCACCAGCAGCAGGGCTTGTGAATGCTTCAGCTGAAACCCATTTTTTATTTGCCCTTCCCTCCATTCAGTTGCTCTCCTGTGCTCTGAGCTGGAATTGCTGTCGTTAAGGCTTCATTAAAGGCTCACAGCTGAATTGTTTGGGGCTGTGCAAAGATCGGTTTGACTGTTGCAGTTCACTTCCATTAAATCAGACTTCGGGAGGAAAAATGCCGAGGTCCGAAGGAAAGTGTGGGTTGGGATGCTCAGGGAACAGCAGTGATGGGAGAGGATGAGGGTGGAGGGCAGCAGAGCATCAGCAGGAGTTGTCACCGAGAGGTCCAGGGTTGATGGCCGCAGTGGGAGCCCATAAAAGAGGCCAGGAGCTGTCTTGGATACCCTGGGAATACAGCAGGGAAGCCCAGGCAGGGACCTCAGTGGTGTTTCCACTTGCTCCTGCTGGCCAGTCCCTCAAATTGAGCTGTGTTTAATGTCCCAAATCTCGCAGATTGAACCATCCAGGAATGGCAAAGATGAAAGCTTAAAGTTAGATAAGAGAGATCCATAATGTCTGTGGAAGGGAATGTAAAGAAGGAAGTTTGATCTGCTGGCATAGGGGGAGCAGCAGCAAGGCCAGCAATGACACAAGCAAATTGTCTTTTACCCTCAGTATAGAGACAGAAGATGCAAAACTTGGAGCTTAAGAAAATTTTCTGTTCCTAAATCCTTTTGCTAATTATGTGTGTAGGGAGCAACTGATTTCCAATGCCAGGTCCCAGCATGGCCCAGCCTTGTTGGCTTGCATGGGAAGTAGCCTGGAGCAAAGGAGGCTCAGGGGGGACCTTGTGGCTCTGCACAAGTCCCTGCCAGGAGGGGACAGCCAGGGGGGGTCGGGCTCTGCTGCCAGGGCCACAGGGACAGGCCAAGGGGAAAGGGCCTCAGGCTGTGCCAGGGGAGGCTCAGGTTGGAGAGCAGCAGGAATTTCTGCATGGAAAGGGTGCTCAGGCCTTGGCAGGGGCTGCCCAGGGAGGTTTGCAGTGCCCATGGCTGGAGGTGTGCAAGGAAGGGCTGGAGGTGGCACTCAGTGCTCTGGGCTGGGGACAAGGTGGGCATGGGGCACAGCTGGGACTCCATGGGTTGGGAGGGATTTTCCAACCTAAAAGATTCTGGGATTTTGTGTAAAAAGCCCCTTCCTCTCCCCGTCTGTGCAGACCATCCCTGCAGTGCCTGGAGCAGAAGCTGAAATGGAACAGGATCAAACCAGATTTTAATGTATAATTTGTCTCACAAGCTAAACAAGAGGGATGGAACAAAGTTTACACTCTGTATTGAGTGTGGCTCATGTCTGGTCCCTGAGGTCAGCTTTTAATTTTCAGTAATGGAGTGGGTTTTTCCACAGTCAGATGCATCTCAACAAATCACCAGCTAGTTTTTCAGCCTTTCTATTTTATTGCAAGAATGTACTGCAAATGACAGGACTCTTTATAACGGAAAGATAAAATGAAAAGGGAAAGGGTTGGAATGTCCAAGAGGAATTGCTTCCAATGTTGTTTATTGGCCAGTGTAATGGGCTGTTATTGTGCCTCTCAAATGACACCAGGTTTCCCTTGGGATGCTCTGACCTCTTCAAGGAGAGCCTTATGCAAACTGAGAAAAAAATCAAACACTGTGTTTGGCATCAACCTGTCAAAACAGAAAACAGCTCTGAATGTTCAGTGGGGACTGCCAGGGGTCGGCAAATTCATTTGGATGACGTGGCAGTGATGCTGCAGGAAATAAAAAACTGGGCACCAGAGCAGCTTTGGGGCTGCCTTGGAAGATAAAAGTTTTTGTCTGAGTACTTTTCTCTTTTCACAGAATCCTGGAACAGTTTGGGTTGGAAGGGACCTTAAAGCCCATCTGGTTCTACCCCTGCCATGGGCAGGGACACCTGCCACTCTCCCAGGCTGCTCCAAGCCCCAAAGTCCAACCTGGCCTTGGGCACTGCCAGGGATCCAGGGGCAGCCCCAGCTGCTCTGGGCACCCTGTGCCAGGGCCTGCCCACCCTGCCAGGGAACAATTCCTGCCCAAGATCCCATCCAGCCCTGCCCTCTGGCAGTGGGAAGATACTACCCCTTGGCCTGCCCCTCCAGGCCCTTCTAAAGAGTCTCTCTCCATGTTTCTTGTCAGCCCCTTCAGGCCCTGGAAGGTCACAGTCAGGCCACCCTGATCTCACTGTCACCTGCAACCCTCCCAAGGGTGCCCTCCATCCCTTTGTCTGTGTCATTAATGAAGATATTAATCAACATTTGTCCCCCAAGAGACACCACTGTCACCCTGAACCACTGGCCACTATTTTCCTCACAGAAAAAGAATGGACTTAATTTTCTAAATTATTTCCTTTTCTTGGTGTTTATTTTATGTACTTGGGAGGCAAGCGAGAGGGAAGGAGTGCAGTTTATTAAGAGCCAGTTTAATACACAGTACATCAGTGGAGTTTATGGAGAGAAACATTATAGATTTATGATAGTGTTCCTGCAGTAAAGCCATCACAGAGGTGCTCTATCAGCGCATCTTTCTTAGCAGAGAAACTGCTCTGGGTTGATGCCAGCTCCTTCCCAGGGTTTCCTTTAGATTCCCCAGGTTTCCTGCATTTCCCAGGGATGGTTTTGGGAACGGTCACTACCTCCCCTAAAAAAAGCCATAAACAAAAAGGTGAATTTATCAGGCTGTTTAAAAGTTTTAGATCTTCTTTTGACACTGTAACAACGTTTAAAAAGAAAGTTATTAATAGGCTTCTACAAGGCAAACAAACAGCTCCTGTGGTATTAAATCTTACAAGAGAATATTTCCTATTTAAAGTTATATCTCTGCTCATCTACAAATATAAAACATCTGATTTTATTCCATGTCCAACCTATTAAGCCCCACACTTTTCAATAATACATTTTTGGTGCTTCCTCGCATGGGATGGAGAACTGGTAATAGATTAGAGAGGTGTTTATAAACAGTAAATTCTCTGAGCAGCTCCAAACTCATGTCTGGAAGAATCCAAATATTAAGCTTGCAAATTTTTCACAGGAAGCAGCCCCAGAGGATTCAAAGGCTTCTTGATACAAGTGGAAAGTATCACAAATGACAGGATATAGAGGCTGATGTTTCAGAACGAGATGTTCTTTGCAGTGTGTTGCTTCTGAAATATATTCACAGATCACTATGGACAAGCTCCTCTGCCTGTCTTCTCTAACAGTAAATCAAAACTCGCTATCCTTAGGCACTTTGCCAGGAGAAAAGCCAGAAGGAACACAAACATGTCGCTGCTCCACCTCAGAGTGCAAAATGGAGGGTGGTTCTCACCTCTGCATGCTGAAAATTTGGGAGGGGGTAAAGCATCGAGCAGAGGAAAAAGGAAATGTCAGTGTATAACTAACACCACACAGGACTGTGGAGAGTGGTCTAAATTGGGCTGGATATGGAGAAGCCAAACAGGAACTCACCTCATCCCTCTGGCTGAGCATTTCCAGCAGGGCTGAGTATGGGGTATGGAAGGCAGAGTTAGAATCATAGGATAGAATTCCAGAATGGTTGGGTTGGAAGGCACCTTAAAGCCCATCCAGTGCCACCCCTGCCATGGGCAGGGACACTTTCCACTGTCCCAGGCTGCTCCAAGCCCCAAAGTCTAGCCTGGCCCTGGGCACTGCCAGGGATGCAGGGGCAACCACAGCTGCTCCGGGCACCCTGTGCCAGGGCCTGCAGGGAGGAATGCAATTCAGCCTGCACTTCATTTAAAACCTTAAACCATTCTGGTCCCATGGGGAAAATGGGGAAGACTCCAGCAGGTGGTGCCAGGTACTGGCCTCAGCCACCAGTGACTGAGTGATGAGACCTGGAAGCAATTTGGCTGCTGAAGCCAAAGTTTTAATTGTAGAATCCCAGAAATGTTTGGGCTGGAAGGGATCAAGATCATCTCGTTCCAGCCTGTATGCCAAAGGCAGGAAATTCCTGGTTTCCACTGGATTGTTGTTAGCTCTGAGCCCCCATGGACAGATCTGTGCTGGTAAATTAAGCAGCACCAGGGTCTTTTCTGTGCAACTGTCGTGGGCTGAGCGTGTGTGTTCAATTAACACCCTTGACCTCTATTAAGATCTGATTAGTGAGAGATGCCTCTGCCTGAATTAGGTGGAAACAAGTCCATGTGCTGAAGTAAATGATATGGAATTTACGTAGCAATGAATGCGAGGTAGAGAGAAGGGATAGAATAGAAAAGAGAGGAGAGAGATAGATCCAGCAGAAGACTGTCTCCATCCCTAGATCCAGCGGTGTCCTGCTGGTCTTTCTTCATCCTGGATTTCTCAGTGGTGGAGGGTCCCAAAGTCTTCTGGAACTTTTCCCTATTTATATACTTTAGCAAAAAAGGAATTAATGCTCATGGGCATCACAGGTCTCTTATGCCATTGGTTAAATGATTCCCTTGTTTCTAAAGCTAATTAGTGCCAGCTCAGAGTGTCTGTTGTTTTGAGTTGGTGATTTCTGGGATCCATGGTCACGATCTGTGCCTGCCAGAATTCCCTTTGTCCCAGTCAGAGCTGCTGCATTGGCTTTCCTTGTGTCTCATAAACTCTGCCTTTTTTGTGTCCATTCCCAGCAATTCCTTCTCCCCAGCCTTGTTAACCTCTGCCTAAGCCTGGGATAACACCCAGATAATTGTTTCACCTTGATCTTAGCTCGAGTTCCTGCTGTGGGGATTCTCTGCAGTTCTAGTTCCAGGTATCCACAGAGGAATATTCTGGGGGACTTTGGTGGTCACTGGTGGTGGCAGCTGCCATCTGTCTCTAACCTGGGGTGAACTTTGGGTGATGTGTGTATGACAGTTGCTTCTCCACACACTCTACCACAATGGTAATTTTTCTGGCAATGGATTTCCCAAGATGTGCTGACCAGATCTCACCTTCACCAGGCCTGGAATTAACTCCATCTTGTTACTCTCTTCTGTCCTTATCTCATGGATTTAACAGTGCCTGAGACAAGCAACTGTTCTCTTTCATCCTCTAAAACCAGCACTAGCAGCCAAACCTGGGTGGTGGCACCTCCCAAGCTGTTCCCAGCCATTATTTGGGCAAAGACCAATTTGCGAGGACCAAAAGTGTCCTGGAGTCTGGAAAGTAGGGCAGGTCTTCCTGCCTTTCCTCCCTTTTGCTATTGTCAGAGTAATTTGCCTTCCTAATTTTGTTTATTTGTTTATTTGCTTAGCAAATAAACACAATGCTTCATTAGCATTTGAGATACTTTTTTTTCATTCTTATTAGATACCAGGCATTTATAAAGCAGCTTGACATGTATTTTAGTTTTTTCTATGCAAACAGGGAACTTGAACAACAAAATAAAGGAGATGCAAATGATCTGTTGCTAAACATGACAGGGTTTTTCATTTAATACCATTAGGCTCCATGTTCCTATTTTCAGTTAGCTCTGAAATCTGCGCACACACTCTGCTGTTTACTATTGCTGTCGAAAGCAAGGAACGGAGCGCAGGATGTGTTCAGGAAAGACACAATCCGGGAAATGCTGAGAGAAAGAATCAACTACACAAATAATTTGCTGTTTACAGTGTCTTGATGGAATTGCTCAGTGTAAAAATAAGAACCTTGGGCTTGAGAGAGCACCTGAAAACTTCATTCAGTTCCTGACATCCTTTTGGTCTCCTATTGGAAGGTCTTGTTTTGGATGGTGGTACGTTTGTTTAAGAAATTCGTCAAAAAACGTAGATGCTTTAGTTTTTGTGGTTCAGAAGGAGGTGAGCCTGGCCCTGTGGGCAGCCCTGCAGGCACCTCTGCAGTGCTGTGTGCAGCTCTGGCTCCTCAGCACAGCAGCGCCAGGGAGCTCCTGGAGCGGGGCCAGCGGAGGCTGCGCGGCTGAGGAAGGGCCTGGAGCATCTGGGTGCCCAGGAAAGGCTGAGGGAGCTGGGGCTGTTCAGCCTGGAGAGGAGCCCCAGCTGAGAGGGGCCCTCAGCCCTGGGGGTCCCTGTGTGCAGGGAGGGCTCCCAGCAGGGCCCAGGCTCTGCTGCGGGGGCCCAGCAATGGCCCCAGAGCCACGGGCAGGGCCTGAGCCCAGCAATTCCCCCTGCCCAGGAGGCACAACTTCTGCCCTGGGCAGGGCCCAGCCCTGAGCACATTGTGCACACAGCCTGGGGGGCTCCCTGTGAAAGATTATAGCTCAGTTGGATGCGGAACAAAACATTTAGGAAATGTAATAGTTGCCAGTTACTCACAGTTTAATGTGTGACTCTCAGACTGGTTCTACTTCCAAGAATTGTTAACTCTGTTTCTTGTCTCTTCTTTTGTAGTTTTTCTGTGAAAAGCCATATTAAATGTACTTCCCTCTCCAAGAAAGCTGGAGAGACTGGGGACAAGGGATGGAGGGACAGGACACAGGGAATGGCTTCCCAGTGCCAGAGGGCAGGGCTGGATGGGATATTGGGCCGGAGTTGTTCCCCGGGAGGGTGGGCAGGCCCTGGCACAGGGTGCCCAGAGGAGCTGGTTTTTTAAGTGATTAAGACATCAGCACCACCATGTTCACCACTAACCCAGGTCCTCAAGTTTTTTGAATGCTTTCAGGATGGTGAATTCACCACTTCCCTGGGCAGCCCATCCCAGTCCTTGAGAACCCTTTCTGTGCAGGAATTTTCTCTTATATCCCATCTAAACTTCTCCTTGTGCAACTTGAGGCCGTTTCCTTTCACCCTGTCCTTTGTTACCTGGGAAAAGAGACTGCCACTCACTTCCATGTCCATTTTCATTTCCACAGGGCAGTAGAACAGCACAAATTTAGTTAATCACATCTAATACTCTTTCTAATTCAGATTTTAGTTTTTGAGAAGGCTTTCAGATCACAGGTAAAGTGAAACGCTGTGAGTTCTTAGCAGCCTCCTCCAAATGTTTGGTTTCAGTTCCCTCAACTTTCTCTTTATGCTGAGAAGTGTTCAAAGAGCTTTTGGTGAGGGTGATTTCCCTGTAGAAAAGGAGCAGGTCTGGCTAAAGGGGAAAATAAAATCAATCATAGTTTGCAAATCAAGTGATGAAAAGTTTAAAAAGCTGATCCTCAGGTAACACTTTGAAGCTGGTTATGTCCTTGCTGCTTCCCTGACAGCCCGGTCAGGGAAGTGTGAAATAATTGACTGGCTCTGGGGAACAGTGTGGCTTTTACAGGCTTGCTTTTCCCCCGATAACTGAAAAACTGTTACTTAAAATTGGTTTCTGATGGTAGCACTTTAGTGGCATTAGGGACTTGGGATTTGAGTTAGGAAGAATCACATAATCATGGAGTGGTTTGGGTTGGAAGGGACCTTAAAGCTCACCCTTGTTCCACCCCCTGACGTGGGCACGGCCACTTCCACTAGACCAGGTTGTTCCAACCTGTGCTTGAACACTTTCAGAGATAGGAAGGTGTGGAGAAGAAGGCAGTGCTTGATTGCAAAGGCAACAAAACTGCTTAGAAAGAGCTTTTCAAAGTGGAAAATAAAATTCTTCCAAGCAGGACATAGTGCCAAGTATTCCTGGTAATCCTGTGGTTTTTTGGGATGTCTGCAAACACAACCAGGAGCCACACTATTGACAATAAATCTGCCCCACCTTGTGTGCTTTAGTGGAATGGCGGAAAAATAACATAGTAGGGTGTCAGACTGGTGTTTGTACCAGTTCTGGCCACTGTAATCCATCACTCTGCTTGCTTTCAAAATCTCCTAATCTGGGATTCTGCTCCCAAACCCGGTATGATCCCCACTCAGCCACTCTCTTGTCAGTTGTTTGGCATTCTGACTCCTTGACAGCTGTTTGATCAGAGGCTGATGCACAACTGAAGGTTACAGAGGGTCCTGTAGAATTCTGTGGATAACAAAGGCCTTTTTTATGCTTTTTAGTTCTGTGATAAAGCAATTCTCAGGAAAAGAAAGGGTTTGCTCCCTCCCATGAATGGAGATGCTTCCCTGTTCTCGTAGAGGGTGAAATAGATAAGAAATTGTGCATGTCCCTCAATCTGGTATAAAATCCAGTGTGCGCTTCCTCTGTAGTGCTCCACTCCTCACCTCAAGGAGTCCTTTGGCCTCTGGGCAAAAATAGCAGGGATCTCACAGCTGGAATATTGTAAGGTTGAATTATTGCCTAACAAAGCTTGTATCCAAATTTAGTTGAAGACGGAAATTTTGGTCTGTGATATTTTTTTCTGTTTGATGAATCCAGGGGTAGCACTAGGATGATGAGAGGGATGGAGCAGCTCTGCTGGGAAGAAGGGCTGGGAGAGCTGGGATTGTTCAGCCTGGAGAGGAGAAGCTCTGGGGTGACCCAACTGTCGCCTTCCAGGGCCTGAAGAAGCCAACAGAAAATATGGAGAGAGACAATTTCCAGTATCCGAGAGCCTGGAGTGCCAGGACAAGAGGGAATGGGTTCCCAGTGCCAGAGGGCAGGGCTGGATGGGATCTTGGGCAGGAATTGTTCCCTGGCAGGGTGGGCAGGCCCTGGCACAGGGTGCCCAGAGCAGCTGGGGCTGCCCCTGGAAGTGTTCAAGGCCAGGTTGGACTTTGGGGCTTGGAGCAGCCTGGGATAATCCCTGCCCATGACAGGAGGAAAAGAAGATGAACTTTAAAGATNGGGATAATCCCTGCCCATGACAGGAGTAAAAGAAGATGAACTTTAAAGTTCATCTTCCAGCCCAGGCCATTCTGTGATTCCAGGATGCTGTGTTCAGTGGGGGTCTTTCCCTACATTTCCCCCACACTTCTGTTTTCATTCCTTTTTTCAGAGCCTCAGGTTACAAGTGTCTGCACCTTTCCAACATCTGGAAACAACTGGGAAACTGGAACAAACCTCAGACTAAAACACATTGGGGCACAAGTTTGGAAAATAAGTTTTAATGGCTCTGCCTTTGGGGTGCTCCAAGAAAATCCAGATCTGCTGGCAATGCTTATTTTGTTTTTCCCCAGGGATGCTTTCCTGCAGGAAAAGCAGCACGAGCAGATAAAGAGGATGGAAAAGCATCAGTAAATTGTCCTTCTTTTGCCTCCTTTATAAGAAGAAAACAGCTGCATGTGGTGCACAGAAGATGTTAAGGAAATATTTAAAAAACTTGTGCACAACCATGAGCAGTGTTTAGGCAGGCTCTGATAATTTTAATAATTCAGGGTTAGAGCAGAGCCATGCAGGCTCCTGCTGCTCCTCTCCAAATGGTTTGCAAACAGACCCCAGGATGGCTCCAAATTAAGGTGAAAACATTCAAGTCATTTAATTCACACCTTCAGCAGCCACTGCTGATCGCAGTGCTCCCGAAAAACTGCTCCATGTGATTCATTATTTAGGAGTCCTTGTGTGTTTAAAGTGTAAATCAGACTTCCAAACAGAGAGCAAATAAACCTCATTGTTGATTGGCTTGAGAAGTGGCTCAAAGAATTGGAAAGCAAACAGGATTTGCAAAAACAATTTTAAGTATTTATTGGAGACCTGACACAGCCCCAAACTGTGCCCAGGACCTCCAAAAGGAGTTACCTGGATATGGGGGGGCGAGGGAAATGTGATAGATCTTCACCTCTGTGGGTTTTGTGCAGAAACATTCATTCGGGTAAAAGTTTCCATCTGAATTTCCCTGGCCAAGGCCATGCCCCATTCACAATTCCTGCCTCCTCATTACTCTCTTGTATTGAGAGATGAGTCTCCCCCCATTCCTCAATTCCAGAGATGGATTTAAGGTTAATTCTGAAAGGTGGCTCCCTGTTTTGGGACGCAAACCCAGCAAAGCTTGGCATCTCCTCAGTGCCATAAAACTGTATTGCCAAAGATGTTGTTTCCCTAGAATCAGAGTGAAAATCAGGTATTTTTCCATTTTCTGTTGAATGGGAATAGCAATATGGTGCACTCAGGAAAATGGGAATCAAAAAACCAGGGGCTCCAGTTCATGGGGACCTTGTGCATAAAGGACCATCAAGGAAGAGGCACCACCCTTTGTCTCACATCCATCTTCCAAAATCCTGGGCTTACCTGAAGGAAAAGAGTCAAGAAAAACTCATTGCTCCAACTTTCTCTTACTTCCTACGCCGAGTTTTGGGGATTTGCAGGTTCTTCCATCTGGCAGGAGGACCCTACAAACCTCTAGCCCTTCCCTGGTCACCGTGTCACAGAGCTCAGAGGCCATGGGCTCACCCTGGGGGATTTTTGGGTCACATTTGTCATTTGAGGTGGTTGGAGGTGACGCCAACACCAGTGTCAGCTCTGGCTGCTCCCTGTTTTTGGGGTGTTCAGGCACCCAGAGCCTGGCCTGGCCTAGTCTTGCCAACAACCACTAACACACCAAAGGAGGCAGATCTCTGATGAAAGGCAATTTATGTTGCTACACATTTGTCAAGCCTGACAGGGAATATTCCTAGGGACTTAAAAACAGCACTATCAGAAAATTATCCATCAGGGATCTGGGAAAGAGTGGAAGGACTGCAAACACCAGTGATAGCCCACACGGTCTGCAGCTGCCTCCAAAATAAATCACTGCACTGGGCACTGAGTTCATTCCATTTGCAGCAGCAATATTTTTGGGAGTTGTGGATTTTGACCTCTGGGTGTGAATTTCTGTCCCATTTTAGGACTGGTCATTGTGCATTTTGCAGGCGTTGGGGGCTGCAGTTTCTGGTTTGAATGTGCCCCATTTGGACTCTGTAGCACAGGTTGGAGCAATGGTTTCAGTGCATTCAGCCCATAAATGTGAGGAAAAGTTTAAGAAAAGAAATCCCAAAGTTAGCAAAGGTGAACACACATTTAAAGGAAAGTTTTTGTGCTTTTAAGTTGAGCAGATTTGAGTTAGATGAACAAAAATAAACTGAATAAAATTGGGGTTGCTTTGGCTTGGGACCTATTTAGCAGACAAAAAAGAAATGCAACTTTTATTAACATAGTCTCAATAAAATAAACCAGGTCTGCGGGAGAACTGAGATTGGGATTGTGATAATGTATTTAAATGGGAAGACTTGGATATCCCTGAGAGCGTGGCTTCTTTTAAATGCAAATCATTCTGGTTGCAGGTACCAAACTCCATAATCAATGTACATAATCAGAGGGTTTGTGTTCCCAGGAGCTCAGCCCTGCCTGGGAATATGCACAGACTTTGTTTATATACATTTTTTTTCACCAAAGTACCATAATAAAATCTAGAGTATTCATCAGGGCAAGGTGTAAGGAACTTGCTCTCAGAAGTGGGAAAACTCTTGGGGTGAAAAATGGTGGTAGAATTGGGTGCTGTGGCAAGAACCATCCCTTGCTTTGGGAATGTCACCCCATAAGGTGGAATTGTGTAAAGTTTCATGATCCCGAGCTCCTTTGTGCTCCAAGGTTTCTCTGTACTGGTTCTCCCTCATCTCTGACTGTTTCCTTTCCCAGTGTTTCATAACATATTGGGTGAAGGTTGGACTTGATGATCTCAGGGGTCTTTTCCAACCTTAATGATTCCATGTGGATGGAAGTGAAACTTGCTGAGGTTTCTGCTCTGTCTCAAAATATCAGGACCCTAGAATAAAGACCCATCAGTCCATTCAGCTGGATCCAAGAAGAAGATGTTTTCCTCAGGAGGGTTTGCCTGGTATCTGAAAACATCCCGTGCTGAAGGTCCCCTCTTTCTAGAGCATCATGACTTTTCCTGGATTTTCATGAGGAGCTTGATATTTGGCTCTTATCCCTGTGCTGGAGTCCAGTGCTGCTGACTCTGAGCCCTTTCCAATCTCTGGCCAGTTTGGATGTTCATTTGCATTGCATTTAGGTGAGGACACAAACCTGGGTTTGCTCCTGGTTTTGCTGCACAGCAGCATTTTTCTTCTTCCCTTGGGCTTGAATCACTCTGAAAGCATTTTCCCTCATTGTCTGACCTTGGCAGAATGCAGGGATGACTCCTGGGGTCATTCCCTGAGATCATTCCCTAGGATCATTCAGGGATGAATGCTGGATTTTTGTTTCTCACAAAGGAGTTTTTCTAGATACAGGAAAAATTCACAGGAAGCCTCCTGGTCCCAGTGTATTGTAGAATCATGGAATCTCCTGATTTGGAAGATTTCCACAAGGATCATCCAGTCCCACACTTGGCCCTGCCTAGGACACCCCAACAATGCCACCTGGAGTGTTTTTCAGGTGCTCCTGGAGCTCCGGCAGCCTCAGGGCTGTGCCATTCCCTGGGGAGCCTGGGCAATGCCCAGCACCCTCTGGGTGGTCAAACTCCCTTGACCAAAGGCTGTGGCACTGGAGGAAGTTTCTGTAATTCCCAAAATTCCCTCCCTGGAAAGTCTGACTCAGAGTGGTTGTGTTGAGCCTGTTTATATAGAACCTTGTTGTCGTTGTCGTTGTGTCCTGAAAATTCTAAATCACCTTCAAGAGCTGCTGCTGCCAAAGTCTTCTGGGAAGGCAAGAAACAAAGGGAAGGCTGGAATAGCCTGGAGGGGTTTTATCTCACCACTGACTGTGAGATGTGCATTTTTATTACTTCTCTGCTGTCTGGTACAAAGAGGAATATTTTCTTCTTCAAATGCTCCCAGAAATTTTAGCCTGTGTATTTTTTTTAATATATAATTGAGAACCTTTTCATTGTGTATGGGGTGCTTTATAGAGTACCAGTTTTGTACATGGCCCTTTTTTTGTGTCTGGTGTGAGAGCACCAACCTGGGAATGTTTTTTTATCAAGAACCAGCAGATTTTGTGTAGGTAATG
This sequence comes from Hippolais icterina, assembly GCA_013400075.1. Classification (NCBI taxonomy): domain Eukaryota; kingdom Metazoa; phylum Chordata; class Aves; order Passeriformes; family Sylviidae; genus Hippolais; species Hippolais icterina. Next base: position 186,143 of record VWYN01008752.1, on the reverse strand, counting down.
GGCAGTCTTATGTCAACCTTATCAATGTGTTTGTGTTCCCATTGGCTAAACTAAAAACCAAAAGAGAACCCCTTTTTCAAAGTTTTATTTTAGGGGATGTTTTCCCCTGTGGGGTTGCCAGGGCCTTGACCAATCAATACCAATGCTGAGCATCTTCCAGCTGATCAATTTTTATCCATTTAGTTTTTGTCATCTGTTGCACCTTGTTGTACCAGGAGGTCTGTAAGGCTTTATCACCATCCTGCTGGGAAGATGAGCAGGGTTAATGTTGCTGCCTGCTCAGCATGTGAGCTTTTAAAACCTCTTGAAGAAGAACCTGTGTGGTTTGCAAATACCTCAAACATCTTTTTTTTTTCACCTACAAAGCCAGTAAGAGCATGGACAAGGTTATTCTGGAGCCGATAGGCTTGTGGAAGAGGGGGCTGAAATTCAATTTCAGATCTGGATGTGTCCTGGGCACCCAGGACACCAGGTTAGGTGGGTCTTTGGGCTGATCTTGGACAGGTACTAGCATTTGCAGTAGTTGCTTTTTATTTTGATTATGAAGTAGAATGCAATTTTTTCATCCTAAAAGCAGTCCTTTGTAAATTATGTTTTACAGAGCTTGGATTTTGAGTAGCAATTGAGTGCAAACAGGTTTTGGAGAGAGGGGTTGCATTTATCTTCTGTATCATTCAGAGTTAGAACATGTTCAAAAGAGTTTGGAAATGTTAAGGAAAATTGAAAATACTCCCAGAAGGAGAAGTTTTTGAAGACTGAAATGAAGAAAATGATCCCCTGGAGGAGGAACCTCAGTTCTCCCATTTCCTGCAGATTCATTTTGCTTTTTCACTTGGAATGCAGAGTATTGCTGGACATCTAAAGACTTTGCAGGCCACAGCCCAATCCCATAAGTGTTTGCAAAAATAAATCAAAATGCAGAGAAAAGCCTTGTTTAATGTTTAGGGACTTTCCAACAATATTGGTCCCTTCCAACCCAAACCACTTCATGATTCAATAAAGTTTATTCCCAGACCAATCATAATTCCCTCACACTTTAAAAAAGAGCTCTGCCAAAATATTAAACATTCAACTAAAGTAATCCCAGGATGTGTCAAAACCATTCAGGAAGTGACTCCTCACTGAGCACTGCCAGGCTCCCATCTTTATCAGGGCATAACCAGCAGATCCCACATTTCATGGCTTTTTGCACCTGATTCCAATGCCCTTCCTACAGAATGGGAATCTCACCTGAGACTGGGCTGTAAAATCAAAACCTTCCCTTTTATTTCAGCCTAATGAAGATTTTCAGTTCCTGGATTCCTCTCAGGGAAATAGTCTGGTGTAAAACAATTGTAAATATACTTGAAGCACTTTATAGTTTTTCATTTTGTTGTCCAGTTTTGCAGCCATTTTTGAATAATTGCAACAAGCTCAGGAAAATGATGTTCCCTCTGACAATAAAACGCCTTTCCTCTCTTGTCCAGCCTGTTGAGTTCTGGCTGGTTTTGTTGCGTTTTTAGCCAACAGCTTCCTTGACTTTGATTCCTTGAAGCTTATCCTGTACTAATCCCTTGGAAATCTGGAAGGTCATTCCACAAGGTGCCTCAGTCATCAGTCAGGCTTCAGGGCAGGTGGAAAAGCAGCCAGATTGTGTGGTCTCCATGGAGGATGGAAAACTGTTCTTAAAATCTGCTTGAGGTGATGGGCAATCAAAATTTCCGATCAGCTTTTTTTTTTTTTTTTAATTAGCCAGGAAAAATATCCCTAATGATACTCCTGTGTGTCATTTCCAGTGGTTTGTACACAAAGGACAGAGGGGCAGGCCCAGGGCAGGGCCCATCCCCTGGGCTGGCCCTGCTGAGGGACCTCGAGGGCTGTGCCCAGGGCTGGGCCCTCCCGGCCAGAGAGCCCTGGAGGGGCTGGAGCGTGTCCAGGGCAGGGAAGGGAGCTGGGGAAGGGGCTGGAGCCCCAGAAGTGGCTGAGGGAGCTGGGAAAGGGGCTCAGCCTGGAGCAAAGGAGGCTCAGGGGGGACCTTGTGGCTCTGCACAAGTCCCTGCCAGGAGGGGACAGCCAGGGGGGGTCGGGCTCTGCTGCCAGGGACACAGGGACAGGCCAAGGGGAAAGGGCCTCAAGCTGTGCCAGGGGAGGCTCAGGTTGGAGAGCAGCAGGAATTTCTGCATGGAAAGGGTGCTCAGGCCTTGGCAGGGGCTGCCCAGGGAGGTTTGCAGTGCCCATGGCTGGAGGTGTGCAAGGAAGGGCTGGAGGTGGCACTCAGTGCTCTGGGCTGGGGACAAGGTGGGCATGGGGCACAGCTGGGGCTCCAAGGGCTTTTCCAAGCTTGGTGGTTCTGGGATTCTGTGATTGTTTGAGTTTCTGCTTTTGTGAAAAAAATTGCAAAGCAGATTTTCTGTAAACTCATTGCATCTGTGAGTTACAAATATCACCGGACTGGTTTGCTTTAGTGCTGGCATTTATGGAAAAACCGGTGATGCAGACACATCAGATTTATCATTAGGAGGTTCCCTCCCTGGCATTTGAGGCAGGATATAAGGAAAAACTTAGAGATATCTAAGGGGGAAAGGGAAGGGCCTCTGAAATATCGGGAGACTTTATAAACTAGAAGAATAAGTCTTTAAGGATGGCTATTAAAAGGCTGATTTGCAAACTGCTGTCTCTCAGAGAGAGTGTTCAGGTGCCTCATGAATATCTGAGGAAAATCCAGCCCATTTTTAAGAAGAAAAGAATCCCTGGATGAAACCAAAACAAACAAAAGTGCTTGGTGAAACTGAGCAGAGAGTGAAGCAGAGCAGAGTCCAGTGAGATGCAGAATCAAAGCTGTGAGGTCAGTGAAGTCATGGTGGTTGACTACAGACTATGAAATTCATCATCACAGACTTTAGGTTGCTTAGATATTTTTATAAGTGAATTTGGATTACCAACCCTTCTTTGCGTCATCATTGAGGTGCACTAACGAGAGCAGAGCACAAACTGGTGGATTTTATAGATTTGACAGGTCTTGTTGAGTAGACATCAACACTTGGCAGTGTCACAGGGCTGGAAATGAGCTGAATTTTCCTGGTGAAATCCTCTTTATGTTAAAAGAAGTGCTTGTCTCCCAAAAGGTGCCAGGCCAAGCTCCTGGAGCAGAGTAAAACTGTACAGATGTTATTGAACAGGAAACTGTGCCAAGAGCCATAAAATACCTGGGTAAAAACAATGTTTCTCATGTGCCTAAAAAGTTGTTGCTCCTTGTACTTGAAACCAGTCTTTGGTGCAACGTTTGGCAGTTTTATTTCCAGATACTTGGCAATTTTCTTCCTGTCATCTCTATTGTGTCAGAAAAAGAGTAGTTTCAAAATAAATGATTGAAAAGACCTCACTGTGGTGTTTTTCTCCATAAGACTGCAAACCAGTTTGCTGGGGTTAAGATCAGTGATTATTTTACTGTTTTAGCAAAAAAGCCTCAGCCCCTCTTGGGGCCATTCCTCTTGGATGAATATTTTTATACAGAGTCACAGAGTTATAAAGTGAAGGTGTAAAGAAACTTCATGGTACACTTTGGAATAAATTATTTGGGCCCTTAATAACAGGAGGTTACATGATAAATATTTTAACCTAATTTAAATGTTCAGCAGCTACTGACATTCACAGATTTTCTTCATAACTGCTGGTGAACTTCCGCAAAGATATTTCCTTTTAATATTGTGGTGTGAAACAAACTGGGGAGTGTTAACTTTGCAGGAAAAATGAAATTTCAGAGGAGGGGTTATAAATGCTTTGCATGCAAATCCGAGGCACCGGAGGGCAACACTCAGGGTGGTTTGTAATGCTTGACATTTGGGAAGAGAGCTGGGAGTGTTTTCCACAGGGAATTGTGTGCATTGTGGGGGCAGTGAGCTGACTGCTAAAAGGGAAGCTTAGCTGGCAGGATGGGACAAGATATCACCTAGTGAGACCCCACCTGGAATTCTGTGCGCTGCTCTGCATAGGAGGGACACAGAACTCTTGGAGCAGGTGCAGAGGGGGCCATGGAGATGCTGAGGGGACTGGAGCACCTTCCCTGTGGAGCCAGGCTGGGAGAGCTGGGGCTGCTCAGCCTGGAGAAGGGAAGGGTGTGTGGAGACCTCACAGCTCCTTCCGGGGCCTGAAGGGATACAGGGGAGCTGGAGAGGGACCCTGCAACAGGAACTGGAGTGACAGGACAAGGGGGAATCGGTTCAGACTGACAGGTGGAAGATTTAGGTTACATCTATGGAAGGAAATGGTCCCTGAGAGGGTGGTGACATGCTGGCACAGGGTGCCCAGAGCAGCTGTGGCTGCCCCTGGATCCCTGGCAGTGTCCAAGGCCAGGTAGGACAGGGCTTAGAGCAGCCTGGGATAATGGAAGGTGTCCCTGCCCATGGCACAGGGTGGAATTTTGGATTTTCAGGATCCCTTCCAACCCAAACCGTTCCGGAATCCTGTGATTCCATGAAAAAGCCTGCGTTGAGTGCTGGCTGCTGCTCTCAGTACCACCTTTGGTATGTGGCTATAGTCTTTACATCCTTGTGCTGCAATTCAGTTTCTGTGGCAGAGCAGCTGCAGGTACAAACCCTCTTTTTTCCTGGAGAGCTTTATGTAACTGTGCTTTTTTCTCCCCATCATCACCTTGATGTGTCGCTCTGGCTGCAGAAAATTTATTCCGAGTTTGGTTGTTATTTCCGTGCTTTCATTTGTTCGAGGTGAGATTGGGAGATGATTGCTCAATGAAGAAAAAGCTCATCTTGTTTAGTAGATAGCTGGATGTGACAGGTCTCATTGTCAATTTAAATCATGGTGCATTGCAAGTGCTTCTTCTGGCATTGTCTGATACAGCTGCAGTGTCAGAGGCATTTTTTCATTACAGATAATAAGGTTCAGACTCCTTAAACATCACTCAAAACATAAAACACCACAAAGCCGTGGTAGAAAACAGCATTTTCAGCGTGGCAGTGCTTGCAAAAATACACAAGAATGTGGATTCCCTATAAATTCCTCCCTGGGCTGCTTAATGTCGTTGCAGGCACTATCCTGGTTGACAACATGCTGATCAAGGGGACAGCAGGAGGGCCTGACCCCACCATCGAGCTCTCCCTGAAGGACAACGTGGATTATTGGGTGATCCTGGACCCCATCAAGCAGACCTTGTACCTGAACAGCACCGGCCGCGTGCTGGACAGAGATGTAAGTTCGGGCTTGGTTTTCTCATCAAAGACATTCCTTTCTCATTAACCATCCACACAAGTCCTGCTAGAGTATAATTCCCGCATCTCTCTTGTCCCCAGATGGATGTGAACAGAGTTAATCTGATCCCATTTTCAGGATTTATTGGGAGCACACAGGAATTTGACCGTATGTGCAAATATTATTGTGGACAAACACAACAACAAATGATGTTAGGGTTTTATATCCCACCAAACTTGACTCGTTTGTTGAATTAAATTTTGATCATGGTTTGCTGACTGGAAGAAGTGCTGCTCACCCCGTGCCCTGTGACATTTATTAGCAGCCTGCTTTCCCTGTGTACACTGAATTATGAGCTGTGAGAGGTGAAGGAGTCGTGGCTGCCACAATTCACTCACAAAGCTTGACATGTTCCATTGAGAACGTGCTGCTTCAGATTCTTTTTTTAAGGCAGCCTAAAAAATACCTGCTGTGCTCATTCCTGATGGTGTTAAGGAAATATCGTCAGGGTGAGTTTGATTTTTATAAAAAGAAAGATGAAAAGCACAAAATAAATAGGAGTGTTCTCATCTAGGCTAATTTCATTGAGGAGAAAACTCTCTAAAAATAGAGACGTTTCCTCACAGTGTTGCAACCTTGCAATAGAACCTGAAAGTAAAATTGACTTCCAAGTGCTTTAATCAATAGAGCAAAAATGCTGTAAAACTCAGGAGTTCTCCTTGGAGTGCAGGGGAGTTTGTTTTGTATTAGCTTGATTGATTAATTTGTCTTCTCCATGTGTTTTGAGATAAATTCATAAGTACCAAAAACAGCATGCAAATTTCTCCTCATTTCCATTTGGTGGTGAAAGGCACTAATTGAATTCAGCTGTTCTTAATTTTGTTTTAATTCACAAACTGTTTTCCCATGCAAAGCACAAAGCATGGCAGAGTGGTCATGGTGGCAGAAGACTTTCTGGGAAAGAGTTGGCACTTCCTCAGGTGCCAACCAGCAGCTGCTGGAGCAGCTTTGGCCTCTCAGGTTTAATTTTAGGTCAGAGCAAAAAATGAGAGCCTGGAATTGAAGGCAAGGCTGGAGAACCACTCTAAGAAACGTGGGGTCCATTCATATCACCTCACACCCATCCATTGGGAGTTAGGAATCAAAGTCTGTGTTGGATCAGTACTAATTCTTCTTTTCAAAGCCATTTATTGACACTTTTTTGTCACTTTAATGTGAATTGAAGTCAATGCTTTACCCAAAGAACCTCATCAGATTGTTTGAGTTTCAATATTAGCCACAGTCTAAACCAATTCCCATTACTGTGAGTTCCTAGACACTTTACAGGGATGTTCTTTGCCAGAAGTAGACTCAAGTCCCCAGGAAACAAGTGAAGTGTGTACATTTCTTAATTAAATACAGGTAGTAATGTGTTTACACTGGTATTTAAGGTATTGATTCCTCACTTTTTACTATGAACTGGAACACTTCTTACCTCTAATATTGTGTCCAGTAATTTATCTGTGGCTATTTAAGTTCAGTGAGCTATGAGAAGAAAATCTGGGCTTTAAGCTGGGTTAGATTTTGGGTGTGATGCCCCCTGTGCCTCTCTTGCATGGCCTCAGGGAATTGCTGTCATTCATAACCCAAAGAAAAGGAGAGCAGCCCTCAAAACCCCCAGAGACTGAGTAAGAATATGAAATGTGTGTCATGGGCTTTATTAAGATGGCTCTTTTGGGGACGTGGGTTGTGCTGGGTTAACAGCTGGACTCCCTGGTCTTGGAAGTATTTCCCAACCTTATGGATTCTCCTAAAGGATATTTCCAGCCTTCAGAACCAGGGCTGTGCTACCCCAACACCACAGAATCATTCAGTCTGGGAAGGTCTCTCTTTGTTAACCAAAACCCCAACCTGTTCTTCTCATCTTTCCACTTAAATCCACTTGAAATTTTGCAATTCCAGTGAAACTGGGAGTTTGATTAAGCTGAACCTTTAGATTCAGCTTTTTATTACAGAGCAAAAATTTGAGTCTCTGATTCACAAATGATCACATTCCATATATTTGGATACTCTTCCCATTTTTCTCTCCCTGCTGATTTAGTCAGCCTGATCCTGTCCTTTCTCTGTTTCTTACTTTCCCTGACAGCAAATCTTCCTAGATTCCATTGATTGTTACTAAGAGTGGCAGTGTGTTTTCCAAATAAAATCATATGAAAAGAAAATTTCGCACTTTTCTTCCAAAACTTTAAGTACTTAGGAAGAATGACCAGTGATAAATGAGAACTGAAGGTGCAGGGAGCTGCTGAAAGGTGCCGGGATGATTCGTCCCTAGTTTCATAAACAATTTGTACCATTGTGCTGTTGTTGATTTATGTATTTTTCTAAATTCAGAATATCAAATATTTATCAAATATTCCTCATTTTGAATAGTTATATTTTTAGGGCTGGCTAATAAATCCAGATATACTTAGTAGTGACTGCAGCTTATTAAAGGCAGCATAAAAATCCTTGGATCTTACTCAAATGAGTAGTAAAAGCCATTCCAGCCTAAATTTCCTTGCCCATTCATCAATTTGGGAGTTTTAAAGCATTGCTGTGTTCACTGCAGTGAGAAAAACAGGATTGTCCACACCAAAAGTTGTTTCTGAATTATTTGCAAATATAAGTGGTAGCAAATGTGATTTATTTCAGACTTGACCTTTCAATTCAAGACAAGAAAGAGACAAGAAAGACTTTAGGGCATGTCCAAGGGAGGCCTTGGAGATGCTCCCAGGGCTGGAGCCCCTCTGCTCTGGAGCCAGGCTGGGATAGCTGGGGGAAACAGAAGGCTCCAGGGAGAACTCAGGCCCCTTCCATGACTGAAGGGGCTCCAGGAGAGCTGCGGAGGGAATGGGGACAAGGGATGGAGGGACAGGACACAGGGAATGGCTTCCCAGTGCCAGAGGGCAGGGCTGGATGGGATCTTGGGCAGGAATTGTTCCCTGGCAGGGTGGGCAGGCCCTGGCACAGGGTGCCCAGAGCAGCTGGGGCTGCCCCTGGATCCCTGGCAGTGCCCAAGGCCAGGCTGGACTTTGGGGCTTGGAGCAGCCTGGGACAGTGGAAGGTGTCCCTGCCCATGGCAGGGGGTGGAATGAGATGATCTTGAAGGTTCCTTCCCACCTCAAGCCCTTCTGGGATGCAATGAATTCCAACAACAATAAACTTCAACAGGTGACATTTTCTGGCTCCCTTTGTCACAACCTCCTTCCCCTTGCAGCCGCCGGTGTCCATCCAGTCCATCGTGGTGCAGGTGCAGTGTGTGAACAAGAAGGTCGGCACCATCATCAACCACGAGGTTCGCATCGTGGTGCGCGACCGCAACGACAACTCCCCGCAGTTCCAGCAGCAGCGCTACTACGTGGCCGTCAACGAGGTCAGAGCTGCCTGAGTCTCCTCCTTCTCCTCTGGGCGGGGGGTCACTGCTAAATCCCAGCTTTCAGAGCCTCCCTTCCTCTGAAAACCAAAAAAAAAATACGGTTGTTTTCAAATCCCTGATGTTTGTACCACTCCAGAAACGCTCATCGCTTCAGTAGGCATCCATTTTTAGCATCTAATCCTGCTTTTCCTTAAGGAATACAAAGACCAGCACATTTGTCACCGGGAGTATTGCAGAAGACACCCAAATTTAAAGCAGTGTCTCTCTGAATGAAGCATTGTTTTCTGTTAAATTAAAGCACTATTAATAACAAACCTGAAAGTAAAACAAATGTATGTATGAAGAAAAGAAATTAAAAAAAAAAGTTTAAAACTGTTTTTTAACAATACTGAAGCTTGGCAAAGTGCAGGTGTGGTTTATTGCTGATGCTCTGTATCAAATTATGTCAGTGAAATGAACTATTTTATTTTCTATTATTTATTATGTCATACCTTTTTGGAATAGAGGATTTTTTTTTTTTTTTTGGAATAGAGAGCTGTGGATTGGACCACTGAGTCATTTGAAGGAAAAAAATTATTTTCTTCTTGAGCTGGTACAACTTCATTTCACTTTCCAGTGAAATTTTTCATTCTGTTAGGGACTGAATAATCTGCCAATAAGCAGTACAAAAGTCTGTGTTTTCAGGGTTAGCATCTCAGGGCTTTAGTAATGAGTAGAAACAGGGACTTACATGAAATAATGGAAATTGTGTGGCTGAAATTATGTGGAAGATGGAAAGATGGATCAGTCTTGTGCAGGTGAAGACTGAAGGAAGTTACATTTAAAAAATAAATTATATTAAATACGTAGCCTGGTAGGGGTTTGGTTTGTGGAGTGGGGGTCTGTGAAAGATCATGACTGCTTTGATTTTAATAGACTTGATTTGAAGACATTTCCTATTTTGTGGTGTTTGGGAGATTCAGCTTTTCAATGTGTCCTTGTGTTGTCTCTGGTCTCCATGACCACGCCTGTGCAGGACAGCTCATTGCCCTGGGAAAGGGGGGGGACCTAATTAACCCAAAAGTAAGGAGGAAAAACCCCCCAAATCCACACATTATAGTGGACCTGCAACTGAGATAAGGATAAGCAAGGCTTTTCAAACTTCCTGGTTTTAAATGAAATGAAATTTAATTTAAATTTCCCTTCAGACATATTTTTGGCACTTCAGCTGCCTGTGTGACTTCCCACCAGAATCTGGGAGCACTGGGGAAGTCCTCCATAGACGTGTCCGTGGTTTTCACAGTGGCCTTCACATGGCCATGGAACTTCTCTGTTTCTGCAGACCCAGTGCAGGAACATTTCTGGTCATTTCTAAAGGCAACATCAACACGAGTCTGAAGTGCCTGTGTGGGTTGTGCTGCAAGGCTCAGATTGCTTCCAAAACCTGCATCATTTTTGCTGTGAAACCAAAGACAGGGAGTATGGCTATGCTAAGGAAACAAGGATTTTCCATAATTAGGGAGAAGTCCAAAAGGCAAAGAGTGCAAAATGAACCATTCCCAATTATTTGTGTTTAGAAATTGAGCAACGTTCTGAGGACACCAAGCATTTATTGCAGTTATTGCTGGGCAAAATGCACTGTTGCTCTTTCCACCAGCTGCACCCTGATTTAATTAATTTCTTCTTTTCATTTTATCTCTGTTCCATGGATAACATCTGACATGGCACCACTGTGCCCTTGAGCAGCACCCAGTGAGTTCATGCTCTCATTAATTAATTAACAAAAAAAATAATTCACAAAGCATCTCAGACTCTCTCAAAGGTTTTAATGAGTGATTAAATGTTTTAATGCTCGTTTATTCTGCTCCTAATTGGTGCTGCCTCTGGTGAATTTAGCAACAGGAATGCACTGGAAGGAAAGGTTTGTGGTTAATTTTTGTTTCTGTTTTCAGGTTGCTTGTGAACCAAAAAACACAGAAATTTCTCTTACATAAGGAACATAAAACAAAGAAGGAGTAGATTTTATTATATTTTGGAGAAATTGAATGGTTTTTATGTCAAGTTGTCTTTATATTTGAACTGTCCTAAACATATTAAGATGAGTTTGTCAAAGAAGCTGTGAGTAGTTGTAAATAGCACCATAAATCCTGGCTTCACACCTGGTTTCCATTTGCACAGAAAAAGACATGCTTTAAAATTAAGCCTGGACTTTTCCAGAAGGCTTAGAATGAGATGGATGTGGTAATGTCTGTTTAGTTTTATACCAAAAGGACTCTTGATTTTTATACTTGATTGGAATCACTCTCTCCTGAGTTAGACTAAAAGCTCCCCTAATCCAGGGCATTTGCTTTGCCAGCGTCCTGGCAAATGCTCAAGGAAAAGCACAAAGATTGGGAAAAATGCAGTGGTGCTTCCCTAATGAGTTACCTGTAAAAAAAGTTACCTGCTCCTGTGTGGAGCAGCTCCAGACCAACTCTGTCTTTCCCAGTTGCTCGTGGACGTGGATATGGTGGTGCTTCCTTTCATTCCTTACTCCAGGTGTTTTGTAGCCTTTTTTTCCAGCGTGTTTTGTCTTGTGCCATAATTCCTCACTCTCCTGCTTCAGACATCTTTGTCTGGACCCTCAGAACCCTGACACATCTGAAGATACAGAGTGTCTGTGGAATATTCTGCCTATTGTCCAACAATCCATAGGGATGGAAGTATTTCCTTCCCTCATTCCCACATTTGTACCTATGGAAGACCCTTGGGTAAAGGTGATCCCAAATTAAAGTGAGCAGAGAAATTCATGTGAGTGGTTTGAAAACGTGGCTTTTGCAGCTAAGAATCAAGATCTTCATTACCTGTTTATTGAGGAATACTTTTTTGTCAGGATTTTAATTCTTCTGGTAAAAGTATGGAGTTGTCACATGGAGCTGGGCTTGTTCTTGTCTGTGTTGATGGAGGCTGGAATGTTTGTTAGATGAGGTGGCTTAGCTGGGAATGGCAGTGCTGGGAATCCACATTAAGTTACAAATAATACTAATTTTTTTTTTTAAGTCTTAGTTGAAAACAGATTTTCTGTTTCGCCACCATTTTGGAGCCAGTTTTCCTTTTCCCTTCCTGATGCTTTTACCAGTCCAAGTATCTCAGCCAGCTCCAACTGCTCTCCGAAGCATTAGGAATCTCTGCGTGGAAGTCAAAGCAAGTGAAGGTTGATGTCACCATTTTTATGATAATGAGAAATCCTCTGCAGAGTAATTCCCTTGTTTTTTGGCGTGACTTATTTTTATTTATATGAAAATATCCCATTGTTATTCAGTTAGGAAAAACTCCTGACAATGACGTTAGCCTGGGGCTAAATTTGACCGTATTGGTGGCTTGAAGATTTGAATTATTACCATATTAAACCAAAGTTCTGCAGCTGAGTTAAAATTCAGAAGAATTATGCAGCTCAGTTAATATTCCACGGGCAAATCTATGGCATTGCCACAAGGGTTTTAAATTTATGGAGCCTAATACAGGGATTAGGAAGTAAAATTTTGTACTGCTAGAGGCCCAGTGGTGTTGTCTGTGTTTTGTGTTAAACACAACTTACCTGGATCATTTTTATCTGAGCTAAATACAACTCCAATTCTGCATTACCTGGGTTTTATAATTTTCACTTTCCTGAGTCCTGCAGGGCAAGTCAAGAGCGCTTAATAGCAGATTCTGTTTGGAAGTGGAGTCCCTGGAACCCTGTTGAAGTCAGTATTTATTAAATGCATGTAACCTTAGAGCTGCTTGTAAGCCAGAAATTTAGGGTTGATTCATTTACTTAGTTTGGGTTGTTTGGGATTTTTTTCTCCTTTATTTAAATAGCAGAGATGGGAATCCTTTGCAAAAATAAGAGCCTTTCTTGAACTTCAGTAATCTCAAAACTTTGGGCTTGGGCTGTTGAGAATTAGAAGTAGTGCTGAATTTTCATTTCTTGTGGCGTAATTATGCCTGTCTTTTTCCTTGTGGTATCGAAATAATTAATCTCTGCAGGTAGACATCATCAAAAGAGCGTTAGCTCAGAATGATTAACTGTAAATCTGGCTTTGCTCTGCTCTTTGGGGCCACTCTGAAAAATTATTCATTTTTAACTTTGTAAATAGGCAATAATAAGGAAATTTATTTTCCAAATGTTTTATGGAAGAGCTGAACATTCCTGTCTGCATCTCGACTTCTAATAGCCATTAATCACGCCGAAGGAAGTTTTTAAGCGTTACAGCTGTAGACTGTGGAAGAAGAAGATTTATTGTGTGCATCTCCTCTCTATTTGTTTAATTGCGTTCTTTTTGGAATCTTCCTTGTTTCATGTCATCATGATTCTTTTCCACTGGATTGAGTTCCCACAGAGATGATTATCCTCAGGCTGTCGCCCGACACTCCTGGAATTGTTTCTTTGCGATCCCTAACGTTTTGTTTTGCAAGAGGTAAAACGCTCAGCGTGGTTAAACCCTTTGATGCACAACTTCAGGCCCTTTCCCTAGGACATACCAAAGGTGCCTGTGGGGAAACAAACTTCCACACTTTCAGTTAAGGAATTGTTCCTGTTGTCCAACCTGAGCCTCCCCTGGCACAGCCTGAGGCCCTTTCCCCTTGGCCTGTCCCTGTGTCCCTGGCAGCAGAGCCCGACCCCCCCTGGCTGTCCCCTCCTGGCAGGGACTTGTGCAGAGCCACAAGGTCCCCCCTGCCAGGCTAAAGTTGCATTTTATTAGGGGGACTGAGTTCCTCCTTGTTGTTCCAACAAGGAAGTGACTGCAGTCCCTCAGAAATCGCTCACAAATTGTGGGAGAATGTATTATGGCTGGCTAATGGCAAATATCATAGTAAAAATCAGCACAATGCTGAGATCTCTGTGTAAAATGTTTTTGAGGCTTGGAGTGCTGAGGGCCTCTCCCACATGACTGGAAGTGTATTTGAAGTATTGAGTTAAGAGCTCATCTGAATTTTTCTAAAGGCTGCAGGGATCTCGAATGTGAGATCCTGAGCAGGCTGGAAATCACAGAATCATGGAATATCCTGAGCTGGGAGGGACCCACCAGGATCATCCAGCCCAACTCCTGGCCCTGCATGGACACCCCAACAATCCCACACGGTGCACCCCTGAGAGCATTGTCCAAACGCTGCTGGAGCTCTGTCATGAAGGAGTGCAGAGGAATTTTTTTCCCAGTGCTCCTTTCTAGTATCATTTGCGTTGCATGAAAGAAAACTTAGATAAAATGGAAACATGCGTGTCCTGAAGGTCTGCACATCTGCAGTCAATTATTCTGGGTGTAATACATGAAATGCAAGATTTTAGCTTTTGACTTTTACTGTTAGAGCATGGAATTGGAGTTCTGGTGTTTACTGATGTGTCATTTTTGCAACTGTCTCCTTTGTTATCACTTAATAATGTGCTTTACGGTACTGGAGCCTTTTTATGTTGGCCACTATTTATCTGCACACTGTCAGAACGGGCTGGTGGGAGCTGTGCCAGCAGCTCCACGGTGTCTGTCATCTCCTGGGCTGCTTGGATGTGACAGTATTTNAGAGCCCCTGCCAGGGCCTAAAGGGGCTCCAGGAGAGCTGGAGAGGGACTGGGGACAAGGGATGGAGGGACAGGACACAGGGAATGGCTTCCCAGTGCCAGAGGGCAGGGCTGGATGGGATCTTGGGCAGGAATTGTTCCCTGGCAGGGTGGGCAGGCCCTGGCACAGGGTGCCCAGAGCAGCTGGGGCTGCCCCTGGATCCGTGGCAGTGTCCAAGGCCAGGCTGGACTTTGGGGCTTGGAGCAGCCTGGGACAGTGGGAGGTGTCCCTGCCCATGGCAGGGGTGGGGATTAGATGATCTTTATTGTCTCTTCCAACCCAAACCAGTCTGGCACTCTACATGTCTGGTGTCCCCAAAGCCGCTCCTCTCGGATCCATCTGGGAGCACCCGAACTTTGTCCTGTTTGGACAGAAGAAACATGGGAGATTTCCATCACATGCCACCCCATGACCAGCCAGCCCAGTGCCTGGCTCTTTCCACTAATGGGACCAGTGTTTAGACAGGGATTAACTGGTTTAACTCTCTTATTTCGAGTTGCAGGGTGTCAGTGCCCAGGCAGGGCCTGAGAGGAGAGGTGGGAGCTGCCCTGGGCTCAGGGATCCACAGGCTCCAGCACTGGGCACATCCCAGCCCTCAGCCAGCTCCATGGGACCTCAGGAAAACTGGGTTGAGAGAGGGGAAAAGGGAGTTAAGAGAGAGGAAATGACCATGTGGCAGCGAGGAGTGAGGAGAAAATGGGGAGGAGGAGGAGTTGGGAGTTAAGGAGTGATGCTGAGCCTGGGCTAGAGGGCTGGGATAGGGGACAGTGCAGGTTTGTGTCCCTCTGTGCCCATCCCAGTGTATTTTTTGGTGGCAGGATGTTAAATCAATGTTCCCCACAGCCTCTGTCCTGCCTGGTAGTGCGGGACAGAGCCACCCAGGCAGTGGGTGCCTGGTGTCCCTCATTTCCCTCAAGAATATTGGATTTTCCTCTCCTGAGCTGCTGAGGAGGCAGCAAAGAGGTGCCTGAGTGGATGTCAAGGAGCAGAACATCCCCAGTGGGTGGGAAAACCCCCTGTAAACCATTCTGGAACTTTTCCCAACTGGTTTCTCAAGTTACTTTGGTCTTGTTTCCCCTTCTCCCCCACACATCCCAACCCATGAGGGCACAGTCAACTTCCTACACCCACGTGTGCCACTTCTGCTGCCTGTTCCAGGAGTAAATAAGCCAAGTCAGTAGCAAAACACAAACAGAAAGAGTTGTAGTGTAAGTGTGTGTAATGGTGGTATTATAAATTAAGCCCTACTTGTTTTACCATAAAAAGGCTCCGAATTGGTGGGGTTTATTTCAAAGATTCAGTATTCTCAGCCCTGAAAGTGCTTCCCAGAGAACTCTGCCAACTATTACACCCTTAATTAGCAGCTTTATAAATAAAACAGGAACTATGAGTGCAGGAGGAAATGGGGAGTTAAGTCTTTGCTTTATTGTGAGCACTACAAAATAGGAACGTGAGATAACATCCACATCTGCACCAAATGCTGAAATGACTCTGTCCTTTGCCCCCTGCTCTTTTTCCAACATTTCAAACCTTTTTAGGCCCTCTAGGTTTAAATATGTGCATCAGCTTCGTGTAAGTTCTGGAGGAAAGAAGAGGGGCCAGTGGGACTCTGGGAATTTAGGGGCCACAAATCTGGGGACAGATGAGAGCACCAGGGAGCAAGGCTTGTGCTGGATCCACAAGTGTTTGTTCATTTGTTCCTTGCTTTCAGGTTGATTACTTGCAAAGTTTCCTGAATATTTAAATTCAGAAACGATGACTCCCAAGAAATCTTCTGTCTTTGCTCTCAATGGGCCTTGATTTCGTGCTATTTATCTGCGCAAGGATAATTATAAATTGATTCATTTTCAAAGCATCATTTAATGGGCATTCAATTGCTGCCAACATAATATTGGAGCAACAGCTTCACTCCTGTGTTTGCTCAAAGCCATGAAGCTCTATGGGTGTTTGTGTTTGCATGTGACAATATTAATCTGGCTCTGTTCACGTTGCTATGAAGATGCTGTCAAATAAGTTCTGTTTACATTTGCAGCTCGTCCTTGTTTTCCTTCCTGAGTCTGAAAAATGAGCTTTTATTTGGTTTAATCTATATTTATTTCATGGGTTCTTTCAGGTTTAAAGAGTGTTTTTTCTCATTTTTGTCTTTTTTTTGAAAAAAGAGGAAGTTCTATCTTGATGAATTATAGACCAGAGCTGGGGGGGGGGAAATAAGGTTAAAATTAACTTTAAAACCTTAAGGTTTTAATCTTTTTATCAAGGCATCTCTTGCTGTTCTTGCAGTTAACTCCAGTTGGAACAACCATCTTCACAGGATTTTCTGGAAACAATGGTGCTATTGACATCGATGATGGTCCCAATGGCCAGATAGAATATGTCATCCAGTACAATCCTAATGACAAGGTACAGCCATTTAGGCTTTTTTCTTCCATTTAGATTTAGATTTATATTTAGATTTAGATTTAGATTTGGATTTAGATTTAGATTTAGATTTAGATTTATTTATATAACATGAAGTAGCAAATGAACAAGAGGTTGCTGTTGGATATAAAAAAATGTTTGCCTTTATGTCGAGTATCCTGTCTGCCCATGAGCCCTGTAATCACAGATGAGTTTACCTTCCCTCTCATTGCCTGGCTGTCAGCAGCTGGATTATTTCACTTTCAATAATGCCCAGAGAAACTGTCTATCCCATCCCTGGAAGTGTCCAAGGCCATGTTGGATAGGGCTTGGAGCAACCTGGGAGAGTGGAAGGTGTCCCTGCCCATATCGGGGCAGGACTGGATGAGCTTTAAGATCTCTTCCAACCCAAACCATTCTGGGGATTCCAGGATTTCTGTTTTGCCTCAGTATAAATCTCCTAATTGATTTCTCCCTTCTCGGTGGGAATGATGAATATTTTGTCCCAAAAGATGAGTGCCACACTCAAACTATCTACAGTTATTTATCCAGTCTGGGACCCACTTCCCCATCCTGTTTTCCTGCCTACCACAGATACCTGCAGCATGGGGAATTTAACACTCATCCTCATTTAATTCCTGAAAAACAAACTGCAGTTTTAGCAGTTATTTAAGCTATTAGAGGAAAAAGGCCTTGTTATGTGATGTAAAGAAACAACATTCCTGTGTGCCTCTGCTGTGTTTGGAATCTTGTATTGCTGTTGTCTGTTCAAAATACTTAAATATTAACTGGCTTCGACACTGGGAGATTGAAGCACGGAAAGATTTTTTAATTAGATCAATTTGATAATGAAATTGCAATTGGATCTCAGGTCAGAAATTTGTGCCCTCCTGCCAGTTGTTGCCCCAGCTTTGTCACCTGAGTCTGTGGAAGCAAATACACATGGAACAAATGGAATTTCACATCTGCATTTACCCTGAAATGTGAATTTCCTCAGATAAGAACATATGCATGGATTGGCACCTAAATGTTGATGTTCTCAGCTTGTTTAGCACTTCATTGCCCTCATGAAAGGCAGAATAAAGAGCAAATAAGTACAATGATGTGGATTTCTTATCTCTACTGCCTCAGCATTTGTTCTGAACGCACCGCTGCAAATTCAGGATGGCAAAGGGGAAAGGAGCAGACTAGTCTGACTTTTGAGGTTGGAAGTAGCAACAGATAGGTAAAGAACCCGGGAGAATTCTGTTCTGTACAGATTCCTTATTGTGGGGTTCTTCAGGAGGAAACTGGGTGGGGAGAAGCCATAGGAAGATTTATAATCTCTAATCCTAAGAATAGATCAGCCTTGGAATACCAGCCAAGGGATCATCCCATTGTGGTCCAGCTACAACACACCTTAGAGGCGTGTTCAATTTTATTGTGTTGTTTTCTCGTTTGCAGACTTCCAACAGGACCTTTGATATTCCTCTCACTTTGTCCGGAGCAGTAGTTCTGAGGGAAAGACTAAATTATGAAGAAAAGACTCGTTATTTTGTCATTGTTCAAGCAAATGTGAGTATAAATCTCTTGAAGGCCATTTATGCCCCTGATTTAGGTGTGGGTTTAGTTTCCTTCCCGAGGAAAGGCAGAACCTTGCTGAAACACCAGCTCTGATAAATCCTCTTCTGCTGAAGATCTAATTTAAGATTTATCCAGGCTGTTGAAAGCTCATGCATATTATTACTGCTTAAAAAAGCTTGCTCAGTGTGTGACAAGCCAACCTTTTTGGCACAAGGAGCAACTTGCAAATGTGCAGGGCAGCCCATGCAGAAAAGTGCAGTCTCGTGGCACTAAATGTCCATTTTCCAACAAATCTGGCGAGGTTAATTTTCATTCAGATGAGTTTAATGGACAGAATTTCATTGTATTCTTCGGGTTGGAAATGCATTCCTTCAAATCATGCCTCAAGTGTATGGAGAGGTTTTTCCAGAGTGGCTGGCAGTGGATAACTCGCACTGAGAAGAAAAGTGATGTATAAACTGTATCTCAGATATCTGTCATCAGAGTGGGGTTTTGGCGCCCTTGAGGGCTATGAAAGCTTTTTTCCCTTTTTGTCCTTCTGATAACAACTGAAATGAAAACTTCTCTTCTGTTGTTCACGGCTGTTGTGATACATTTTCGTTCATGGGAAATGATATTTGCTCTGAAGCAACAGGAGATCCTGAATCCACACCTTCACATTCCTGTCATCCCTCTGATACAGAAGTGCAGATATATTTTGCAATCTCTTTTCTTACATATTTTGTGGCATGTTCTACATTCTGCCAGCATGCCAGGCTCAAGGGATGGCTCAGGGCTCCTNGCTGTGTGCACAATGTGCTCAGGGCTGGGCCCTGCCCAGGGCAGAAGTTGTGCCTCCTGGGCAGGGGGAATTGCTGGGCTCAGGCCCTGCCCGTGGCTCTGGGGCCATTGCTGGGCCCCCGCAGCAGAGCCTGGGCCCTGCTGGGAGCCCTCCCTGCACACAGGGACCCCCAGGGCTGAGGGCCCCTCTCAGCTGGGGCTCCTCTCCAGGCTGAACAGCCCCAGCTCCCTCAGCCTTTCCTGGGCACCCAGATGCTCCAGGCCCTTCCTCAGCCGCGCAGCCTCCGCTGGCCCCGCTCCAGGAGCTCCCTGGCCCTGCTGTGCTGAGGAGCCAGAGCTGCACACAGCACTGCAGAGGTGCCTGCAGGGCTGCCCACAGGGCCAGGAGCCCTCCCTGCCCTGCTGCCAATGCTGCTCCTGCTGCCCACCCAGCTCCTATTGTTGGGAAAAACCATTAAGCACAGCCCATCCCTGGCAGTGCCCAAGGCCAGGCTGGACTTTGGGGCTTGGAGCAGCCTGGGACAGTGGAAGGTGTCCCTGCCCATGGCAGGGGTGGCACTGGATGGGCTTTAAGATCCCTCCCAACCCAAACCATTCTGAGATTCTATAACTTCACAGGCTACACTGAATTCTCTGGTGTGTACTATGCAATCACACTCCTCTGATTACACTATCAGTGCTTTGTTGTCCTTGCATCCTGAAGATACTGCTGGAAATTAATTACTCTCTATCTGCTTTGATCCAGAATTACTCAGAGGCACTTACTGGAGGAAAGGAGAAATGGTTTAGTTGATGATGAAAGCTGCTCCTTGTAGCTGGAATTATTTTTCATTGTTTTTCATCATTGACCACGAAGAAAGATGAATGCAGAAATTCCCATACTTACTCTAAATGTGATGCTGGTGCAAGAACTGAGTGGACTGCAAAATAGGGGAAAAAAATTCTATCCAATTCAATTTAGAGCAGTGGCCTCTTCATCTTACATAGATGATACTTATTAAACAGCATAAATTAAAAAATAAATTTAAAAATTGCTTTTTTTTTTTCTTTCAGTGTTTCATTAGGATAGGAGGGCAAAATGTAATTCATGTCACATATTCCCCCCATGATTTTAGCTCTGCAAAGGAAATATCATGCTGCACTTCCTCTGTGAAAATGGGAATATTTTTGTGTATTTTAAACAAAGTATTAGCTAGCCATGATGTTTCTTCACTAAATGAGGAAAGAAGACTTGAACTGTTGCTAATGTGTACTTTGGGTATAACCACAACCATTTCTGATTATAAATAAGGCACAGGCCCTTTTTCTCTTCTACAAATGTGCTGCATTATTATAATTTTAATCCTATAGTTTTCCCAAGCTGTATTATTTCTGAGCAATAGATGTCTTGCAGCATTTCTTCACTTTTCCCCTTCATTTTACTTGTGAGCCTTTCAAGGCTGCAGCTCTGAGGCTGAGGTTCCTGTAATTACTCCTAGAACTTGGATAATTCTGATGCTTACATGTTTTACCCTTAGCCTTGCCTAAAACCTTTTGGGTGGTTCTTTTTAGGAGATTTTTAGGAGACCTTTTTCAGGAGATTCTGAATTCAGGAGGTCTCACCAGATGGACCTGGTTTGCCCCACAGGACCGAGCCCAAAACCTGAACGAGCGGAGGACGAGCACGACCACCCTGACAGTGGATGTGCTGGATGGGGATGATTTGGGGCCAATGTTCCTTCCCTGTGTGCTGGTGAACAACACCCGGGACTGCAGACCTCTCACCTACCAAGCCAGCCTGCCAGAGCTGACAGAGCCTGTAAGTCCTCTGGGATTTTTCTGGGTTTTATCTGTTTGCCCGTCATCTTTTCCTCTGGGCACAGATGGGAGCTGTAGCTGAAGGTCACATGTGCTGTGTTTTGTGTGCCAAGCATGCATCCTAAGGTAGGATGCATGTGGGAATGATGGGGAAATTCCAGCTTGGATCCAGTGCCAAACTGACCGTTGACTGCAAGGGGGGCTGAGTCTTGCAGAAATTTGGTAAATTTTGGAATAGTTTTTCCTGATCTGTCTCTGTTTGGCTCTCAAAATATCCCCAAGAAACGCTTTTGAGAGAGGACTTGATGTTATTCCGTTGAGGATTGTTATAAACCATAGGAGAAAGATTTTTGGGAAGAGGAAACATTGGTCACTGACCCCTGAAAGGATTTTTGTTGCTATCATCAGGTTTTTATCAAGAGACACTGAGGAGCGATAGGGGTTTATCTCATGTAGGTCCGTGTGCTAGGTCTGTCAGTTAATAACATCCATGGGGTCAGGATAAAGAGGAGTGTAAGGCTCATTTCACACTCCATGCACACATGAATCCAGAAATGAGGCGAGAACTTCATAATTTCTTGTGGCAACTTGGTGCCAGTTGCCATTTCTTACAGCAGAACTGCTGCTTGGAGGTCTGCACCTCTGGTGGGTGGAGCAGAAACAGGGATTACTGAATTAATATTGATATGTGACCTTTGATTCATATATTTAAGAATATAAAAAAAGTAGAACCAATTGAATCACCAGGTATTGTCCCACCTGATTAACTCTGACATTAAGGTGACATTAAAATAATGTTAAGCTTTGACATTAAGATTTTTAACTTCAGTTGCTCATTACAGCACACACTCTCTGTCCTGCTGCCTCTAGCCAAGGGCAGGTTGAGATTGGAAGTGTGGAGATTCCTGCTCTCCCCTGCCTTATCCCCCTTTGTGTCCTGTGCCTCACACTTTTCCCATCCCACACATTTTGGTGTTTTGCTTGGTGTGGCCTCAGAGCTCCTGCTGCAGTTATTCTTTGGATGGGTCAAGGGAAGGAAAAGATGAAGAGAGTGAACCTTGGAGTATTGATTTCCACATCTTCGCCACACACATTTCTACAGCTTGGTGTACTTAAAAATCCTTTTTGTAGCTATGTTGTGTTTGGGACTTAGTGAATCACAGAATCACCGGGTTGGAAGAGACATCCAAGATCATTGAGTCCAACTGAGCCCTAACACCTCAAGTAAACCATGGCATCCAGTGCCACATCCAGGCTTTTTTAAACACATCCAGGGATGGTGACTCCACCACCTCCCCGGGCAGACCATTCCAGCAGTTTATCATCCTTTCTGTGAAAAACTTTTCCCTCATATCCAACCTATATTTCCCTTGGTGTAGCTTAAGACTGTGTCCTCTCATTCTGTAAGTTGCTGCCTGGTGAAAGAGACCCCCCCCCACCTGAGCACAGCCACCTTCCAGGGAGTTGTAGAGAGTGATAAGGTCACCCCTGAGGCTCCTTTTCTCCAGGCTGAACAACCCCAGCTCCCCAGCAAAGAACTGCTTTGACTTCAAATTCTACTTTAATTTCCTTTGGGCTTGGTGGCATTTTAAGGAAAGGGGCAGCTCCCTGTCCAGCTGAGTGTGGGACCTCCTCAGGGTGAGCACCCAGACTATGCAGGATGAGGGACTGTGACCCCATTTCACCTGCACAGATCTGCTATGACTCCCAGTGTGGGAGCAGATGAAGCAGGAATTATAAATAACTGGTGTTTTTATGGGGTTTTTTTCTGGTTATCTGAAGGTGTTACACAAACCATACAGTTTTTGTGGTGCTGCCTCTCAATCAGAGGATTCCTGCTCTGCTCCTGCCCTTGGCCAGGCGCGTTCCCCACTGGAAGACAAAGCAGTGTCTGCCAGGAGAGGGGCTGGGCCAGGAACAATCTGACCTGGGATATAGGTACTGGGCTGCAAAACTCATTTATTTAAACTTCCTGAGCTGCAGAGAGCTCAGGAGCCGCTGCTTTTATTTGTTTTTTAGCTTTTCTTGTGTCAAACTGCCCCTGATCTCTGAAATGAGACCTGGGTTCTGTTGATGAACCACGAACTCTTTGCTGTTTATCTTCTTGCAGCACTTAATGATAAACCTAAGTGGAAGAAGTTATACCTTGAACCTCAAATATTTACTTGGCTTTTAAGCAATAATTCCTTTAGAAGATATGGATGATATCTGGATTCATCCAGGAAACATTTCTATTACATTTATCGTTTGCATTTTTATGTGTCATATTTATTCTTCACTAAGCTACTCCATAGCTACCATTACCCTACTCCCTAGGCTAAAAGACTATTTTTAGTGTAACACCATCTTTTTTTATTATTTTTAATTTGCTTTTTAATTTTTCAATGAGGATGAGATGGAATATTAATGAATGAGGAACAAAGTTGAAGTATGAATTATTCAGAGGCAGTAGCTGGAAAGTGAAGTCTTGCTTTACTGGGCAAGATGTCCACTCAGCTGACCCCTAAAATAAAGCATTTAGTGTCACTGGTAAGAGTAATATTTTTGTCCAGTGTAGTTGGAATCTATCCATGAATTTACTGAGGCAAAAAGTTGGGAATTAATTACTTGCTATTAGCTGAATTTCAATCTCCAAGAAAACCTGTGTTGATTGTTGATTAGATTTGGGGGATTTTGTTGTCATTGTTACATTGCTTTATATTATATTTTAGTGTTTCTGTGCTGGATCAGCTCTGGTAATTAAATTTTTCCCCTCTTGTATCAGGCAGACTTGAATAAATTAGCATTTATTATCAGGACGTGCAAGTCATCACATGGAGTTAAGAAGTACAACCTCACAAATATCTCATAACATGGGCAAGATAATTTCTCCTCCTTTTTACCCCCTTCAATCCATTCCTGCCACACTCGCACTGTGAAGGTTTCCTCCACTTCTATACTCAGTGTTTTCCATCATCATGCAAAAAAGAAAAGCCTGTTAAATATAGAAAGCTGGCAAAATATAGATTAGATTTATTTAATTAATTGCTGGACTAGATTTGCAACAATAGGATTTATTACGGGGTAATTATGAGCCTACATGGGCACTGAGACATTCCATGACACCAAGGATTTTGTACTAAATCCAGATTCGACCTCACTCTTCTACATGTTCCTTGTTCTTGCACCTCTGATGGATCCCACTGCATGGAAGGGGTTTAGGTTTGCTTTGATTATCTCCAGAATCCTCAGGAATTTTGTCAGCAGGGACCTCACAGGGTCTGTGGGCGCAGGTGCCCTCATGGAGCTGGGCCTGAGCAGAGCACAGAGAGATGAAAAGCTAAAAAATAATAAATAAAACATTCTCAAACAACAGTGAAGTTGACAGGGATGAAAAGAGAGCAGGAGGTGCCCCTGGAAGGCCTTCAAGTCTTCATTAGTGAGCAGGACCTCTTCAGTTCCATCAGTTTGGATTCAGGGGGAGAAATCTGCATTTTTCTGAAGAGGTGCTGTGATCCAGCTGAGTGAGCTGGGGTTGGGAGCACGGACACTTCCAGAGTACCAAGGGTTAATCAGCTCTGGACAAATCAATTTTATGCTGATAATTGGTAATTAATTAGCACTGCACAGGATGGGCTGGTTTTGGACTTGATCTCTCTAAGGTTTTCCCAACCTAGTTAATTCTGTGATTAATTCTGGTTTTGGGTACCTCTGGGCTTGAGGATGACAAGCACCTGGCAGTTCCTTCCAGCTGAATTCCCTTGCAGTTCCTTCCTCTGGCCCTGCAAATCCCAGTTCCTCCCAACCACAAAACCTCCTGGAATTTTCTCCCACAGACACATCAATATAAAACTTGTGGCAGCAGCAGCAGCAATACAAATGAAAATTCTGGGAACAGCATCTTGGTTATCTTGGTTATACTAATCAAAGAGAAAAGTTCATCAAAATAGTCTGGATTTCCTCCAGTGGTCATTAAATTAATTAATTAATTACCTTATTTTGCTGTGGGAAGATTTGATCCAAGGATCTACCATGGAATGAACACCAAGTAACCACCCCTGAAGTGGGACAGATTTGCTGGCTCACCTGGCGCTCCCACACAGCTGCTAAGGAAGATTTTTGGGGCACTGAAAGACACAGCTCTCAGATTTTGGGCTGTCAGGTTGAGCTGAAGTGGATATGTGTGGTTAAATCCACTTTAATAGAAGTTTTCAGCGGATAAGAAATGCCTCTCTTACCTGTGTGAGTGATAAAATCCCACAGAATAATTGGGGTTTTTTTCTTGCCAACTTTTAAACCTGACTGCTTAAAGACAATTCACAGGGAGGGAATCACCCCTAATAACCATGAAACTGCATTAAACTAAAAAAATCATCTTCAGTTACTACTTTTTTTTGTCTTTTTTTGTGTGTGTATGTTTGTTTGTTAGATATGGGACATTTTAAAGTGCAAATGTTCACAGTTGATTTAGGGAGTTGTTGGTCTCTGGAACAGCTCAATCTCAATCTACTTTCTTTCCTTTATTTGTACTAAAATATGGCTTTTTAAATTCAAATATGGTAAAAGAGCTTTGCCAGCCTTTGGCCTGTCGAGACTTAAGAGCTACATTTGTGATTCAGTGGCATCAAGCCTCAGGAAATTATTTGGGATTTAATTTGTTTCTAATTATTCCTTTCCCAGCTGAACAGGCTCTGTCCAGTTTTGGGGACTGCTGCTAAATGCTCTTGTAGGGGATGGTGTTTACACTTCCTGCTGGAATTAGCCCACGATTGACTACAGTTGTGTCTGCTGGCAAAACTAAATGTTCAAAGTCTGCCTTCCAGAGAAAACAGAGTTTTCATCATTAGGAGAATTGTTTCTCTTTCATTTTGGGCAAGGAAAAACGGGGTTTTATATTTTGAATAGGCAGCATGCAGCCCTGCTGTTAATTAGACTAAAATCTTTGGTGCAAGAAGATAATTAGTGCTGGGCTAAGATAAATGGGAGTGCCTGGGTACTTAAATTCCAAAAATTATTTGGTGGACAGGGCATTGGTGTCATTCAGGAAACAACCAGAGAAATGTTTTAAAAACTGCCTGTGTCTCTACATCCTTGTTCTTAAGTAAATTAGAAAAGAACTTCATGACTGAGGCTCTGAGCAGTCCCTCTAGCACTGAAAGATGAGCAAATTGTCCCATTTTTCCAGGATTAGTGTTTCAGTAGCAATTTGGATAAATGCAGCAACTCAGATGAGTGCAGGGGAAATGCAGATTGACCCTGACACCTCTGCAGTTGTCAGGGTGCATTTTATGGAAGAAGGCAGAGTTGTGGCCAAATTATTTGCCGTTGGAGGCAGATAGCAATTTTTCTAATTAAATTTCAGTGGAGATGCAAGATGAACAGATAGGCAATCGTGAAGTGCTTTGGAAGTGGGAAAGCAAGGCAGGAACAATGATAAAATCCTCTGGTGGCTGCAGCCACCCTCTTTATTCCAGGCAAACTTTTCATCTGCGTTTTCCCCCTCTTTTCACTCTAACTGCAGCCCCACAAAGGTCACCAGATTGATGTGAAGTTCAAGGTAGTGGATAAAGTTCACAATATTGGGCTGGTTTTTAACCTGATTTAGTGATTTTGAATGAATAACTCGGCAAAAGTCAAAATGGACAGCTTTGATAAGCTATTGATTATCTGCTGGTACCTGATAAGGAGTTATAAAAGGGGTTTTAAGTCTGCTGATGTGATTTTCCCTATCCTTCCCCTTTTCAGGATTGCCTGTCTCCCATATGCCATCCCTTGATAAGTAGAGTCTTTTTTTTTTTTTTTTTTCAGGAAAATGTCACTGAAAAGTAGCGAAGCATGAAAAGGTTAAAATCACAAAGATGTGATGTTACAGATAATTAAATTTTATGTATTTGGGAGGATACTAGGATGGCTAATTAAAAAGAATTGTCAGTAAAATTGTCAGGAACTTCAATATGTGAATACATAAACCTGAGAATAATCTCCCTCAGTTCTTCCCTTGGCTGATGTATTGATCATGCAGGACAGTCCCTGTTAATCTATGATTAACTGTGACTTTAAATATAGATGTTTTTCAGATAGAGGAGAAGTTCACTCGCCTGGTTTGCCCTTCAAAACCAAACAAAACCATGATTTTAGCTTCCAAAATGTAACCATTGTCTAAAGAACCAGGTGTTTCCAAAACAACACTGTGGCTGAGAAAATTATAGCAAGGCTGCAGAATAAGGGAATAAAGTCTGAAAGACACTTTATTTCAGGGGATTTTAACCCAGCTGTGGCTCAGAAGTTGAGCTGGTGTCTGTGGGTAAAAAAATTTAAATATATATTTATATATATAGTAGTTCTAATCCTTAAATGTGGAGGTTTTAAGGGAAANCTTCTAATCCTTAAATGTGGAGGTTTTAAGGGAAAAAGGAAGCTTGCCTGAAAAGATGATTTTGGTAAAAAAAAAAAAAAAATGAAACAGGAAAAGAAAAATGTCCATGTAGATCATCTTTGAAGTTGTTTTGGGGTTGAGAGAAGCCTCTTTTGGGTATTGCTGGGGCTGGATTATGGGGTGGCCTGTGGGACACAGCAGCCATGGGGCTCCCTGGGGCACAGGAGGAGCAGCAGCTCTGGGAGCTCTCCAGAGGCTCAGGCTGGGCTGGAAATTTGGCTGCTGCTGAAAACAGGGGCATTTTCTAGCTATTTATCAAGCTGTTAAGTTAAATCTCAAATCTGATTCATTATCAATAACCTGGTTAAAAATGACTGATTTCACAATTAATTTTTATGTTTTCAAATCTGGGACTGTTTCATCAATTGCCTGTTATTTCTCATCATGGTTAGGAACTTACAGGTGAGAAAATGCTCAGTTCTTCTGGCTTTGCCCAGAGCTGAGAAGGAAAAGGGTCCTGAGTTTGCTTGGAAACACTAACAGTGGTTCTGAAATTAGAAGGAATTTCCTTTCAGGCAGGAAGAGCAGCTGCTTTGAGTCAAACTTTGGTCACAGCCACGGCAGCCCAATCCATCCAAGGCTGTAGAGGGATCTCCAGGGCTTTGGTGTGGGCAGCAGAGCAGGTTCAGGAGCACAAATCACCTTTTTGTGCAGCAAAACTGAGGCTAAAAATCCAACTAACCAATTAATGGAGTGCCAAAACACCCAAGTGTTGATTGAGGAGCTCCTCTAACATTCAATTCTGTTTTCTGTTCCATAGATCCATGATTGTTACGGCACCAAGTGGAGCTGTTGTCACAGAGGAAACATATGTAGCAATTTATTTGATTCTTAAATGTCATTTTGATGCATTTGAAGGCTTTAAATGTTGACATTTAAACAAAATATTCTTGCAGTGATGCTTTAATTGCCAGCTTCACTCCAGAAATATTCTCATCTCTGTCACATCCCTGGGCCTTGCACAGAGAATTATTTCAGTGCCTGGGTTGTCCCATGAAACTGTAGCTGATCATTAGGGGTCAGGAGGAATTATTTCTCTTTTCAGCTTGTTGTCACAATGCAGAGGGTGCAGATTAATTCCTCAATTAATCAAATGTGATCTGCAAAACCTTAATTGATGAGTATGTGCAAGTACACATTAAAATGAACTCACCCTTGGAAATGGAATGAAAGGAAAATCCCCATTCCCAGGACAGTCATGTTTGCCTCTGCTCCATTCTATTGATAATGGTTCTGTGGGAAACATCTCTTGAATCCTAGAGGAGAATCCTGTAGAGAACAAGGAAATTCCTGGTGAGTAGAACTTCCTCTCCTGAAAGAAGAAAATGGAATTAATCTCCATTTGGATCAATACCCTTGGCAGCACAGCAGTGCTGGGGAGGCAGGGGTGTGCTTGGTAAATAATTCCTGCTTTATGTCCTAGGACTGGAAAAGAAAAGCATTTAATGAGGCACAAAATTTCCTTATTTCACCCTAAAAGATGTGAGGATGAGCTTAAGGATGAAGGATGTGAGCGTTGCAGGTGAGGTGTGTACACACACACACACGTTACATCTGCACAAATTTATTGAAAATACATCCAAAATTTACCTGGCAAAATCCATTTTTTCCCTATAACCTTCAATCTAAAAGTGGCACTTCCAACATTGCCATTAAATCAATGTAATAAAACAGATCTAATAATGGTGAGGCGGAATTTGTAGCTGGCTCTGGCCATGAAATCTCTCCCTAAAATTCCTTTTGATAGGGTGGCAAACTTTAATGAGGAGAGGACAGTGGTGGATACAGCTGGAATTAAGTAGTGAGGTAGTTCCAGGTGACATTCCCACTCCTAGACTGGAGAAGTGGTCGTTGAGTACCAAAAAGAGATGAAAATCAGTACAGAAAATGAAAATGTTCTTCAAGCTGAGAGTGGGAACTGCAGTGGGGTTTTGCTGACCTCAGATGTCCCCCTCCTGTTTCTGCCTTCTGAAATTCCCACTACTGTGGGTCTCAGGACCTGGCTTGCTCCTGCAGGTGAGGAAATGCCAAATTCTCTGGAGGAAGATGAAATGTGGAAATAAGAGAAAAAACCACCAACATTATTGTAATAAAGTCTCAGCATGAAGAGGGTCAGCCAAGAGACAAAAGGCCTGGCTGAAATACTGACCTGTTCATCTTGACATCTTGATATTTCTCTTTTTTAATTTATTTCAAATTATTTACACTCTGGGGTTTTTTGGGTTTTTGTCTAGTTCCACACAGCTGAATTTAAGAAAGATTCCACCACTGGTACTGGTTATATTTCCCCACCAAATCTTTCTCCCCTTTTATCATTTGCTTGTAACTTCTTGTGCCTGTTGTGGTGTATTGTTGTGTGGCTAATTTTTCTAAAGGCACAGAGAAGCCATCAGCCTGTTGTCCTTAGGAAGAGAAATATAAATATATATATATTTATAGAAATATGATAGAGAGAATTGTCCCTCTGTGAGAAATAGCATTTATAAGGAAAAAAAATCAGGTTAATATTACAAGGATTTCTTTAATTGCAAAGAAATTACTCTTAGAAATGAAAATAAAAATAATCTAGAAGTCATTGTGGTGGTGCTACGTGATTGTTCAATATTTTCTGATTTTTGGGGACATGTAGGTGCTTGTCTTAGGCTGCACAGTTTGCTGCTCTGCACAGAAATCAGGATAATAAGGAACCCGCCATCAAGAATTTGAGAGATAATCAAGGAAATAGACTTCATAGTTGTATGGGAAAAAAGCCAAATGTCAAAAAAGAAATGTTTATTGTTCTTTAATGCCAGTCATCACCTTGGAAGGAGGAAAAGCTCTGGCCTGAATTCTGGGTGTGCTGAGGCAGGAGGCCCATTGCATAATGCATTTCATTTAGTCCCCTGCACAGACACTGCTGGGGACACTTCTTATCAAGCATGTCAGATACAGAAAAAGCAATTTAGTAAGCACTGTGATCAGATCCTGATGAAATTCAATTCTTTTTTGGCCCTGCTGTTCCTGGGAGACATCATTGATAAAAATAGTCTCTGTTTTTCTCCGTGCTCGGGTTCATTATGCTCTCTTGCTGCTCTTTCAAAATGTTATGGGTTTTTTTCCCCTCAAAGGTGGCTTGTTTTTACAAATGAATGGAAGGAATTGTGTTCTCTGACAGCTTACTCTGTTAACAACCCGAGCTGCCAGGATATTTGAATTTTACAGTTTTCATTTCAAGAAATTGCATAAACATGGGGCATGACAGAAACCCAGGAATGCAGCATCTGCGGGTTGTATTGAGCAGCTAAATCAAGTGCTAAAAGCTGTTTGATAATTTAGTGCTGAGTTTAGAAAGAAGGTGATCTAAATAATTAATCTTGTGTCTTAAAACACGTTTTTACCCCCAGAGAAGACAGGAAAGGCCAGGTCACAGGTACCAACAGCATTAATTACCCACTGTGCCTTTTTCGCCGTGACTTCTGGGATTGAAGGAGAACTTCTGAAAAATAAATGAAGAGAAAAGTTAGTTTAGTTCTACATTTGCAAATCAGTTCTGGAGTCCCAGCACAGGAGGGACCTGGAGCTGCTGGACAGAGCCCAGGGGAGGCACCAGGATGATCCCAGGGATGGAGCAGCTCTGCTGGGAGGAAAGGCTGGGAGAGCTGGGACTGTTCAGCCTGGAGAGGAAAAGCTTTGGGGTGACCCAGCTGTGGCCTTCCAGGGCCTGAAGGAGCTGACAAGAAAGATGGAGAGAGACTCTTCCAAGGGATGGAGTGGCAGAACGAAGGGGAATGGCTCCAAACTGCCAGAGAGCAGGTTTAGATTGGATATTAGGAGAATGTTCCTCCCTGGGAGGCTGGGGAAGCCCTGGCAGAGCTTTGCCCAGAGGAGCTGTGGCTGCCCCATCGTTTCCCTGGAGGTGGATGTGGCACACTTGAGGACGTGGATTAGTGGTGGTGGATTGATGGTTGGATTGGATGATCTAAAGCTCTTTTTTCAACCTGACTGATTCTGTAATTCTAAGAAGTATAAATTGAGTGAATTAGCTGTAAATCTCTGGGGTTTAGCAATGTAGATTGGGTTTCCACAAGTTGTTGTGCCCTTTTTGGGAAGTGTTTCCAGGGCCAGAATTTCTGCTATAAAAACCTCTTTTCGCTCCTGTGACAACTTGATCTAACAACTTTCTGCAGAGAATTTATTTTCTTTTGGCTTCAGAGTGTGTTTTAAATCTGTGCTTGGGGTTTGCTTCCAGAGTCTCCAAAGCATTCAGCTGAGTCTTGGCCCACAGTTTGGGTTTCCTGTGTTGTGGCAACACGAAGGGTCAGAAGATCCCATTCCCCCTGGGTTCCTGTACATCTCTGTGTCACAGCAGCCTTCAAAGAGCAGCACAGGAATTCCTGCAGGCTCCTGTGAGGAGGCTCTGCCTCCCCTGGGTCTGATCAAAGGCAGGGATGTGTAGCTGCCAGTGGGGAGGCAAGAAAAGAGGGAGAACGGTGAGATCCTACAAATGGGAAATTTGATATGACATGGTTTGACTAATGCTGAGATTTTGGTGGTATCTCCTACATTTGTAGCGTGACTCCTGCTTTTTGGATTGACTTCCTTTGTGGTTGGATAGCTCCACAGAAACATTCCCCACGTTCTGCTGACATGCAAGTGCTCTGTGATGGATTTCTGCTCATTAGTGTTTTGTCACAGCCCTTGTTGTGCTGGCAGAGCAGCTGAGGCAGCAGCAAGGAATGATGTTGGAATGGTTCTGCAGCTCTCCCTGCTGTTTTAGTGCCGAGGGTTGGCGAAGTCGCAGGCAGTTCTGCACAGCATGGAGAGAACTCAGCTCATTTCCCCCTTACAGCTTGTATTCCAACCTCAGGAAAGCACAAGGAGAACCAGTGTGACCATAGTGATTCAGCAATTCATCAAGAACTTTGTTGGTTTAATAGAGCAGGGCTCCCTGGGAGGGAAGGGGTTCTGGATGGCACCAGGGGGAATGTGTGTTGCTTTAGTGATATTTTCCATCTGGAGAAAAGCTCCTCACCCTTGTGTTCCAGAGGGATGAGAGCTCAGCAGCAAATTCCTCAGCTGAGCTGTGAGAATGATGGTCCTGAGACTTTACCTGAAGTCCACTGGCCCCAGTTTCAGTAAAAAATCGTAGAAAACAACATATGCCTGTAAAAATAATAATTTTAAGGGTATCAAATATTGGTGTGGAATGTCCAGTGGGAACTGATTGTGCTAATACAGAATCCCACTCCAGGAGCTCCAGGTCTCTTTGGTTTCATTTTCTAACTGCCTTAGTGCCTTAACAACTCAGTCTTCAGTGGGACTCATGGGTAGAAAATGTCTCGCTGTGTTTGACTCAATAATAAACTGACAGTGCAGGGTTTTGTCCCTTCTCTGAGTGGATCTCTTGAGCTCACCTTGGTGAATCCAAGCAAAACTTTGGGAACTCTTGCTCTCCAGGCAGTTCTATCCTTTGCAGTATTTTCCAGTGCGTGCTTGTGCCTGTGTGGTTGCCCTGGCCCTGAGCACAGGGATGTCCCTGGTGGGAGCTCAAGTGGTTGTGAATCATCACAGCAGCATCACCAGAGTGGAACCTGGAGCTGCTTCATGCTCTGGTGGTTTCACTCGTACAAAAAACACCTCTCAGGAATGAATTATCTGCTCAGAAAAGAACCTTCCTGGTTGAGGAATGTGGGCTTTCAGTTGCCTAGACCACAATGATTTTCATGGTAACAAGCAAAAAAACCCCCAAATACACCACAAAACCCCCAAAATACACTATAATTCCCCTCAGAAATGAAAAAGGCAGCTCTGAGCAGAAAATCGTGCTATTCCAACTCCCAAAATGTGCCATTTCCTCTCTTTTCCTTCTCCTCTTCCCAAAGGAAGAAGTTCTCCTTAAATTTATCTACGGTTGGCAAATTCAGCTTTGCATTTCAGGGAGATGGAAAAGATAGAAAATCTGATTTTTTGAATCCTTGTTATCAGCTGTGCAACAATTAGTGTTGCACCCTGGCTTGAAAAAGAATTCCACACTGTCCTCATCCTTCTATTGGAAGCCTGGCCTTCCTGGATATCTTAAAATAATTGAAATAATATATATAAAAAATATTGGAAATTACATTACTTTTATTTTAAAAGTAATTTTTATTTTGGGGTGGGTTTTATGTTGTTGTTCTTAAAAGCCCTAAATGCATGTTCTGCATCTCAGTTGTAAACTCCCTCATAATGATTCCATGGGATCATGGGATGGTGAAATTAATACATAGGCGGGTGCCTAAAAATCCTGTTTGGATTTTTGAATGCAACTGCACTGCTGAATAATTAAGGACCATTTAAATACATTAATTAAAAATACCAGCTGTTTCTTTTATTCACAATCCTCAGTAGGAGCCTAAACCCCCCTGGCTCGAATGTGGCTTTTAATCTGCCTTGTTCCATTCGTAACATCTCTGCGGGCCAGGGGTTTTGGCAGGACCTGCTGAACATCCCACATGGAGAAGGTGCTGCTCTGCCTCCATGGTGAACACAAAAAAAAAAAGTGGGGGGGAAATGAAGTTTTTGCTGCTACCTTATTCTCTCTGAGCTTTTTTTAAGTGTTTTTCTGCCTTGATCATCTCGTGGCCCTGCAGACTCCCTGGCAGGCTCCCCATCACAGCTGTTTGAAGGAGGATTTTTTAAAAATTTATTAATATTTGTGCTAAGAGTTGCAAGGTGGGTTTGGGGTGCTGCCACACTGAACACATTGAAGTCAATTAATCACCACGCCAATAACTGAGGGAGCTGTTCCCTAACGAGGAGAATAAATGACTGCATATTCCACCCTCAGATGGGCAAAATCCTGTTTGTTTTTTAATCACCTGCCTCTGCCAGGGCTTGGGCAGCCTTTCATGTTCCCCGTGGCAGAGGCTGGGGTTTGAAGGCCAGCTGTTTATTCCGAGTGATCTCCCTGCCCTGCTGTGGCTCCCTGCTGACAATCCCGACACTTTTTCCAGCTTTTCCCTGCCAACCCCCCCAGTGCTCTTGCTTTGCCTCCAGCTGGCACCCATGGGCACCTTAGACACTTCACTCCTTCATTAATCAATTCTCCCTTCCTTTTAATGAGTGTCCATCTCCTCATGAAGCCCCTGAGAAGGAGCCTGGTAGAGGATTTTAGGCCTCTTGCAAGGATGTCAGATGCCTATGGAAGACTCCTAGTTTGACTCCTCATTTTTAAAACAATTATTTCTGATTAAGAGCATATGCACACTTTCTTAACCTTCCTATGTGTGCTTTGATTAATTTATTAACGTGCTATTACCCCTTTATTAACATATTGGCTACTTCATTGTTTTATGTTTTTGTAGTTCTAATTTCTGAATTTGAATGAAAAAGATGCTGCATTGTCTGTGGATTATTAAAGCAATATGAAAGTACCTTGAGTTTTGCTTCAAGGCACATCAGCCAATTTAATTTGAAACATCTTTAAATTATTAAAGTTGAGGCTGTTCGGCCTGGAGAAGAGAAAGTTGTGGGGAGACACCACAGGCCCATCCAGGGTCTGCAGGGAAGTTGGGAGGGACCCTGCAACAGGAACTGGAGTGACAGAACAAGGAAAAATGGGTTCAGACTGACAGAGGAGAAATTTAGATTGCATATTGGGAAGAAATCATTCCCTGCAAGGGTGGGGAGGGGCTGGGATGGAATTCTCATGGAACCTGTGCCTGCCCCTGGATCTCTGGCAGTGTCCAAGGCCAGGTTGGACTTTGGGGCTGGGACAGTGGAAGGTGTCCCTGCCCATGGCAGGGGGGGGAACAGAATGGGCTTTAAGGTTCCTCCCAACCCAAACCATTCCATGATTTTATGATTCTATCCCTCAACATTTCAGCAGATGGTGCATGATATC
The DNA here is from genome assembly GCA_013400075.1 of Hippolais icterina. Taxonomy (NCBI): domain Eukaryota; kingdom Metazoa; phylum Chordata; class Aves; order Passeriformes; family Sylviidae; genus Hippolais; species Hippolais icterina. The sequence continues at coordinate 151,197 of VWYN01008752.1, read as the reverse complement.
TCCTAACTCTTGAGTAGCCCATTTTAGGTGTGTACAGTACCTGGAGAAATAACTTCTATTAAAAAAAAAATTAATGAATTTCACTTTTCATTCTCAGCTTCCTTATACTTCATTTCCTCACTGAACCTGTTTTTATTCACGTGAGCACTTTGTTTCCCAGAGGTTGGTGCAATGGTGGCAGAGTGGGATAAAATATCTTCTTGTTCAACCAGAACCTGTTTCATCTCAAATGTAGAGGTTCTAAGTGCTGCTTTCCAGCTTTTCCTTGAACTGGGAAATAAAGCATTGTCCTTGCTATTCAAGTTATTTGTTGAACAATTCTGATTTTAGTCTTGGTTTGGTATAGACTCAGCCTGGCCTGCAGTATTATAATCATAGAATCCCAGAATCCTGGACTGGTTTGTCTTGGAAGGGACCTTAAATCCCATCCAGTTCCACCCCTGCCATGGGCAGGGACACCTTCCACTGTCCCAGGCTGCTCCAAGCCCCAAAGTCCAGCCCGGCCTTGGACACTGCCAGGGATCCAGGGGCAGCCCCAGCTGCTCTGGGCATTAATGGTGAGTTTAAACCCAGACTAAGAGATGAGATTGGTTTTGTTGTGGGTGTGTTTCTAACTCGAATGTGGGGTTTTCTGAGAGGGCTCCAACTGATCTGTGAATTTAAAAATAGCATTTCAGTCTTGGTCAGTTTTCTGCACAATCCTCTCTATTCCCATGACACTTCTATGCCATCCTAAAGCCTTTTAAAAATTCAGGCATATGTCAAATATATCTTCTTCTCTCTTTCTTTCTGCCTATTTTGAGCTCGTCTCCCTCATTACGCTTTTAAGAGTTTAATTTTTCAAAGAGTCCCAGATGGAATTGGGTGATGACAAAGGACCTGGCCAGTTGGATGGGGATAGGGACAAAAGCAGGAGTGGAGTGAGGAGCTTCCCAGTCCCAATTTGGGAGGCCAAGAGCATCCACCCTCACGTTTTAATGTGCCTATCCCTGACATGTCTGTACCTGAAATTGCTTTGGTGTGGAAAAGACTGGAAGAGCCTCTGGACTTGAGAAGGCTGTTGGAAATGACTTGGGACATATCTTGGGGTATGGTGGCAGGTGACCACGGGGCTGCCCATCCACACCTACACCAGGGGTCAATAAACTGCCTTTCCTCCATCCCTGACTTCTCCTCCTGGCTCATCCCTTTTCCCTCTAAGTTTCCCCTCAGCATCACCAAAGCTCCCGCAGCTCCCTTCCAGCTCTCAGCAGGATGATTTCTGACAGCTCTGCCAAAACCTGGCCGAGTGTGGACTTGTCTCATTGCTATTCCCACGCTAAATTTCAAGTCCCCTCTTGCAGAACACGGAGCTTTCCAAAGGAAAGGCTGCCAGGACAGGATGTGTGTGGAAAAAAAAAGGTGTCTGGCTTTTCACAGAGCTCATTAAGGGCTTTTGTCATGCAGGGAAACGTTCCAAGGGGAGGGGAAAGCCTGGTGTGCACACATCCATGTGTGGTACATTTGTGGTTGGTTGAGCAGCCAAGGCCACTGAACATGTGGGAGTTGGGAATGGCAGCTCTGGAGTTGCCACTGGAGGCTGGATGGACAGAGATGAAAGCTGGCACCAATTTTGGAGTGACCTGATTGTGACCTTCCAGGACCTGAGGGGGCTAAAAGAAGGATGGAGAGAGACTCTTTACAAGGGATGGGGTGGCAGAACAAGGGGGAATGGCTTCCCAGTGCCAGAGGGCAGGGCTGGATGGGATCTTGGGCAGGAATTGTTCCCTGGCAGGGTGGGCAGGCCCTGGCACAGGGTGCCCAGAGCAGCTGGGGCTGCCCCTGGATCCCTGGCAGTGTCCAAGGCCAGGTTGGACATTGGGGCTTGGAGCAGCCTGGGATAGTGGAAGATGTCCCTGTTCATGGCAGGGAGTGGAATTTTGGATTTTTAAGGTCTCTTGCAACACAAACCATTCCATAATTCTTCAATTCTATCTCCATGTTAAACATTTTAATTCACTTCCAAATAATGGTGCATTGTTCCCACACCCATCCATGCTTTTCCAGTGTAGCTATCCCTGAAATGTCTGTACCTTAACTTTCTTTTGCAGTGTGTATTTGTGGATCACAGCTGTTCCAGCTCCCGATGCTCCAATTCAATTTGTTGTTTTCCTGTTTTCAGGCATTTGCTGTGTTTCATTGTGTGATGGCTGAAATCACTGATTCGAGGGACTATTTATAGAAACACAGTCAAGTATTTGTGAGCTTCCCTTATCAAGTGTTTACTGTCAGCTTCTAAGCTGATAAGGGGGCTGAGCACTTACCCTATGAAGCCAGGCTGGAAGAGTTGGGGCTGGAGAGGAGTAGGGTGTGTGGAGACCTCACAGCTCCTTCCAGGCCTGAAGGGATATAGGGAAGCCATAGGGGGACTTTTCATCAGGAACTGGAGTGACAGGACAGGGGGGAATGGGTTCAGACTGACAGAGGGGAAATTTAGGTGAAACATAAGGAAGGAATTCCTTATTATATTATAATTCCCTGGCAGGGTGGGCAGGCCCTGGCACAGGGTGCCCAGAGCAGCTGGGGCTGCCCCTGGATCCCTGGCAGTGCCCAAGGCCAGGCTGGACTTTGGGGCTTGGAGCAGCCTGGGACAGTGGAAGGTGTCCCTGCCCATGGCACTGGATGGGCTTTAAAATCCCTTCCCATCCAAACCATTCTGGGATCCTGTGATTCCTTTCCTCTGGGGTCTATCCTAAAGCTGTATCTCACAGAAAGCAGGTTGCTAAAGAAATTTTATGTTGCTTGATTAATTTGGATTTAAAAGGGCCAAGAGCTGTAAATATTCTTCTCTTTCTGAAGATTATTTTCTCCCCCAATACCCTTCCCAGTGAGATGATGATGTGCTAAACCTCCAGATCTCCCTGCCGCCTTTCTAATTGCTGTGTCTCCAATGTGATTTCTCATTTCAGGCCCGTGTGAATCCCATCAGTGTCACTCCACCCATCCAAGCCATAGATCAGGACCGAAACATCCAGCCTCCTTCCGAGCGACCCGGCATCCTCTATTCCATCCTAGTTGGTTGGTGTCTGCTACTTTTCCTATCCCTCCCAGTCAGGCCCTCGGGTATGACCAGCCAGGAAAAGATTGCCTGGGAGAGTGGAACCCTGATAAAAATTCCTCTTGTGGTCAGTGGGATGTTTGGAATTGTTCTTCTACCTGTTGGTGTTTAATTGCCACGTGGGAGTTCATTTTCATGTAGATATTGATTAGTGTTTGTTCAGATTAAACCCAGAATTGTTGTCCGGTTTAGTGAATGGAACAGCACGGCGAGGAAAAGGAGAGCTCTGCTGGGATGTGCTTTCCATTGACAGACACACAAAAAGAGGCTAAAAAAGGGCAATTAGAGCAGATTTCATCCCAAAAATCATGTGGCACAGGGCAGCTCCAGGGATCTTTCCGCACCCACCCCCAATTTTGCTGCCTGTGAGCTTTCCTTTGTAATTCAAAGTTTGTTTAGTTGTTTATGCTGCTCTCTCTTCTTTTTCCTGCTGCTTCCCTGTGTTTGGCATTTGTTTCTGGGCTTGTAGGATGTGACCATGGAAGGGCCCGAGGGTGGTCGGGCTCCACTGCCCAGCTGTTCCCAAAATCCACACACGGACCTTTCTGTGGGATTTGGAAATGGGGAATTCTGTGGTGTTGTTGTAGGCCACCTTCTCTTTTCCATCTTTTTTTTTTATCTCTTTTCCTTCATTCTTTCTTCTATTTTTTTTCTTTGTTTATTCTCCTTCTTTTTGCCTTATGTTTTCCTTCTCTACAAATTCTTTAGAAGGCAAAAGAGAGAAAATGAAGCTTTATTTACAATTCATTCATGCTGTGCTAAAAGGCACATTATTGGTGCACAAGCTGACACCTCTCAGATTCTATTGGTTAAATTACAGAAACAGCAAAGGGCACTCAGAGAGAGGGTGTTATGAGAAAGGGAATATTGTTTACTTGGAAATGCTCTGGGAAAAGGTTGTTATTTACACAAAGTTCTTTTGAGAAGAGAAACTGTTGAAAGGTTTCTCTTGGGAAAGAGCTGGCACAAGCTAAAAATTCTCCCAGGCTCAGAAAATCATGTCCACACTGTGGAATCACATCTTCTCCCTGTCTTCCCTATGTTGGACTTCCCTATGTTGTTTTCTTAGCCGAGGAGAAGTGGAAGTGAGGACTTTGAGGAGCACATTGTGGAGGTTTAGCTCTGCAAATGGACTTGCTTATAAATGTCTTAACTTGATTTTATTCCCAAGTTCTGCAAGGACAGCTCCATCCCAGGGCCATGTTTTGGCCAACTTCTTAAGGTTTTTTGCATAATTTGTGAAGTTCTTCAGGAGTGAAATTATTAAAGTTTATGTGGCACTAACCTAGGATGTTGGAAATATTGGAGTGGCTGTTCTGACCTCCAAGAAATAATCCAGAAAGGTGTGGTGCAGCAGTTTGGGTTGGTTTGAGGACCATTTTCTGTTCCTTTTTCCCCCCTCATTTTTCTTTTTCTTTCTTCCCTTTTTCTTCTTTTTTTTGTCCTTTTTCCTTCACTCTTTTCCTCCTTTCCTCCTCTGTTCCTTCTTTTTTTGCTTTCTTTTTCCTTCTCTTTTCCAACTTTTTTTTT
>VWYN01008752.1:103747-146325 GCA_013400075.1 Hippolais icterina | reverse complement strand
CTGTTTGCTTTTTTTTGCCTTTTTTTCCCCTCCCTTCACTCACTATTTTGTTTTTTTTCTTTTCTGGTTTTCTCTTTTTTTCCCCTTATTTTCCCTCCCCAGGATTTCTTTTTGGATTTTAAGTCTGCCTTTATCTCTCCCAGGATTTGCTATTTCTGTTTTAGCTTCAGAAAACATTAAGTAGCTTCACAGGAAATGAGCCTTGCAGATATTTCCCATTATGTGGATTTTCTTCCCCCTTTTCTTTAGATCTAAACCTGCTTCTCCTTGATGTCTTTGGGAATGTCCTTTCTCAAACACTGGGAGGTTTGATCTGTGCCCATGGAACAAGGGAATAAGTTACTTATGAAAATGATTTTTTTTTAAATTACATTTGACTCATTTTTATTTGGTTCTTCATTTCCCTTCTTTCTTTGCCCACCTGAGCAAGGCAAATACTCCAAGCACTGTGGATATTTGATGTAGTATTTAACATTTGGGAACGGGATATTTGGAATTTTTATTTTGTAACGCACTAATTTTTCCAATTGGCTTTTGGAAACGTTTATTTCTTTGGGTCTTTGCAATACACCCACATTCCCTGGAGTTATCCAGGTGTGAAGCAAGGCCCTTTCTTTTATTTTTATTAGCAACATTATTGATTCTACCGCTAAACTTTATTGTCTTGATAAGAAAATTTTAGTATTTTTTATAGTAAAAGCTATTGTTTTTAAGAGTGAATTATTAGTAAAATATTCTATTTAGGAATAATTTGAAGCCTTTATTTTCTCTGGGCCCAATCCTTGAGAAAAGCCAAATTTTCCTTTCAACCGTCAGCTTTTTACCCTTGGAACTGGCTCTGTGATTTCTGCTGCCACTTTTGGACACTTTTGGCTGATATTTTAAAGAAAGAGCCAAAAATGCACAATAGCTTTTGGTAAGGGGGGGAATCCTCTCCAGTCCTGTGTCCATTTCAAGCCCAGGTCCCACCAAACCCCTCCTCTGGTGTCACTGTAGGACACGAAAGAAAGACAAAGAACTCCAGGAATATTTCAGAAGGCAAAGTATAGAAAGCTTTATTGCCTAATTCTTCTTACTATTTTATAAGGTGTTCCGATACAGACTTAACATGATTGGTGAATAGGAACGACACCTCTCAGAAACACCACCTGGGGAAGATTGTTTTGAGAAAGAAGAGTTGTTTTTACAAGATTGTTTTGAGAAGGAAACCTTGTTGAGAAGTTTTCCTTTGGGGAAGAGCTAGTGACTGTTAGCAGGCTAAATATTTTCTCAGACTCAGAAATATCAATCCCACACTCTGGCTCTGGGAAAAATGAATTGAGAGGTCCTTTCTTTCTCCCTCTTGCTAGCCCCCAAGATTTTGGTCCCTCAGCTTCTCCAAACACATGGAATTCCTGGAGCCAGGAGACTTGGAGCTTACCTCTGGATTTCAGAGGAGGCAGAGGTGGGCTCAGGGCTGCTCTGCCCTGTCCAAATGGAAATTATCTGATATATGCGGAAGCAGATATCCCTGTTCCTGGAAAAGCTGACCCCCAGAGTTTAGGAATTCAGGAATAGGAGTTCTTCCTGAGGTGGGCAGGAGCTGAGCAGGCATCCCCAGTCAGGATTTGGGTATCTGTAGAAGAATTTCTTAGTGAACAGGGGCATGATTTGCTATGGGACATGGTTTGAGCTATCCTGGACTAGGCCTCAGATTTGGGCCTGCATTAGGCCTTGGATTTGGGCCTAGTTAGTAGTGAGTAGACTTGTGGCGCAGCTAGAAATTAGATTAAGGTGTGCTTGGATTTAATTAGTGCAGTTGTAACAATATTACCGTAGCAGCCTTAAGTTTAAGATTGTTTACATTCTTTTCTAATCTGTCACCAATTAAAAACTACTTGTTAATGTCAGCTATGCACTTCTGTATATAACCCACCATTTTGCAAGAATAAACGGAGAATGCATGTATTAACCATAGTGGTCGGATCGTGCATTGCTCTGTCCAGCCTCCCACGGACCCCCTGGCTTCTTTAGGTATCCACCAGTGTTACCGCTTAATTTTTGCTTTTTATCAACCACCTTGCTGCCTTTTCCTCCTTTACCTGATGAGGTTGGTTAGGTTGTTAGTGGAGTTTTTCGGGTTGGCTTTTTTTCCCTTTTTTTCTTTTCCTGGATTCTTTCCTGTCATCCTTACACAATATTAGCCTCATCTTCCTTTCTTCTAGATCCCTTTGGGACTCTTACCCTCCTCCCCTGTGTGTTTGTTCTCCTTTAGGGCACCTCTTGTTTTCTCTGTTCTCAGAGTTTTTGCATTTTGTCCCTAATTTTGTGACGATTTTTAGCTTCAGCAACAGCCCTGGTGATGTGCAGCCTTTTAAACCAGCAATCTGTTACCTGTCTAAAGATTGGAGCTCCTGCTGGGTGGCTTGTGCTCTTCAAAAATTAGATTAATTAATTAGAACTTGAAATTGAAAGGCAAGGCAAGGGGATACAGGGCCTGGAGCTTGAAGCTCTGCGTTTGTGCTGGTGGTATAAGAGAAAAAAATAATCAATGGTGGTTCTTTTGCTGCGTTTTGGGTCCATAATATAGGTGTAGGTTAAGAGAGTCACAGGAAAAAAAAAAATCAATATAAATAATATAAAATCATATCTAATATTATTTTATATTATAAATATAAATGTAAGTAAGCTAAAATACATATAAAAATAATATGGATGATATATTTATAAATATATAAACATATTATTTAGAAATAGAAATTATTTTATATTTATATTAGTTCAATTAATCTATATTATATAAAATAATATAAATTAAATTCTATAATATAATAATATAAAAATAATACAAATATATGTATAATTTATTTATCTAGCAAATTGGAGGATTGCAAATTAAATTATTGCAGTAATTGATCTCCTGGCTTTCTGAAAGTACTTTCTAACCATTGCACTTGTAAGGGGAACAAAAAACCAGCAGCATTTATCAGGGGAGTGATCTCCCCTCGTGTTGAATCTGTGCCTCAGTCCTGGCTGGATTCAGGGTTTGGCAGGGCCAGGTTTGTGCTGCTCCCATTAAACTTTAGGGGCTCACCAGCCCTGGGTGCAGGGATGTCCAGGGGCTCTTATCCCTTGAGCCATGAGTGCCTTGTGCCCTCAGCTGCTCACACAGCTGCTCCCAGACCTAAACCCCTCAAGATTTTAGATTTATAATCAGATTTTTTGCTTCTTGGGGTGCTTTTGCGGTATTGCTGAGCTGGGAATGCTGGAGCTCACCCTGTGTGGAGCACTTGGGATTTCTGGGCCCTTTTGCACCATTTCTTTGAGAAGCCCAGGGCTCAGAATTGCTGTAGCTGGGATTTTTCCCTCCTCCCATGCCAGGCTATGGTGCTGGAACCTTTTGGCTTAGGCACAGGCACATTTTTGGGCTGCAGCTGCCAGGCACAGCATGGCCCTTCCTCAGTCCCAACAGGCTCCCAAATCCACTCAGGCTCTGAGGCTTCTGTTTTCATCAGCCTGGAGAATATCCTGGAAATCCACAGCCATGAAAACACCATGTAAAACTGAAAAATTGAGGTTTCATCTGATGCTTCTTCCTTGAGGAGAAACTTTTCCTGGAAGGATTTATAAAATAACCTCTCTGTTGTTATCATATTGTTATTAATTGTGGTATTACTTACATATGTATTATTTGTAGGTTACTAATAACATTCCTGTTCTTATCAAGTACTTAGGGAGTCTCAGTTGAGAGGAATCTTCCAGAGTTTGGAGAGTAAGGAAATAATAATATTAAACACATAACTTTATAGTATCCTTAAGCTCCATATATACATAAAGCAATATTTTATCCTTCCAAAACCAGAATGAAGCTCTGTTCCTTTGATGATTAATGACTAAAATAAACACGTTGCTGAACTAAACCTTTCAGAGTTGTTCTTCAAACCTCGATGTCTTTTTTGCAGGTACTCCTGAGGATTATCACCACTATTTCCACATGAATCTCACAACAGCTGAACTGACGCTCCTCAAGCCAATAAATAGGGATTTACACCAGAAGTTTGACTTGGTTATTAAGGTAATTTGGGCTGAATTTTTTCAGTGTTTTTATATTCTTTGGAAAACAAAAAGCTCTGGAGAAAACGTGGGGTGGGTCTGCTTGTCTCTTCTGCAGTTTTCCTTTTTAGCCTGTCAGGCGTCATTTAGCACCATCAGGGGAAGAAGGGTGTGAAGCATTTGTGGAAAGGGAATGAACCCTGGCATTCTAAGAGTTCAAACATTTCACGTTACATTGTGTGAACAAACTCAGCATCATTTGTCCCCTCGCTTTTTATGAGCCTCGTTCTCCTGACAGTGCAGCTGTTTTTCATTTCACATGTTCAGTTCACGGCCCATTCTGACCCATGGTAAGGATACAGATAATGGTGTGAGTGGGGAATGTTCACAGAATTACAGCATGGGTCAGGTTGGGGTAGCAGTGAATAATTTGTGTTTGAGCAGTGAATATTCACAGGATCCCAAGATGGCTCAGGGAAAAGCCATGAAGCACAGCCCATGGCAGGGGTGGCACTGGATGAGATTTAAGGTCCCTTCCCACCCAAACCACTCTGGGATTTCCTGTTAGTGGCAAAATACTTCCATGGTTTTTTTTGCTGTAGCAACTCCCACAGGTTTTACAGCAGCTCTGAATGGACAAATGTCATGATTTTTCCTTAATCATTGGATATCAACCCACTGCAAATATTGAGGAGAAACTCCTGCAGCTCCTCAGCCTTCTCCTACTCCAGAAAATGAGTCCGTGTGAACTGAAACACCCACAGCATGAGCAAGGTTATCAAAATCAGCTTTCCCCCAGGTGTGGTAAATTCTCCTAAGCACAGGAATTCCATCTGTTGCAGCAGCCCTCTTGTTAGAGGGTAAAAATGAGCCCAGACACAGACCTCTTGTTTATCACAGCAGGAAAACAGTCCTGGTTTATTCCTCTTGACAGCTCAGCCAGCCTGACTGTAACCATTCACTGGCTCTGGCTGCAGCTCCTGCTGGAGGTTTCCCTTGCAGCCCCTGACTGCAGGGATCAGTTTGCAGCCTCTGACTGCAGGGATCAGTTTGCAGCCTCTGACTGCAGCTTTACCCAGCCAGACTGGGACTGCAGGCTCCAACAACAGGCTCTGACCGCACACCCAGACTGACCTCACAGCAGGGATTCTCTCTCCCCAGGATCCTATTTCTTCATGATTCCATGCTCCTCAAGGCTCCTCCTCCATGATGATCCTCCCCTTCCCAGCTCACCCCTCTTTTATCTCACTCACCAGTATTGGATACAGCTGTGACTCATCAGGGGTGAGGCTGTATTGGGTAATTAATACAGCTGTTACTGATCAGGGGCCAGGTCACCTGTATTCCCTTCTCCTACACCATCCCTGAGCCCTGCCCTGCCTGTGCCAGCACATCCAGGCTCCCATAGCCCATCCTCTTTGCAAATGGATCATAATGGAAGTGCCAGTTTAGATTCTGCCTGATTGATAAATAACCCCTGCTCAAATAGGAAAGGAGCAAAGTGCATCAATCTGATTAATTCTCCCATTTGCTTCATGCTTAAAAAATAAATAAAACCTGTCTGATGCTTTTTAGACCTGGTAACAAGAACATAATCCCATGTCTACAGTGCAGTGGTTGTGTCACTGTAATTTTAATTAAGCCCTTTCAGTTTAAAGGCGTAATCCACACATTGTGGCAGCCTTGCTGTTGCCACAAGGAAATTGCAATGGGAACCCCCCAAATATCCACTTTTTTTTTTAATAAGGATGTAATAATGCCCATATTTCTTGGCAAGGAAGGAACTGCCAAGAGCTTTCATAGGAGGGCAAAATTTATTTTCTCCTTGTTTATCATCTAATATATCCCAGAGGTAGAGGAAGGCTGAAATCCAGCATTTCTTATTAGGATCTTTAGGTTTTTTTCATCGTCTCCCTATTTAGGAATTCAACATTTATCAGCAATGCAGGTGAGCTCCCACATTTCCTGTCCACCTTCCTTCCTGCATTCAAATATTCCTGTACTGACTTAACCACCTTTTCCATTTCATAGTTTTCCATAATATCTTAACAGGAGAAAAAAAATTGATCTTCTCATATCAGAGGGAATATTTTAAAGATTAAATTGAACACGTGTTGCAAAAATAGCAGGTTTTCTGTTTGAAGGGAAACATGACATGTTGCACCCATCCAGATAAAACAGAATCAGATCTCAGAAATGAGAAATGTGCAACACAAGAAGCTGATGGTTTGATTTGGTACAAGCCTGAGCCATTGTTCCAATGGTCCCTGAAGGATACAGCATTCCAACTTTTATTGTTTTAGCAGATGGCACATTGTCATTCTTACAGACTTTTCCTTACTCTTTTCTTATTTACCCTGACTGCACATTTCCCACAGCAACAGGAACCTCCTAAACCCTAGAAGCATGGCCATTAATGACCCAAGTTGCTATTTAGGCACAGGAAATACCGTTCCACACCAGTTAACTGATTATTTAATCAACAAATTATGCAGCCCCAAGTTTGGGAATAAAGGGCTGCAGGGCTTTAACCTGTAACTCCTTAGGATATTTAGAGTCATGGAATGGGTTTGGGTTGGAAGGCACCTTAAAGCTCCTCCAGAGCTACCCCTGCCATGGGCAGGGACACCTTCCACTGTCCCAGGCTGCTCCAAGCCCCAAAGTCCAGCCTGGCCTTGGGCACTGCCAGGGATCCAGGGGCAGCCCCAGCTGCTCTGGGAATCTGTCAGAACATCCCCGCCCTCCCAGACCTTTACCATTTCTGGTTGTACCACTCTGGTCTATGTTACTTACCCAGGACTATGTCAAATTTTCTCCACTTCAAAGAAAATGCTCTTTTTACCAGATTCAAAATCAGGGAAAGCATTTTATTTCTCCTGCAAAAATTGATTTTCCATTCCTAATGGCATTGTATTAATGACTAAAAATGCTTTGCTCTTTAGAACATCAGGTGGAAAAATAGAGGAGCATTTTGGTGATCTCATGTGGGCACCTGTGTACTGGTGAAATTAAATTGATCACTTTAGAGTAGTTTAGATAGTTAAATTGATAGATAAATTGATGTAGTTAATTAAATTGATAATTCTAGACTGGGTTTTCATCTAGTCTGACTGGTCAATTCATAAACCACTATCTGTTGTATTTGGGAAATTAGGGAGGATTTATGTGACTTGGGCCTCTCAATAAAAACTCCAATTAAATTATTTTTTTAAAAAAGGGGAAGAGGGAAAAGGTAAGATAAGATTCCCAGCTTCAAATAACATTTGTGGCCTGATTTAGTAATAAATTATTTTCTTTGAATCTAAGAATTTTATGTCTCATAAGAAATACACTCTCACAGCCTGGGCTAGTGGAAGGTGTGGTGCAACTGGATGATGTTTAAGGCCCTTCCAACCCAAACTAGCCTGGAATTCTGTGAAAAAGAATTGGTTTGTGTCCCTTGGGTGGTTTTGCTGCCTTCCCCACAGAGCTGGTGACAGAAATGGGTTTCAACACAGAGGATTTTGAAGAATATTCTTGCATAGCATTTTCTGTATCCCTTGGAACTATCCCTGTGATGCCAGGAGGGCTTTCAGCCAGGCTGTCATTAACCCAGTGAGAGACAATTCCTTGGAAACAGCTCTGTGGTGGGATTGCATTTCCCTGTCGTTCAGGGAGCGGCTTAAGGTGAGAGTGGAACAGAGTGTTTGCAATTCCAGTGTCACAGGGAAATTGGCTTGGGATCCTGTTGTGCAAGAGGTGGTGGAGAATGTTTCTGCTGTCACATCTACTCTGTCTTCTCCAGAATTTCTCCTGGCTGGAATTTTTGAACTGAGTGGGATTTCCAAACAAACTGGGCAGCACAAGCACCTCCAATCTCTGTTCTCTGTGAGCAGGGGCAGGACCCAGGGAACAGCTGGAGCTGTGCCAGGAGGGTTTAGTTTGGAGATCAGGGCAAGGTTCTTCCCCCAGAGGGTGCTGGGCACTGCCCAGGCTCCCCAGGGAATGGGCACAGCCCTGAGGCTGCCAGAGCTCCACACAGGATGGGATTGTTGGGGTGTCTGGGCAGGGCCAGGGCTGGATCCACGATACTTGTGGATCCTTCCAGCTCAGGATAGTTTGCAGTTCTCTGATGCCTTTCTTGTACAGGTGCTTTGGATCAGAGAGATGCCCCCAGCAGTCCCAGTGTAGTTAAAGTCTTCCCAATTTCCGCGATTCTCCTGAGATGGATCTCAGCAGAAACAACAGGAAGAGATGCTCTCCTCACCCTGGAGGTTGTTTGGTTTCTCCTATCCCATTGGGAGCTCCACTGATCCCTCCTGTCTGTTGCTCTCAGAGCTGTCAAAAAATTCCTGCATTACAGGGAAAAGAGGCATCACTTCAGAAACAGCCCCAGGATCAAACTGTGGATGAGCCTTGGAAGGCAGGAAATGTGGATATTTATGTGCCATGTTTGGTGTGATTGCACAGGGGCTGTTTCCTGTTCCAAGAGGAAATACAGGGAGACTGGGAGAGGATGTTTGCCAGACACTGGCAAGGGCAAAAAATGATCAGGTTTAAAACACAGGGAGATTATAGAGGGAGCTCTAGGCTGGAGAATCTTGGGAATGATCTCAATGGTTGAATTCCTGAAATAATAGCTAATTCTGATCTTGAAGTGTTACAGAATCATAATATATGTAATATATGTGTAAAATATTCTGGTTGTAGAGGATATAATCACAGAATCATTTAGGTTGGAAAATCTCTCTGAAATCATCAATTCCAACCATTAGCCCAGCCAAGCCCACCACTACTCCATGTCCCCATATCTTCCTAACGCTTCCTGGGATGGAACTTCCAGGAACTGACTGTAGAATTGCAGAAGGACTTTGCGAGACCAGAGTGAGTCACTGATAAAGTGGCTGATAAAATTAGGCATGGCTTAAAAATAAAGTGAAACATGTCAAAAAATATTGCCCTAATTTTTAATATAAAATAAGTTCTGGCCTGACTTGGGAATGAGGTCTTGGTGTTGGAGCTGGGAACAGAGTGTGAAGGTTGGCTCGGTGATCCAAAAAAATTATATATACATATATATATATATATATATAAAGGAGATGGAACATTAGAAATCATTAGTGAAAATAGAGAAAAGAACGGGGAGAAAAGCATTGCAGCTCTGAACAGATCCAGGTGTCTTGAGCACAGTGTCACAAAAAGAACAGAGCAGGACAGAGGCTCCTCCAGGTGAGGAAGGAAGAAGCTGGGACAGACACCTGTAAGGTGCAGTGCCACAGTTCTGGGAGTGAAGAGAAAGCAGCAGTTCAGCCTCTCCTGCAGTGCCAGGGTGAGGAGTTTCCAGCTGAGATAGGGAGGTGGCAGGGTTAAAGCAGACAAAATGGGTTCTTCTCTAGAAGAGAGGGTATAGTGGAGACCTCACAGCACCTTCCACGATCTCAGGGGATACAGGGAAGCTGGGGAGGGACACTGCAGCAGGAACTGGAGTGACAGGACGCAGGGAATGGGTTTAGCCTGACCAAGGGCCAATCAATATGGGATATTGGGCAGGAATTGTTCCCTGGCAGGGTGGGCAGGCCCTGGCACAGGGTGCCCAGAGCAGCTGGGGCTGCCCCTGGATCCCTGGCAGTGTCCAAGGCCAGGCTGGACTTTGGGGCTTGGAGCGGCCTGGGACAGTGGAAGGTGTCCCTGCCCATGGCAGGGGGTGGAATGAGAGGATTTTCAAAGTCCCTTCCCACCCAAACTGTGATTTTTTTCTATGACTCGAATTTGACAGGCAATGCTGTGGGTCTGAATGCTGACCTGGGCTCAAGGGGAGGCTGGGCTGGCTCATGGAAGACTGGTTTTATTAATAAAAGAGAAATCCAGGGAGATCTGAGTTCCTTTTCTTCTCTAGGCTCCTGTCTTGGGCTGCAGCATCAGGCATGATTTTGGAATTGTTCTTCTTACTATGTTCACCATGGAAAGGTTCAGATTAGACATCAAAAACAATTCCTTTTTCCTGTGAAAGAATGGTCAGGCTTTGCAAAAAGCTGCCCAGGGCAGTGTTGGAGTCATCCTCTCTGGAAATGTTCAGGAGGTGCCCCTTGGGGACACGGTTTAGGGGTAATGCTGGGGAACAGTTGGACTCAGTGACCTTGAAGGTGATCACCAACCTTGGAGATTCTGTGATTCTGTGTCTGTTTTATCCTGGATTTCAGACAGCACAGTTCCAGCAGGCAATGAGGAGATGCCCATCAGTTGAGGCTCACTGGACTGGAAGTTCTTGGATTAGAGAGAAATGATCTATGGGTTTAAGACTTAAAAAGTCCTGAATGATCTATTTTTTTGTTTGCTTGTTTCCACCTCTTCAAAAATTTCAAATCTGAAAGGTTGGGTTGATTTTCGCAAGAATTTCAACCTTGAACTCTTCCCAGCCTGTTCTAATCTCTTGGCTCTATCATCTGTTGACCTTTGTTACCTTTGTTGGGGTGGCTCCAAATTTCCCCTCTTCCCATGTCTTCATTTTCTTGCATTTCAGAGGATTTGTCCTTATTCTTTGCCCCTCTAAATTTTGGGGTTTTTACTCAGGGCAACAGATTAGGAAAAGAATGGAAGAAGTTCATTTTCATTAAAGAGTTACTCCATCCTCTTCCTGTCAAAGCTGAAATTTTCCCATCATTCCTTTGATTGTGCATCTCCTGTAGGTACTAAGGACAATAAGTGGTTTTTTAAATTAGCTTTTCAAAGGTTCAGCCCTTAGGTGAACTCAGAATTCAATTAATTCTCTTTCAGACAGCCTTTTTTTCTCTCTTGTGTTTAATACAGTGATGGGATTTGATGTAGAATTAAAAATCTGAGTGCAGGGACAGGGTTTGTCTTTGTGATGAAGGAATAAAAAGGGTCCAGGAACCCCCAACTTTTCCTTTAAATCATTAAAGTATTTCTTCAGGTGAGTAAGACTGACCCTAAACTTTGTGTCAGAACTCTCAGAGCAATAAAATAATTTTTTAAATTAAAGTCAGTAATTGGGATGTCCTGTAATGCTTTTATTGACAGAAATTTCCTTTCTGCAATAAGAGACTGGTTTTTTCTAGGTAAAATTTAACATTCAAGACTTAAAACTTGGCTTAGTGGCTTCTTACATGGTGGCGGTTTTAAGGGAAGAAGGAAGAGTTGTAATATTTGGAAAATTATCTGTAATTACTGATCATTGCCCTGCAGCATGGTGACTCTTGCTGGTCCTGAAGTCACCCTTTACCCATGGAGCTAAAATGGATGTTTTGGCGTTTGGGGTTTTTTTAAGCCCAGTGTCCAGGCACATTTTGTGCTGATTTAATTTCCCTGCCCCAGTGACAGCAAAGTCACTGACAGAAAAGTCACATTTCTGCTGTGTTCTAAAGATATTCTGTGCTCCTTGTCCTTACGCCAAGTTTTAATCCAGTTCAGTGCTTCTTTCCATGTGCTGTACATGCTGACCTTGAGAATTATTCCCCAATCCTAAAGTTTAGCCTAAATCTGGATAAATGCTGTCCCTCTTTTCACCCCGCCCTCTCCATTCAAAAGAGCCCCTTTGTCACCCTGCCCATCCTTCCCTCTCTCCCTGCTGGCTGCTCCTGGTTTTAATCACATCCATTTTAATAATAGATCACAGCATCCCAGGATGGTTTGGCTTGGAAGGGACATGAAAGCCCATCTGGTTCCATCCCCTGCCACCTGATTTTGCTTTTCTTAAGTCTGAGATCTTGGAGCTCAGTTTGCAGCTCCCCCTGCTACTCTGCCACACGGATTTGTGTGTAGCCCCTCACCAGGAGAATAAATCCTGACATTCCAATATTTTTAGGATGTGTGAAGTTCACATTTATCCCCATGCACCACTCTCCCCTCAGCTCCATTTGCTCATCTTCCTGTTGGGACTGGAGGGGAGAGAGAATTTTTGCGGTTGTTTGTTTGTTTGAGTTTTTAAATTATTATTATCTTGGTTTGGAGGTTGTTTTTTTGTTTTGTTTTGATATTTTGGAGGACTGGTTTGTGTGTTTTTCTTTGCTTCTAGAGATGGACCTTCCTATTTTTATCAAATCAAAGGTCTGGCATGAAGATAATTTCCCCATTTGGTGGAATTTTTAAAATTTATTCCTAATTAGCCTGTTTTACACTTCAGATAACTCTCTAGTCCAGGAGAAAAAGAGCAGCATGGATGTGTCTTAGAACAATTCTGTTTCCTTGCACCTTAGGACAGATTTTTTGGATGGAGGATTGCTGGATTCTGTGATTCCATGGAGAAATGGGAACACTGAGTTTTATCTAAGAGAACCATGTCTTGCTCTCTTTTAGATGTTTCTCTAGGAAAGGACCTGCTGCTTTGGCAGTGAGAGGGGACACTGGGAACTGGCTGGAGAATATTCCAGCTCTGGATAGTGCTGAGGGCTTGGAGCTGGACTCAATGATCCCTGTGTGTCCTTTCCAGCTTGGAATTGCACTCAAGGATCCCTGGGGGTCCTTTCCAGCTTGGAATTGCACTCAGTGGTCCCTGTGTGTCCTTTCCAGCTTGGAATTGCACTCAGTGATCCCTGTGTGTCCTTTCCAGCTTGGAATTGCACTCAGTGGTCCCTGTGTGTCCTTTCCAGCTTGGAATTGTCTGCACTTCCGTGAGGGAGCCTTTTGCATCACTCTAATTTCTCGGGGGAGCTGTTTCATCTGCTGTTCTGAAGGATTGAACTTCCTTTTAGTCCTGTTCATTCCCACAGCCATTCACTCCTCACATCCCTCCTAGAACTGCTTTCCTATCATCTCCAGCCACCTTCTGTCAGGATAAAATTATGGACACTATCAACACAACCACTCTTCAGCACAGCTGATGCAATAAAAGCAGTTAAAAATCTGTGAGAATTAAAACATTTCACCCCACTTTGTCTTTTTTTTTTTCTTTAACTGCTCTTAACTACTAAGTTGTACCAGAATCTAATCCTGTGATCTTGTGCTGCTTTTTTTGTGTCCTGGTGAAAGTGTGAAGGTCACATCCTTGGGGTTGAGAGATCCCTCATTATTTTGATACTAAAACATTTTCTTTGAAGGACTGGAAGCTGAATGTTTTGTGGCTTTCTGGGTGAAGAAAATGTAAATTGGTTGCTATTTGTGCTCGAAAATATGTCTTAGGAAACAAAAAAAAAGCTCAAGCTGTGGCCAGAAAGTCCAGGCAAGTGTTTTAATAGGGCAGTGTGAGGGAAAAGGGTTTGCACTAAGAGCACTCAGTGTCTGCAGAAACTCTCATGAGGTAGAACTTCATCTCTTAAAAGAAAATACATCAAAACCAAAAACAACAATAAAAAAACCCCGAACCACCACAAAACAAACAAACAAAACCCAAACCCCCACACAAAGAAAACTCCCACGAAATAGGGCACTGGAGCAAAAATTGCCAGTGTTAGAGTTTTTTTATACTTTTGGAGCATTGTAAAAGGTCTGTGTTGAACTCTGCTCATAGTCAAGTGTTGCTTCTTGGACTGATTTCATGCAACACCTGAAAACAAATCAATTCCTCACATTGTAATATGGAATTCTTTGTTTCAAACAAAAGGCAAAAAGAAGTGGCTGTTTGCAAAGCTTGGTTTTTTTCCGTAAGAAGAGGTGTCTTTGGAAACAAAAAATTGAAATTAATCCGTTCATTTTCCCTGGTGAACATAAAGGAAAGCTGAAGTGATTTTGAGTGGAGGCGCTCAATGAGGAAGGACTCCTTTGCTTTGTCATTTTGGGCTCCAGGGTTTCAAATTTGAAGCCCAATTTTGGGAGCAAGCAACTCTCTTTGTGTTTGGCCATGAGTAATTCCCAGCACTTCAGCAAACCCTGCAACACCTTCCTGGGTGAATATTCCTCCTTTTATCCCAGTAAGAGCTCCGGGCTCACTTGGACCCTAAAGCAAGGCCATTATTGTCGTGTTTCAAGCTGTTAAGAAGATTGAGAGCCTCTGTTTGTTTGCATTTTTCCTTTTTTTTGAGAATCTCTTTGTAGCAAGGAACATTAAGCATTGTTATAAAATAACTCACAGGGGTGGATGGAAACTTTGGGCCACGAAGGGACCAATTTTACTTGGAAAAGCAGAAGGAAATTAATGATGAACAACCATTGTTAGTCTTGTGGGGAAGAGAATTCGGGAGAGCCTTGGAGGGGCTGGAGCGTGTCCAGGGCAGGGAAGGGAGCTGGGAAGGGGCTGGAGCGCCAGGAGCGGCTGAGGGAGCTGGGAAAGGGGCTCAGCCTGGAGCAAAGGAGGCTCAGGGGGGACCTTGTGGCTCTGCACAAGTCCCTGCCAGGAGGGGACAGCCAGGGGGGGTCGGGCTCTGCTGCCAGGGACACAGGGACAGGCCAAGGGGAAAGGGCCTCAGGCTGTGCCAGGGGAGGCTCAGGTTGGAGAGCAGCAGGAATTTCTGCATGGAAAGGGTGCTCAGGCCTTGGCAGGGGCTGCCCAGGGAGGTTTGCAGTGCCCATGGCTGGAGGTGTGCAAGGAAGGGCTGGAGGGGGCACTCAGTGCTCTGGGCTGGGGACACGGTGGGCATGGGGCACAGCAGGGACTCCACGATCCGGGAAGTCTTCCCATCTTAAAAGATTCCAGGGTTCTCTGATTCCATGGTACATCTGTGTATAAAATAGATTCCCAGTGGTGTGTGTTGCTTGAGGAGCAGACTTTTCCTGGGATTTTCTCTCACACTTTCAGTATTTTAAATTGGGCAAAAATTCCATGTCAGGACATTTTTTACCTTCCTGGGTCAGTAGCCAGAGTCGTGCCAGGTGATTTGGTGATGTTGACTTTGACACAAGTAGGTTTTTTTCATTCAGTGGAGCATCAGCTGGTCTGGACTAGTGCCTGGGGCCTTTTTCCCGGTTGTTCCAAAGTAATCCAGGTATATCTTAAAAAGAGAAATCCATTTTTTCCTAAAATCTGAGAATGTGTTTTTTATGGATTACTTAAGGTGTCCTCACCTCCTTTGAAGAAAATAACAATTTGTTTGCTTATATTTCTTTTTATTTGAAATAGAAGGTTTTAATAGCTTTTTTCTTTTTTTCCTAATAGAGGTTTTTATCAGTACCAAACTATTGCTGTTGTTTTTATATACACAGATAATTAACATTTTTTCAGACCAAGAAAAGGTGTTTAAAATATGAGAGTTTAAAAAACTTTGATGAAGTCAAAGGGCTGTTTCCAGACTTGGATTCCTTGGACTCTTGATTTGAAAAATGAGGAATTGTCTGTTTGAGATGGGGGAAATACCAGATTCAAAGTAAAACCTCTGCAAACAGAAAGTCCTGTTAACAACAGGAATTTAGTCCCTGTTCTCTCTGTTGTGATCCAGGGTCTGTGTGCATCCAGATTTTTGGAAATACAAATTTTGGTAATTCTGTTCATTAATTTGGGAATACAAATTAGGAACAGGAAACTCTCTTTCAATGCCCTATTGTTGTCTTGCTGCCGTGCCATGGGCAGGACTGTAATTAAACCTGGTTTGCTGATTATAAACTGGAGACCAAATTACTTTTTGTTTCCTAACTCCATTTGCTTGATTTAGTTGTTGGTTGGGAAGTTAGAGGGATCATAGATTTTTATAGGATTAGCACTCTGGAATGGGCACTTAGTGCTTTTATCTTTAGGAAGCTTGAGAATAAGAATAAATCAGGTGAAAAATAAAAGGGAGTGATTCCTGGGTGGTGCAGAACTGCCATTGAAATGTAGGGGTTATTCATGGAAGTAAAGAATTTTGCTGGATACATATCCACAACTTCCCTGGCACAGGGTGCCCAGAGCAGCTGGGGCTGCCCCTGGATCCCTGGCAGTGCCCAAGGCCAGGCTGGACTTTGGGGCTTGGAGAAGCCTGGGACAGTGGGAGGTGTCCCTGCCCATGGCAGGGGGTGGAACTGGATGATCTTTAAAGTCCCTTCCAACCCAAACCATCCTGGGATTCAAAAACAGAAATCCAAATTAAAATCCCACTCGTGTGATGCTGAAGAGGTGGATTTGGGGGGAGAGGAATCAAATGTATCCACATGTGCTGTTCCCACCTTTTGGGTTTAACTTTCTTGCTGCTGCTGTGGGTTCTGCTGTACAATCAGCATTCCCAGAGTTCTTCAATCCCTCAGAGCTTTTTCCAGAAGTCTCAATCCTGAGAGTTTAAGGAGCTGTGTTTGCACAAGGTTTGGGTTTCTTGTGACTGTGATGGAGCGTGTTCCTGTTCTTGTCTCCTAGCTAATTTTTAGTTGGTATTTCTCTTTTCTATGGTGCTGAATTCCATAATACAGGAATCTGAGGAAAAAAAAATCAATTTTTAATGGGATTATGACTCCTAAGTAGAACCATCCCCAGTTGCCGTTCATAACTGGGAACCTTTGACAAATGAGGTGATTTTTTAGGCTGAACAAGACAACGGCCATCCTCTCCCTGCCTTTGCCAATCTCCACATTGAGATCCTGGATGAGAACAACCAGAAGCCTTATTTCACAAGGTCGACCTACGAGGGCTTCATCCTGGAATCCTCCCCGGTGGGAACGACCATCTCGGATAACCGGAACCTGACCTCCCCCCTGCAGGTCGTGGTGCTGGACAACGACGTGGAAGAGGTACAGCTTGTTCTTTTAGAGTGGTTGCAGTTGTATTATTTTGGGGGTTCTTTTTCTTTTTGTTTTTTTATTGAGACAAACCTATTTATATCAATAAATAATGATCAATCAACAACAAAAAAATTATCATCTTAATTTCATTATTATTTTCAGTTTGTTTTCATTCTAAGCTCAGCTAGATTTGGAAGTGGGTTTTTTCTGATCTCTGTTTTGCTCACGTCTCTGGAAGGCTCTGTTCTGTTCAAGGTGGTGAATGCTCAGTGCACAGAGGAACCAAAATGCTTTTTGTGACAGGGATGAGCCTGCTACACACCATGGAAAGGGGAAGGGAGCTCAAATTCCTTATTTGAACCAAAAAGAAGAGGAATAGGAGGAGCAGCAGGAGGCTGGAAGTCCATTGCATTCTTTGCTCTGCCAGATTTTGATGTAACATTACTCAGAGTAAAAGTCAGGCATCTCCAGAGGAATAGTAACCAAGTAGTAACAGTACAACACGTCTAACCTTTCTTCTATTCTCACCAAGGTCATTATGGATTTTTTAGCCAATATTTCTTCTCCTTCAAATTTCCATTCTCCCTCCAGTTGTCTCCCTTGATCTTTTTGGTTCCTCCAGCTACAGAAGGAAAGCCAAGCTGCAGGCTTAGGTTTTGTAGGAATAGTTATAGGATCTCTTGAGTAAAGCTCTTAACCTGAGAGTCTGAAAACAATCTGTTTTTTAAGGCTTCAGCTTAGGCAAATTCATGCTTTTTAAGGAACACAAGAACCCATTGTCACTAAAACATCTCAACGTTAGAGTGATTTATTGTTTTAAATCCCAAATTCCTGCAGAAGATCTCTATCCATTAAAGTTTCACCATCAATCTATGGGCATTTTTAGAAATCAGTGGTTGGAAGGCAGATAGAAAATGAGGTTGGATCTGGCTTTTGTGGGAGCTGGGTAGAAGGTGTGGAATGAGGACACAGGGCGGGAATCAGCAGGAGTTATTGAAGACCTGGATTGCTTGGGAAACACTCAGGTTCAGTTCTGTTTAAAGCAAAGCAGTTTCTTGGTTGATCCAATTAGTGGGATGTTGGATGCTGCTTTGGGTAGGAATACTCAAGGTGGGCAAGGATCAGGTTTATAAATATAACACAGAGTTGGTGGATTCCCCATCCCTGGAAGTGTCCCAGGCCAGGCTGGGTGGGGTTTGGAGCCACCTGAGCTAGTGGAAGGTGGTCAGTGAAGCCACCCAGCACTGCTGGCCACAATTCCATTGTGGAATAATTCAAAGCATTTCCCTTTAATGGAAGAAAATTCCCTGTCCTACCTCGGACACTCAAATTTAGTGGCAGTTTTCTCTGCTGCTGCTTTTTTTTTGGAATATTTCCCATTTCTGGTGGATGATGTTGTTACACTCAAGGGATGCCAGAGAGACTTGGGAATTCATTAAGCTCCAAAGGGTTTTCAGGCTGGAGTTAATAGTGGTGGATTAACTTTTCCCTGGCACCTGCACAGCTCTGCCCTGGAGGTGTCAAAGGCAGATCGGATAATTCAAGGTTCTCCATGTAACTCCATATTATCATACCCAGGCCAGAAAAATAGGATCACTAGGAAATGTTAAATCCTGAATTTGAGCTGATTTTGATTGAATCATGTGGAAAGTACCACACACACTATTTACACACTCAAAAATATTTCATTTAGGGGATTTTTGTATGGAAGAGCAACCTGTTCTTTTAATTCCCATGGCTTATAATAAAATCTTGGGGTTCCTGTTCCCACCAGAATTCCTTTCTGTTCCTTATTTAGTCAGTACAAGTTCATACCTGGAGTTTTGAGAGGTGCTCTGAGATTCTGAGGTTCAGCTCAGGTAGTTTGACCGTTGGGCTCCATATTTTATTTTTGTACATCAGAACATTCCTATGAATTCTCCCAATATTTGGATCTGGGATAGGGCAGTTCATTAATAACCTTGTGTGCGCCTGCCTGCAGTTAAAATTCCAACAGAGTTATGGCTCAAGTGTTTGTCATTTTAATTGCATCACTAATAATGAAAAAAATCTGTCCAATCTGCAGCAGATGCTTAATTGGGAGCACAACCATAGCTTAAATAATCTGCATCAGAAATTGCTGTAAAAACCAAATGTATCTTTCTTGAGCTGCTTCAGGCAGCTTCTGAGCAGTTGTTACATATTTCTGTGGCTCAGTACAAACAGACCTGAAGTTTCTTCTCCATGGGAAAGATATCCCATGGATACAGCAGTTCAAGGACCGAAGTGCTTTTCCTAATGTGTTTAAGGTTGTTTTACCTCATGTTTTAATTTTCATGGCACAATGAATATCGAGAGTTTGGTGAAGTTAGTGAAAATCTACTTCAGCCACACTATACACAATGAGGCAGTGCCAAAAGTGATTTCTTCTTGTTGGAAAAGGTGAATATTAGAGTGTGGCATGAGGAGTGACTGCCAAAAATCTATTTTGAGGTTTTATTCTTGTTGTGGAGTTCTGCTGTCACTGGGAGAGATAAAGAAATCCAGATGGATTAACATCTAAATGAATGGAGAGGGGCTTTTTCCAAGGGTGTGCAGCGATACAAGGGGGAATCTCTTCCCAGTGCCAGAGGGCAGGATGGATGGGATACTGGGCAGGAATTGTTCCCTGGCAGGGTGGGCAGGCCCTGGCACAGGGTGCCCAGAGCAGCTGGGGCTGCCCCTGGATCCCTGGCAGTGCCCAAGGCCAGGCTGGACTTTGGGGCTTGGAGCAGCCTGGGACAGTGGAAGGTGTCCCTGTGCAGGGCAGGGGTGGTACTGGATGGGCTTTGAGGTCCCTTCCTACCCCAACCACTCTGGGGTTCTCTGACACACAGAGATCTGCCTATGGCCAGAGGGGCTCAGCCTGGTCCTTGGAGGTAAATATTCCATGTTCCTGTTCCTTTGGCATCACCTGGCTCATGCACAGCCCTTTCCAAAGCCATGGCATGATGCAGGTGTAACATGGATTTGAGAGAACTGTGTTGAAGTGCCTGTGTTTCAGTTCGTGTGCCAGGGATTCCCGGAGTGCTTCTAACCTGTTGCGGGCAGGAGAATTCCCAGAATTCCAACTGGGAGTGCAGCAATTACACAGAGCTCCCGTATAAAATGGCCAAACACCAACATTGCTCTTCATGGGGCTGGATGGGAGCTCAGGGTGGGCTTGTCAGCAGAGAAGATGGTCAATAATTTCTGCCAGTCTCAGTGTCCTGATGGTTTCATTGTACCTCAGTAAATTCATGTATTTAGGAATATATTTAAATTCAAGGATTTTTGATGAGACACTGAGACGAACCCCCTCTACGCTGGTGCATCCCAGTTCCCACTGGTGACCCTGGTTAATCATAATAAATTCTGCCTGCTAATTGAAAAATTAAAATGACTCCATGTCCTCAGGTAAATGTAAGAAGAAAGTGCTCACTTAACTGTGTATCTGAGGAAAAAAAAAGACCAAAACCCACTCTAAACTGAAACCCTGTGGGAATCATAAGAGAGTCCTGCTATAAACCTCGCAGAAATTAATTTATAGATGGGACATTGCAAACAGACCTTTCAGCAGAGCAGCATTGCTGACTGCCGATATAATTAAGTGTTCTGTTTAAATGGCATAAATTAAATTAAGCTATGCGAGTACCTTAAGACCTGAGCAAACCAAAGCTGAGATGAGGAACTTTAAACTGTGTGAGCTGAGAGCTCTTTACATAAGGCTTCCCAAGCCTCTTTTTTCCTTTCTCTTGGGTTTTGACGGGTCCTGGTTTGGAAAGACAGGTGTCTGCTAAGGAAGGCAGGAGCTTCACTTGAAATAGAGAATGTAAACTCCCTCCCTCCGAATTTTTATAATTTTGAAATTAAGGGGCTCTCAGGCAAAAATATGGGAATAGGAAGAACAGTTCTTTACTGGGAAAATTAAAATAAAAATGCAATAAAACAAAAAACCAACCAAGCAAAAAGAAAACACTGACAGGGTCAGAACACAACCTGACACCCTGTTGGTCAGGGTGTTGGGAGCAGTCCAATCCAGTCCCCCTGCAGTGACAGATGTGGGTCTGTTGGAGCAATGATCCTGTAGCAGGGTGCAGTTTTCCTCTGAAGGTCCAGTGGTGCTGAGATGGGTCTGTCCTTCCTCTGGGAATGCAGTGCACACAGGCTGTGCTGGGTTCTGACTCTCAGGTTTTATCCAGGTGGGAATGCTGGGCTCCTCCCCCTGGGTGGAGCATCTCCCACAGGGATGATGTAATTGTATCAGCCCTGCAGTGAGCCTGGATGGCCCATGAACAGCAGATATCCCCTGGAGGGAGGGTGGGAGGTGGCAGAGATAAAGAACACTGCCCCAGCTGGTAATAGAGCACATACTGCTGGGTACATCTTGCATTGCAACCTAGGACACCATGGGAGAGAATTAATTTATCCAGTGGTTAGGGTTGGTGATAATGCTGCACTGAGTGTCAATCACGGAATGGGTTGGGACCTCAAAGCCCATCCAGTGCCACCCCTGCCATGGGCAGGGACACCTTCCACTGTCCCAGGCTGCTCCAAGCCCTGTCCAACCTGGCCTTGACATTCCTGGGTTATCTCGTGCAGGACCAGGAGTTGGACTCAATGATCTTTGTGGGTCCCTTCCACCTGAGGGCATTCTGTGATTCTCTGCATTTTTTTTTCAGAGAACTTGTGGAAAATATTAAAGAATTTTGCTTAGGGATGTCTTGTCAGCCATGTTAGCAGACAGAGCAAGTAATGTATAAAATAAGTTTTAAATGCAGCTACAAGTGCAGGTTATGGATTTTTAGTAACAACCAGAAAAGGAAGAAAAATTGATTTTTTTTTTTTGTTAACCAGGAGAATGTAAGCATTTTAAATACCAAAGTATTTTTCTTTGATATTTGCCTGATTGTTTCTATCACTTCCAGCTGTTTTTTGAAGTTGTTCTGCAGTCAGTGCTCTCTCAAGGGGACAGTTCTGCTGCCCCTGGGCAGCAGAACTGTGACACTCCAACAGTTGTAATAACTCAGGAAATATCCTTCCCAAAATTAAATAGCCATTAATATCATTATTAAAAAAAAGGAAGGTCAAGGCAAAGGCAAAAGGTTGCTTTCCTTCCTTTAGAACTTATAAAGTCAGGGGTTAAATTTTTTTGGATCTTTACACTTAAGGAACACCAGAAATATTAACAGTGCTCCTTGTGCGTCTTCCTTGATTATTTTAGGGTGAATATCTCATGGTTTCTGCCTTCTGACACTTCCAGGGAACAATTCCTGCCCAGTATCCCATCTATCCTGACCCCTGGCACTGGGAAGCCATTCCCTGTGTCCTGTCCCTCCATCCCTTGTCCCCAGTCCCTCTCCAGCTCTCCTGGAGCCCCTTTAGGCCCTGGCAGGGGCTCTGAGCTCTCCCTGGAGCCTTCTCTGCTCCAGGTGAGCACCCCCAGCTCTCCCAGCCTGGCTCCAGAGCTGAGGGGCTCCAGCCCTTCCACGGCCTCCTCCATACTCACTCCAACAGATCCACATCATTCTCACGTTGGGGAGACAGAATCTCCCCTGCTTTCCCTCTGCAAGGCTCTGGATCTCAGGTTTTCCAGGTGAACGTGGGAATGATTTTTCTCCTTTCACCCAGAAAATGGAGGGCAGATGCCACAAACACCTTTCCAACAAAAGCAGATTTTTCATGGACATTTCAGTGCTGGTCGTCCTCCACTTGAAAAATGTTGGAAAATCCAGCTTTGCCATCAAAGTGTCTTTGTTATCCCTGCAGGTTTTAGGGGGTGGGCCTGTGCTGGAAATTAGGAAGTCTGAGCAGTTTGGATACTCTTGGAACTTGTTCTGGCTGTCCTGGAGATCTTCACAGCCAAATAGGCCCAAAGAGCTATGGGGGTTGTTGAAACACACACGGAATAAATATCCTTGTCTGTTCAGTCTTGGCAATATCATAATTACCCCAAATAATTTTCGTTTCATCTTCGTCAACTTTAGAAAACTGTTTGCTTTGGGCAGAGCTGTAACCCCTGGTGGGTTTTGAGGAGCAGCAGGAATGGAGCATCCACATCCATGCAGGAATTTCTCTGGAGATTTTTTGAGCTGAACATGCACGAGCCCAGGCTTTTTTTATTGAGTGCAGCATTTCGTGTGTCTCATTTTGTTGTTTTTTTTGTCTGTTACCATGAATCCCCCAAATGTTCTGCTGTCCCTCAGTCCCAGGTTTGTGTTTCCTCACTCGTGTTCATTTTGTGTTTTTCTTTGTAGGTCCTACCAGGTGCCTTCCCTGTAGGTATTGGGTGTTATGTGTGCAAAAGACCTTTTTTGGGTTTAATTGTGTGATTTCTTCCTTTATTTCCCCTTTTCCTCCCTCATTTCTCCTGCCCTGATTGTGTTTGTGGCTGAGACTGTCCCTTGGTTTGTGAAGCCTGCAAAGAGCCCTTTAAACACATTGGACGCAATTTAGAGCATAAAGTCATACATTGTGACTGCTTAATGGTTTTTAAATTATTACAAGTCTTCAAAGACATCCTGAGTACTACAAAAGTGCCTTTTAAAATTAAAAAGGATCTCAGGTTTGAGCACTGTGCTTGAAATGCTCCTTGCGGGTTGCATGTGAACTCTTTTGTGTGGGTTGTGATAATTTTCTACTTAAAATGCCACGTTAAACAATTTATCAGATACCAGCCTTGTTTCCATGACCCAGTAATGTCACCAGAAATCCCAATGCTGAAATCCATGCCCCAAAATAAAATAATTTTAAAAAATAAATTATTGGAAATTGTATTGGCAGTGTAGCTGGGGTTGTTCTCTCTCACATAAAATGTTAAGTCAAGCTGACTTTTCAGGCAGCACAAAATGGGAAAATAATGTCCAAGATCCCTGACAATAATGTCAAATATCCCTGGTAATAATGCCCAAGCCTAACAATGCTTTTCCAGATGAAGGGAATAAATTGCTCTGTGGCTCTGACATGCCTGGGAGGTGGTAAAATAGGCATTGATTGCTGTAAAGGCAATTACCTTCCATATTAGGAGAACATTTCCAAGACAAGCATTGCAAAGGAATAGGACACATTACTCCAAGATGGTTTGGGATCTCTATCATTGGCTTTTCTCAAGAATAAATTAGGAAAAAAATGTTGTTTATTAGTGTTCAGAAGGACATGAAAGCAAGAACTGCAAAACTAACTGCGGGTTTTGCAAATTAAATTCTTAACTGACTTTATAATGTACACAAAGTGAACAATTATGGGCAATTACCTTCCCTAAGTTTTCCTGGAATGAAGAGGTAGCTGTTTGCATTGCTGGCTGTAAAGTGAATTTTCATTTTCCTGGGAGCTGCAGTTGCAGCAAAGCTTTAGGCACTGAGAAACCACTTGTGTAGAACACTTGGATAATTCTTTCCTATGGCTTCCTGGAAAGAAAACATTTAAATGTTTTCCCATTTAAATAGTGGAATCTTTGCTTTTTGGGCTTTATTTGGGCTCCTTAAAGCAGTTTCTCTTTGTCCTGGTGTTGTGCTGCTCTGTCCTGGTGCCACTTGGTACAGGTCAGGGTTGGCTGGGAGTTGGGGACCTGTCCTGTGCTCCCAAGGGTTTTAATCCTCCAGGAATGGCACTAATGGAGTGACCCTTCCAGAAGAGCTTTGGATTCAGAAAGTGTTCAGAGAAGTCATGCTCCTTTGGGGATTTTTTTGATTAACTCAATTTTTCTCCTTTTATTCATCTGGTTCTCCCTATGTCCTACTCTGTAGGGGTGGGATTTGTGGAATGACATTGGAAAGCAGCTGGTAAAATTCTGGATTTTCTGTCATTCCTGGTACCACTCCTCTGGTTCCTCATCTGCACATTCCTGGAAGCAGTTTAATGCAGTTTTTATAGGACTTGTCTCCTAGCCTTTCACATTTTCCTGCAATTTGTGTTCCCCTACCAACAGAAATAAACCCTGCAATTCATGAGTGAGAGCAGCAGGAAGTCAGGTTAAATTAACCAGATTAGGAAGAAGGACACAGAAAGTTGTTTGAGTTCTGTGGACAACAGAAAGAAATGCAGTTTGTTGGAAAATTTAACTCGCATAGAGTCTGATCAGATTGTTTTTTCAAGGTGTTTCAAAAACACCTTGAAAGAGGTGGAAATCAGGAGTGACCCAAGTCGCTCTCAAGAAGCCAGGAGTGAAATTACAATGCCTTTTTTTTTTCCTTTCTTTACCTTAAAATGTTACTTTTCAGTTCATTTATGATGTTTTCTCCCATCAACTGAGAGGTACCTAATTCTGTATCAGTACATTTGGATTCTTCCTGAAACCAAAAGAGGCCCCCCTCTGTTTGCTGAAATACTTCCCCACACATCATTCTCTTTGTTCAGTGCACCAACGCAGCTGTTTTATTGCTCTGTTAATCAAGTTCAGCTTCATTTGGGTTTTAATATGAAGATAAAAGCTTGAATCTGGTTTCTTATATAAAGTTGTGTCTGGCTTAAAAATTACTGTTTAATGGGGGGGAAAAAGGTACTTGTTTAAAACCAATACAGATATTTGTTTACAATTGGATTTTCCCACTCTGGTGGTTTTTTAATATGTATTTCATCAAGAAGATTAGATTTTTAGGCCAGCAGTGAGTTTTTTTACCTTTTTTTCAGTTTTGTAGATTTTGTCACAGCATTTGTGCTTATTTAGGTTTCAACTAAAACAAGCACTTGCAGCGAGTAATTGGAGACTTAATGTACCTCTGAATTTATAATAAAATGCTCCTTTTTTTCCCCTTGATGTCGTGGAAAGACCAAGGATCCACAGCTCCATCTCTTCCTGAACGACTACACCACGTTTTTCACTGTGACCCAGAGTGGCATCACCCGCTACCTCACCCTGCTGCAGCCCGTGGACAGGGAGGTCCAGCAGCTCTACACCTTCTCTGTAAGTGAAACACAGGGAAAACCCTCCAGGCACTGCTTAGAGCATGGAAAGGAGCAATTCCAGCATCCTTGGAAGGCTTAAAATGGCCCAGAAGGAGGAGAGCAGTGAAGGATGAGTTGGTGGAGAGCAGCGTTTTAAATTCCCCTGCCAGCACCTTCTCCATGGCCCCAGGATTGGTGCCTGCTCCTCATCCCATGGTGGGATCTGAGCCCTCTTCTTTATTCCTGGCCTTGTTTTTCTCATTGCCTTTCCCATCATCCCTGGAGCCAGGAACATGAGCCTTATCTTGGGCTTTTTGCTTTATTTCTGTCCCAAAAAAATAAATAAAATAAAATTTAAAAAGAGGCTGACAGAAAGCATAGCCAGCAGTATTAAAAATAAAAAAAAAAAAAAGGGAAAAAAGCTTAAATGGATTTTATATTCCCTCAGGCTGTGATTTGGAAGTGGGCTGTGGGCAAACCCAGTCCTTCTGCAGGGGTTCCCAGTCTGTGCCTCCCTGTTTTTGTCCATTTTCATTGGAAAGGAGAGCTCAGATTTCCTCTGTGGAATAAGAAGAGCCCCCAGCTCTGTAATTCCCACCTCAAAATGTTGTTTGGGAAGTTGAACAGAGCTCCTGGGTGTGGTGCTAGCCAGGTGAGACTCCATGAACTCAACAGCTCCTACCCCAGCCCCATCCCTTGGAAATTCTAAGTTATTCCCTCTCACCTTCACACTGGAAAGGTTTGGATGTGTTGGCTTTGCTTTTGCCCCAGGTCTTGCGCAAGCCCTGCTAAATCCTCCTGAAATTGTAAATGCAGAGAGAAAACAAAATTCTGGGGTTGTCAGGCTGTGTTTTCTCTTGTTGGAATTGTATTTCTCTTGGAATTGTATGGAGAACATACCATTAAAATACATCCTTGTCCTGCTTTTTTTATCCCTCTGAAGATGACAGCTTCTGATGGAGTCCAGGAGAGTGTCCCAGTGACTGTCAACATCCTGGTGATCGATGCAAATGATAACACCCCGACCTTCTCCAACATCTCCTACAGTGTCAAGATCTATACGGATATGAGGCCTGGGGAGGGCATTATAAAGGTAATTTCAGGGCTTTTATTACCTCTGTTAACTCACTTTTTGTTAGCAGCACATGGCCTTTTACATCTAAATTGGAAATGCGCTGAAACCAGCTAGAAAAATTATGTTTTTGTATCTGCATCCACTTCATTAATTAAATATCTAGCCAAAATTGCTAATACTTAATGTCAGGCCAGTTTTAGCTGTAGAGCTGAAGACCTCAGCTGCGTCCTCTGAGGTGCCACAAAAAATTTTCAGCTGAAAAATCTCAAAAGAAAAAGAAGAATCTCCTTTATTCGTGGGATATTGACTTAAAACACTTTAAGAGAACAGGTGGAGTAGGACATAACCAGGAATGTTTTCCCATGCCAAAAACCTGCTGAGTTTTGCAAGTTTGTTTGTAGAGCAAATGAGGACTGAAAAATGGGTTTAACACGGACTCAGAGAGAAGCAGTTTCAATTAAATTTTGCCAGCACTGATTTATGTTTGAGTGCAGGACTGGAGGTGAATCTGGTGACACTGAAATTAATGGGAAAAGGCTCTTTTTGCCTAAGTCTTCCAAGATCTCAGCCCTGCTCTAAATGCTGCTAGTCCAGATGGATGAGAAGACAAGATGCCATGAGTGGCATTCCAGGGTGAAGGCAGTGGGAATATTGGGAAAATAAAATTAATCAGCTGATTTAAGTATAAAACACCATTTTGTGAACCATAATCAGGAGTTAATTTGAGTGTAGCAGTGATGAGGATTCTGTTCCATGCCCCTCCTGTCCCTCTTGAGCTGCACTTGTGCCTTTGCGTCTTCAGCTCTTCCTTTGTGTTGTTTTGTCCCCTCGTCAGTTTGGGACACCAGTGCTTAAAAACAATCAGGGACAGCCACATATCACAGGCCCTGGCACAGGGGCACTGCCAGAGATGTTTGAGGGAAAGAGAAAAGTTTGGAGCAGAATTAAATTCCTGAAAACGCTGCACAAGGCTGGGTGAAGACACGACAGCAAACGCTGTTGTCCTGAAGGAGCCAGGGAGCGTGAGGCAGAAAATGTTGCTAAATGAGATTTCTGCTGGGTCAAAATAATGTTTTCTGCTCAGAGGATGCTCTGAGCTGCCCGAGGTTTGTTAATGATAGCTGAGATGGAGCAGAGCAGCTCCTGGGCTTGTCTGAAGCTGCTGGAGTGTTCCTGTGCTCAGAGGGAAGATGCTGCTCTCCAGCTCTCAGACACATCCTGGCTTTGCAGCTGCAAACATATTCTGAGCCTGGAGGCTTTCAAAGAGCAGGAGGACACATTGCTTTGGAAAACTGAGCCAGAGCAGGTTATTTGGGAAAGGAATAATGGGGAAGTTGGGCTTTTAAATGCTAAAAAATTTAAATTCCAAAAGTGAGGTTTTCCCAACTGCATGCTTCTCCCTGCACAGTCAGTACATGGCTACTTCCAGGTTTTCTGAGTTTATTATCTGGTCAGACGGGGAAGGTAGAAAATCCTGGGTGGTTTGGGAGAGGAGTTGTTTTCCAGCTCATTCCACATTATCAGATCTGACTTTCCCAATTACC
Source organism: Hippolais icterina (assembly GCA_013400075.1). Classification (NCBI taxonomy): domain Eukaryota; kingdom Metazoa; phylum Chordata; class Aves; order Passeriformes; family Sylviidae; genus Hippolais; species Hippolais icterina. The sequence continues at coordinate 118,242 of VWYN01008752.1, read as the reverse complement.
TGGCTTAAAAAAAAATAAAGCCAAATGTCAGGTCTTAGGAATTCAGGACTGGATGATGCCAGAAATAAAGAAATAAAGAGGGCCCAGCACAGGAGGGACCTGGAGTTGCTGGAGAGAGAGTCCAGGGGAGGCACCAGGATGATCCCAGGGATGGAGCAGCTCTGCTGGGAGGAAAGGCTGGGAGAGCTGGGATTGTTCAGCCTGGAGAGGAGAAGCTCTGGGGTGACCCAGCTGTGGCCTTCCAGGGCCTGAGAGAGCTCCAGGAGAGCTGGAGAGGGACTGGGGACAAAGGATAGAGTGACAGGCCACAGGGGGAATGGCTTCCCAGTGCCAGAGGGCAGGGCTGGATGGGATCTTGGGCAGGAATTGTTCCCTGGCAGGGTGGGCAGGCCCTGGCACAGGGTGCCCAGAGCAGCTGTGGCTGCCCCTGGATCCCTGGCAGTGCCCAAGGCCAGGCTGGACTTTGGGGCTTGGAGCAGCCTGGGACAGTGGAAGGTGTCCCTGTCCATGATAGGGGTGGCACTGGGTGGGCTTTAAGGTTCCTTCCAACCCAAACCATTCCATGGTTCCCTGATAAGGATTTGGGGACTGCTGCGCTATTTGGTAGGTTGCTCAATCTTTAGATATAATATATATATGTATATATATGTGTATATATATATGCACACACTTCATATATATAAAGGCATTATAAAGACTTTCTCAAAGGCCAAGCTGACCTTTCTTTCCCATTTTTTTTTGAACCCTGACACAGTGATTTTGAGGGGCACTCACCTTGTTGTCTGCATGAGGAGCAAAGCCACCTTGTACCCCACCCTCCCTCCTAGGGTCAGGATCCTTTGGGATCCTCTGCTGGGAGAGGATGCTCATCTCTGGCAGTCCTCAGAGGAAAATTAGTTCATAAAACCCCTTTGTCTGATCAGAGAAAGCAGGTTAGAAAAAGAACATTGACCTCAGAGCGTCTGCACTGTCTCAAAACCATCTATAATAATCAGACTTTTATTATCCTTAGGGTAATATTCTTATATTTCTTGTTGGGTTTTTTGTTTTTTTTTTTCCTAGAGGGCAGTTGCAGGAAATTGTACAAATAAAATTGACAAATAACCCCAGTTTGTGCTTTCTTGCTGCCCCATTTTGTGGGACATTGTTTTGATTGTACTTGTGGAAAAAGCCCCAAAATATAATAGCTTTTAAGCTACTTGTGTTTGCTGTCTGATACACTCTTAAAAAATAAAGGAAATTTAAAAATTCCTAGGTTCTTATTCTTGAAAATAACCACAAATAGCAGGCAAATACATTCATTACAATCAGGATTTAAATTTCCCCCCATTTTTTCCTTTCTGCCTGGGTGGTTAGACTAAGGAATTTTCCTTGTTTCCCTGTTACCTTTCAGAGAAGTGACAAAAACAGATTTTATTTTTATTTCAGTTGTCTCCTCTCAGTACTTGTGGAATTTTTTCAGGCCATGGTTGAGGAGAGTTAAGCTTAAATGTCTCTGTATTTCTTTCCTTTCAGAGTGAAAATTTCTCATTTTTCCTTCTCCTATCATAGATATTTTATTGTGCTCCCTGAGAGTTTCTCACTTGAGAAATCTATCCTTTAAAACAGTTAAATGTGGTAAACAATAACTGTCACTAGAAAGATTATTAACAGTAAGCCTAGTAAAATACTTAATTCCATCTTTTTTATGTTATTATATTTTTGCTGCCTGGCTTTCCATTTTTCCACTGCTGTGACTCAGATACTGAAATGAGTTACACATTGATGGGTGGAGTTTGCAGCAGTGATGCAACAAAATTTCATCTCAATAATTTAAATCCACTGATTTTCTTTAGACATATCCCATTTTTATATTCAGGATGCAGGGAATAGGGAATATTGAGCAGGAGAATGAGAGACCTGGGATGGGACAGAGGGTAGCAAAAAGTATTATTCACCTAAATCTTGGCCCATGAGGAGATTTTTTTGTATTTTGTCTTTACAGGAAAACTTGTGGCCTGGCCTTAAAAGTAATTCCTGGAACCATGGAATGGTTTGGGTGGGAAAGACCTCAAAGCCCATCCAGTGCCACCCCTGCCATGGGCAGGGACACCTCCCACTGTCCCAGGCTGCTCCAAGCCCCAAAGTCCAGCCTGGCCTTGGGCACTGCCAGGGATCCAGGGGCAGCCCCAGCTGCTCTGGGCACCCTGTGCCAGGGCCTGCCCACCCTGCCAGGGAACAATTCCTGCCCAAGATCCCATCCAGCCCTGCCCTCTGGCACCGGGAACCCATTCCCCTTGTCACCCCATCCCTTGTACAGAGTCTGTCTCCATCTTTCCTGTAGCTCCTTCAGGTCCTGGAAGGTCACAATTAGGTCACCCTGGACCTTTTCATCCCCAGGCTGAACAATCCTAGTTTTGCTCTTCTTACATCCTACCTCAAATTATCTACATACCTTAATTCCTCCCTAATTTCCTGGTGCAGTGGCATACCTCACATTCAAAGAGTCTCTTCCAAGAGCAATTAAATAATTCCCTGATTGAAAATGGAGAACAAAATACACAGGGGATCAGTGCCCTGTTTCCCACTGAAACAATTTTGCCTGATAGCATCAGTACAAATTAATTTCTAAGGTCCTGCCCCAGCTTAGCCTAAGTTCTTGATTTACAGCTCTTAAACCTGCATTGTGCCATAAAAGAGCAGGACAGTTTAGCAGAAATCATAAGATCATGGAGTATCTGCAGATGGAAGGGATCAGGAATCATTGATCCAGCCCCTGACCCTGCCCAGCCACGCCAGCAATCCCACCCTGTGCATCCCTGGGAATGTTGTCCAAACTCTCCTTGAGCAGCCTTGGGTCTGTGACCTGTTCAATGCCTGACCACTCCTGAATGTTTCCCTACAACAATCCTCCTAAAAGTCTTCTCCAAACCCCGCTTCATCTTTTATTTACATGTTTATTTGCAACCTTTTGCCTTCTGCCCATCAGGTAATTAATTGCCATCTCCAAAGCAAACCTGATTAGCAGAGAGAGAAAACAAAACAGGGCTGTGTTTGCACTGCTCAGTGTCCCTGCAGACTCAAGGAAAAATAATGGATTGAGGCTTGATGAAATGTCTGAGGGAGATAATGGAAAAGTATTTTAACCTACTCAGAGATCATTAGGCACGGTTGACTCAAGTTCAGGAATATCTCCACAACAATCCTGGAATTTTTCCATCACACTGAATCTGGTGAAAGCTGCTGGGAATGTTGATCATCACTTTATCTGTTCAGGGCCAGGTGACCACAAATGCTGCTGTGAGAAGGTTCCAAGTTAAATATTGAAGCCTAGTTTCCTCCAGTAATGAAGTGAGTCTGAGCAGGGTTTATATCATAACCAAGATGTGTCTTTGTAAGCTTAAGGCCATCCTTCTAAACCTCCTTTTCCTCCCAAGATAACCACTCCTAAGTTTCCCCTTCCTCCCAAGATAGCCACTCCTAACTCTCCTTTTCCTCCCAAAAAATCATTCCCAAACCTTCTTTTCCTCTCAAGATAACCACTCCTAAATCTCCCTTTCCTCCCAAGAAAACCATTCCTAAACTTCCTTTTCCTCCCAAGGAAACCACTTCTAAATCTCCTTTTCCTTCCAAGTAAACCACTTCTTGCTGCAGCAGAATCCACACCTATTTTGCCAAACTTTCAGTACATTAAATGTTGATGCAATGGAGCTGATCCTGCTGGATGAAGATTTCTTAGGAGAGTAAATGAAACCTTGTTCTGTTCTTCTCCCTTTACATTTTAGTCCCTGTTTCTTAAATCTTGTTAACTACAGAGCTCTATCAGGCTGGGACAGCTGGAGATGGGATTTTTGGAATCATATATTATGGCAGCAGTTAAACTTTAATTCTATTTAATCCCAGGTTTGATTCCTGGTTTTGCCCCCAAAATGTTTTTCAAATCACTTATCTTTCCAAGCATTCCGCATTTTTAGGTTTAATTAACCTTAATCTCTGTGCTTGTGTAGTCAATTAATTTTCCTTTTTCATGTCGTCACAGTAAAAACTGGCCTGGTTCCAAATCCTGTCATTAAATCCTCAGGACCCTGTATTTTGCATAAAGGCTTTATTTATCTTCTTTGTCTGTGTGTGTGTGTGTTACTTTTGAAGTTCAGCAGACAAGGTTTTTACAGCTCTGTCATTTGGGTGGGTAATTATTCTCTGCAAGGTTAATTAACACGCCCAGGTATGTATAGAAGCTATAGAATGAGTGATTAAATTGCAGTTGCCATAGGATGGCTTCTTCAGAATTCCAGAAGAAAATAGAGAATGAGGTAGATTAAAAAAAACAAACCACACAAATATTAATTTATTTTTTAAATTTTTAAGAGAAGATGACCTCTGTTCTATGATTTTTGGGGCATTTCAAGGATTTAGCCTATGTTCACTATACATGTCCCAAGATGCTAATAGAGATGAATTAAGATTTGTTTTTAAAGCTATTGTGGGCTTAATTCTTGGTTTGAAGAATATTCATGACTTTCTAAATGAAATTTTGTAGATCGCTGAGCCTCTGTGCATAAAGGATCAAGATTATCTTAGGGACCAATTAGATCCCTGAGTTTTTCCCTGGCAGTGTCCAAGGTCTGGCTGGATGGGCTTCTGAGCAGCCTGATACAGTGGACAGTGTCCCTGCCCATGGAACTGGATGAGCTCTAAGGTCCTTTTCAACCCAAACCATTCCAGGATTCTGTAATTCACATCCTCTCCATGGTGCTTAATGTTGTATGCAAATGGTTAACTCAGGGCAGCTTTGGGGTTTATTCTTTTTTTAGTGGCAAGGTTTGGTTCCTTCCCTTCCAAATTTTTAGCCATTCTTGGGCAAAGGTGTTTTCCCTAGTCCCAGGTGGTGTTTGGCAGTTGTAGGGGATGGTTTGGCAGATTTAGGTCTTTCTTTGGCAATTGTAGGTCGTGGTTTGGCGCTTTCAGGTGTTTCTTTGGCAGTTTTGGGGGGTGGTTTGGCAATTTTGGGTGTTTCTTTGGCAGTTTTGGGTGGTGGTTTGGCAGTTTGGGGTGGTGGTTTGGCAGTTCTGGGTGCTGGTTTCTTTTGCAGTTGTAGGTGGTGGTTTGGCAGTTTTGGGTGGTGATTTGGCAGTTTTGGGGTGGTGATTTGGCAGTTGTAGGTGGTGGTTTGGCAGTTTTGGGTGGTGATTTGGCAGTTTTGGGTGGTGGTTTGGCAGTTGTAGGTAGTGGTTTGGCAGTTTTGGGTGGTTTGGCAGTTGTAGGTGGTGGTTTGGCAGTTTTGGGTGGTGGTTTGGCAGTTGTAGGTAGTGGTTTGGCAGTTTTGGGTGGTTTGGCAGTTGTAGGTGGTGGTTTGGCAGTTTTGGGTGGTGATTTGGCAGTTTTGGGTGCTGGTTTCACAGCCTTGGGAGGTTCTGTGGGAGGCTGTGAGCCGCTGAAGTTGATGTGATGCTGCATTTACCGGGAGATGATTTTCTCTTGTAGCATGGCAGGGCTGTCAGGGAGCTCCTGTCCCTGACTCAGGGTGTCACAAGGTGACAAGAGGGGCCCAGAGGCTGAGACTGCTGTTCAGCTGGCCTTGCCTCAGGGAGTTGCTGTTGATCCTGCCCTTGACCTTGCAGTCGGTTCTGAGGTTTTCCATCACCGCTGACACCCAGTGCTCCCATCCTCCATCCCTGGTGCCCCAGGGCAGCAGTGTTTGTGTCAGCAAAGCCCAGGCAGAGACCTTTGAAGAAGCCATGCTCTTCTCTTTCATCCTCACATCAGGAGAGATCCCTCCTGAGGCTGGGATTACTTTGGACATGCCAAGAAAGCTCTGCTGTCACCCCTGCTGGTGCCCTTTCCCATTCCCCGCCTCCCAGTGCTTGCCTGGAGCTGGGAGCAGCAGAGGACCCTATGGTGCCATCATTCTCTGTAATTTCCACTGCCAGCTGTCAGCAGCTGGATGCACAGCTGGATGCTGTGGCCTCCTGGATGTTCCAATGCTGCTCATTCCTTGTGCTGCTTGACAGAATGTTGTCCTGCAGAGTGAAAAATCAGTAGAGGAACGTGTGTATCAGCAAACCAACTCCTAAAGGAGGAAGAGACAAGGCCAGGTTGGACATTGGGGCTTGGAGCAACCTGGGATAGTGGAAGGTGTCCCTGCCTGTGGCAGGGGGTGTAATGGGATGAGCTTTAAGGTCCCTTCCAACCCAAACCATTCTGAAATTCTCTTCCATGATTCCCTAAAAGCAAATATATTCCCTGGGATCTAATTCCTGATTGAGTGTGTATTTGATTTAGCATGGCTCACTACAGAAATGGGATAAACCCACTGCCTTTCCCAAGGGGAAGAGAAGAACCCGCTCATTTAATTATGTTCACCATTAGAATTTGAGTCTAATACCAGGATTTAGATTTTTCTCAAGGGATTTAAAGACAACATGGCTCTTGGGAGCATAGATTAGGTGGCCTTGGCAGCGCTGGGTTAACAGTTGGACTCAGCCATCTTAGAGGGCTTTTCCAACCGGAACGATTCCATGATTCCAAGTGTGTATCCATATGGGAACAGCTGCCATTCCACCCCCCCCTTGGCTGCCATAGCCGTAGGTGCATATTAACACCAACATTGTTCTCCAGCTCTGCACGAGGAGGGCTTGGAATGCCAGGCCTGGACGGGAGACTTCCTGACACTACCAGGGCTGTCACTGGGAAAAGTGAAGAGAGGGATGGGAAATAAATAAATACAATCCTCTCATTACTATTGCTACATAAAAAATGTCTTCTTCCCCTGTCTGCTTTTATAGAAAGTCTTATATATTCCAACCCACAGAGAATAAACTCGGTCTAAATTAGGTTTCTTAATTTGTATCCTAAAATAAGTGGCTTGAAGTATTTAGTGGCAATTTTTCCCTGGTTCGTGATGTTTTTACACCTATTACCCTTCATTTCAGCTGTATCTTTGCTGTGAAGTGCTTAGAAATTCCTGCACATGTTCCAGATGTTTGAGTTCCCCTCTCCTTGTCCTGAATTGCCTTCCCAGAGCCTGTGGAGGTGGCCCTGTGTCTTGGTTTTGAAAAACAGGTGTCTGCCAGCGAAACCTAGAGCTTCCCTTGGAACGAAGAATGTAAATCCCCTTCCCTCCAAGTTATTATAATTTTGCAATTAGGGGCTTTCAGGCAAAGATATGGGAATAGGAATAACAGTTCTTTAATAGGAATATAAAGAAAAGGATACAAATGTAGTAGTACAAAAAAAAACCAAGCAAGCAAGCAAACAAAAGTCCTGGAAAAAACCCTGACAGGGTCAGGGATACGACCTGATACCCTGTTGGTCAGGGTGTTGGAAGCAGTCCAGATAAATCCTCCTGGAGTAACAGATACAGTTCTGTGGAGCAGAGATGATCCTGTAGAAAGTCCAGTGGTGGTGAGATGGGTCTGATATTCCTCCAGTGAGGAAAAAAAAAGTGGATTCCTGGTGTTCCTGAGTCTCAGATTTTATTTAGGTAGGAATGGTTGGCTCCCCTTGCACTGGGTGGAGCATCTCCCAATGGGATGATGTAATGTGTGATGGCACTGATGAGCCTTCATGGCCCATTAGCAGAAGATATCCCCCAGAGGATGGGGAGGTGGTGAAAGAGATAAGAACAAATTTCAACAGATGAAATAGAATACCCATTTTGTTTACATTAACCCAAGACACCCCGTGCTGAGCCTGTGGTTTTGCCTTGCAGCTGACGGCCGTGGATGCGGACGAGGGAGCCAACGGGCAGATCGTGTACGAGATCCTGGCTGGGGCTCAGGGGGACTTCACCATCAATGAGCACACGGGCCTGATCACCATTGCACCAGGAGTGACGCTGGCAGTGGGGCGCTCCTACGCCCTCACGGTCAGAGCATCTGACAGTGCTCCTCCTGCACAGAGAAGGTAACTAATGCATTTTTTTAATGCACTAATGCATTAAGTTAATGGCAATTAATGCATCTACTAACACTAGATGCATTACTTCAGCAGCTCAGCAATTGCCACACCCCATGTCTGTAATCCACTGTGTGATACCATTCCATGCCTCTATTCTGGAAAAATTCTTGCCCTTTGTGGTCCTTAATGATATTTCCCTTACAGCACAGGATTTTTGTGATTTGATTTGCTTGCCATGGTATGTTATTTGAAAGTTCTGTCGCAGTGAGGGTGGCTGGGACATGTCTTTTAGGTTCCCTGATATTCAGGGCAAGTGCGGCGCTAAAGAAGGAGAAGGTGCAATGGTGTGTCCGAAAAAGAAAACTCACTTTAATAGGAAAATAAAATAGCCACAGTGCCCAGAAACCACACACTGTAAGGACAAAACACCAAAGACTAGAAATGAGGGGGGAGTGGCAATGTATAGGTTTAGGGGTAGGGGGTTCTAGAAACATGACCAAATATAGGTAACCAATAGGGGAGCAGAACTTGGGCTCATTAACATAGTAACAGTGAAGTCGCATGGGAGGAGATCTCTGTCTCACCTTCAGTTAAACAAGTGCCTCCCAGGGCTTGAAGCCAAGGTCTGGCTTGCCAGGGGTGAGGTCTGGCTGGCCCTGTGCCTCTGCCAGGCTGATGCCCTCAAGTTCCCAGTTGGGCTGTCATTGTCCATGTCCATTTGTTCATTGAGGTGAAGGCATGGAAAGAAGAAAGCAAGTGAGGAGGGAGATGCTTTTTGTTCAGAAAGTGCAAAAAGGATCCGAAAGAATTGGGTAGCTGAGCTGCAGACCCTTTCCAGGTGAAGGATGTGCAGTGTCCCCACTAAGACTGAAATTCCTAAGGGCAGGGTTGTCTCTGTTGTACCCCAGCTGAAAAAGAGGAGCAGATTTAGGATTTAGGCAGGGAGGAGAACATCATCACCTTTAAGGTCCTTTTTAACCCAAACCATTCTATGATCTGTATGTTCAAAAACCAGCAAAGATCGTATCAAGCCCTGCTTACCTGTTTCAGTGGAGTTTGTGTTCAAAACGTGGCAGTTGTGCCAAAATGTCATTTCATGAAGGTGTGGAGGGAGCAAAAAAATGTCTCGAGTGTTCTGGGCCTGGTATTGATAGTATGACAACCTCCTTGACCAAACAGCATGACAGGGAGTAACAGGAGTTTCCAGCATTTAAACCTCGCACAACTGTGAAGTGAAAACCTCTTCAGCAAATGGGAAATGTAAGAAGGAAAGAAAATACAAGAGTAGGATTTCGGTAACTGGATTTTCCTCAGGACCTGCTGCTTCTATCACATCTCCAAGAACGCAGCTCATGCTGTTGTGCACATATTTTAGAATTACTGTCCATTCAACCTGCTAAGTTGTTCATAAAATTAACATCTGGTGGCTGTTCCCTGGTTTAATTTCTCTCTCTTTTTCCTCCTGCCTGCTTTTTTGATAAACCCTCTCGAGCTGGTCATAGGCTGCTGGTAGTGCTGAGGAGGAAATTGAGGACAATTATGCATTTATTTTGTGTAGTACTTCAGAGTGAAGGCCAAAAGTCAGTAATTCCCCTTCAGAGAGTCTGGGATCCCCATGGTGTGGCCCCACACTACAGCTCTGATTGCCATCAGCTCCTTTTGTGCTGGAGAAATCTTTGTGTTGCCTAAACATACATATTTCTGAGGATGGATGTCAGGTCCCTGTGCTTCCTCCTCTGAAAATGTCTTCAAGGCAAATATGAAGTGGAAAGCTCTGCCAGGATAACCAAAGTCACCTGGAAAGTGGCTGGATTTCAGCCTCCCCCTTGCTTATGCACAAAGCAAAACCCAGCCCCTGAACCTGGCCCAGGAACTGGAGCTCTGAAGCCTTTCTGAACACAAATTTTAATTGGAATTCGAAATTCTGTGTAGGTTTGTTGGTTTGGTTTCTTTTGCATGGAATGGCATTTAAAAATGTTGGTTGGTGGCTATGCCCCAGCTGAGAATTGGGGGGTTGAGTATTTTTAATTATAATAATTTATGTAAGTTATTGAGATATCATGGAATCGTTAAGGTTGGAAAAGATCTCCAAGACTGTTGAGTTCAGCCTTGTCAACTAAACCACAGCAAGTGCCACGTCCAGTTGCTTCTTGAAACATTCCAGGGCTGGAGATTCACCCCTTCCCTGCACAGCCCACTCCCATATTGAAGCACAACAATTTCTATTTTTGGGGAAAAAAAAAAAGACAACATTTGTAAAATCAAACAATTTCAAGTCAGACTTTAAGCTTTTCACAATCCCTCAGGTTCCTAGATGTGGGATTCATGTCACTTGGTGATACAGGGTTCTGCTGAATCCAGTCAAGATAGTTTGGTTCCCATAGATGGAAATCCATTCATCATAGATTTTATAATTCCCCAGAGCAGCTGTGGCTGCCCCTGGATCCCTGGCAGTGTCCAAGGCCAGGCTGGACTTTGGGGCTTGGAGCAGCCTGGGACAGTGGAAGGTGTCCCTGCCCATGGCAGGGGTGGCACTGGATGGGATTTAAGGTCCTTTCCAACTCAAACCATTCCATGGTTCCATATGGAGATAATTTAAGCAGAGATGGGGATGGAGTTGACTTTCAATCAGCTGGTGGGGCACAAAAGCTGTTTCTCTATCCTGGAGTGATTTTGGGAACTCTCCACAGTTCCCAAATGCTGTGCTGGTCTCTGTGTATTCACCTGCACACACCAGCTGCAGTGCTTGGCTCAGCCCCATCTCCTTCCCCCTCCCATGCCAATGGAGAATTTGCCAGCTCTTAAACTGGGCTATAACCCACACAAAAGACATGGGGGAAAATGCAAGGTGTTACTAAAAACTTGATTAGAATTGCAAAAAAAGCCATTTAATCTTAGAGTGCTTTTAGTTTGCAGACTATTAGTGCTTTACTTCTGTGATTTTACCTTAAATATTTTTAGAAAATCTGCTTACTATTCCCAGAATCCCAGAATGGTTTGGGCTGGGAGAGACCTTAAAGCCCATCCAGTCCAAGGGCAGGAACACCCTCCACTGTCCCAGGCTGTTCCAAGCCCTGTCGACCCTTTGGACACTTCCAGGGATCCAGGGGCAGCCCCAGCTGCTCTGGGCACCCTGTGCCAGGGCCTGCCCACCCTGCCAGGGAACAATTCCTGCCCAAGATCCCATCCAGCCCTGCCCTCTGGCACTGGGAATCCTGTTAGTGTGTATGGATGTGTCCTGAGGGCAGAGTCCCTTCCCTGGGGGTGTGGTTTGTCCTTCTGGACAGCAGTTTCTTATCCTGGAGCATGGCCAGGGGTGTGTGGCAGTCCCCAACACGTTGCTCACAGCCCTGGCATTGCTGCAATGACCTAGACCTGCAAAATTGTTGTTGTAGGACACAAAAGAAAGATGAAAGACTAAATATTTCAGAAGACAAAGAGCATAGAAAAAGCTTTATTGTCTAATTCTTACTGCCTTTTATAAGGTGTTCTGGTACAGACTTAACATGATTGGTGAACAGAACGACACCTCTCTAATTCCATTGGTTAAACCAGAGAAACAGCAAAACACCACCTGGAGAAGATTGTTTTGAGAAAGGACAGCTGTTTGCTAAGATTGTTTTGAGAAGAAGCTTTCTTGAGAAATTTCCCTTGGGAAAAGTTAGCAGCTGCTAGCAGGCTAAAATCTCTCAGACTCAGAAATATCAGGCCCACACAAAACCTGCTGGGAAAGGGCAATGGGAAACATCAACAGCACAGTGGTGACTGCTCAGCCACAATTTTGGGCAGCTAATTAAAAATATTGATTGTGAAAATGTGCTGTTTTCATATTAAATGGGCTCTCTCAGTTAGTACAGTAGCTATTTTTACAATAAATGTCTGGTAATTTTGGGTAGGACCCTCTAAAAAAGCTCTGGAGTTTGCTAGGCCTGCAAGCAGCAGCTCTTTGAGTTTATGATTTTCCTCTCTCTCCCTCTTCCTGCTCCACATCCAAAAACTGGGACAAATCCCTTTGGTTTCTTTCCTGCAGCCCTAAAACCTGAGATTTATCAACTTTGTCCAAGGATTCTTGAGGGGAAAAGCTACACCTGCAGCACAGCACTTGCTCTTCTCAGGGGTTTGTTCTGGGGTGGGGACGCTGTGCTGACATCCAGGAGGGAAGGCAGGTGGGATAAGAGAGCAGAGAGGCAAGAGGAAGATCCCTTTAATTCAGATTTTTAATCTCCCCTCTCCAGGGGGATTCCTGGCTCCCTTTCTCAAGTTGAGGCTGTTGGATATTGAGTAGGTTTACAGGATGATCTGTGCAGGGTCTTCAATGCCAATGTCCCAAAGAACCTCCAGTATTCCACTTGGAATGCTGTTTGCTGTTTGAGACAGGGATTCTGTGCAGCTGGAGAGTTTGCCAGGGATTTGCAGCCCCCTGCATTGCCACTGCTCTGAACTGGGATTTATTGCTCTGAACTGGGATTTATTGCTCTGGAATGGGGATTACTGACCCACAGCATCGCAGCAGCCTCACAGAGTTGTGTGCATCCCTTCTCCCAGCATTATCCTCTCTGCCAGCATTCCCTGCTCCCTGTTTTCCAGGCAAAGGAAGCAAACTGTCTGCCAGCAGAGATGCTCCAGGGCTGTCTGTTGTGTGTGGCAGGAGCAGTTCCCAGCCAGAATTTGTGCTGTTCACACAGAGGACACAGTGCTGTTTGTTGGGAGAGCTGTTTGTTTGCAGAGCATGCACTGATATCTCACTGCTCTGTTTTTGAAAGAACACCACTTTGGGCTGCTTTGGGGGAAATTATTGAGCTTTTCTTCTTGTTCATGTGGCAGCCTGCTTTCCTTTTGATCCAGAAGGAAAAATATGTCCTGAAGCTCTTAGAGAAGCCAAGGGAGGCTGTTAGAACACAGAGTGTGTAAAGCAGCAACTATGGGTTGCCTTGTGGATTGGATTTATTGATTCTGACTGGTTTTGATTGGTTTTGACTGGTTTTCCCCTCCTTGCACTGCAGGAGCTCCATCACCACTGTTTACATTGAGGTGCTGCCCCCCAACAACCAGAGCCCCCCGCGCTTCCCCCAGCAGATGTACAGCCTGGAAGTCAGCGAGGCCATGAGGATCGGCGCTGTTCTGTTAAACCTGCAGGTACTGAGGCCTCCCTGCCCCTCCCTGGGGGTGCTGAGACCTTCCCTACCTTCCTGCCCTCTCTGTCTGTGCCATGCACAAGCCAGTCCTTGTATCCAGGGGGAAAAGGGGCAATTCAAAGGGATTGAAAATTTTTTCATTTTGATTGACAGCCCTTTTTACATGGACTGTAGAGAGAGAGGGCTCGCTTGGCTACTTCTGTTCCTTCTGTTTTGATTTAAATATTGTAAAAGATGCTGTAGGCTGCAAATGGCACTGCCCAGAGCAGCCGTGTTGCCCCTGGATCCCTGGCAGTGTCCAAGGCCAGGTTGGACAGGGCTTGGAGCAGCCTGGGATAGTGGAAGGTGTCCCTGCCCATGGCAGGGAGTAGAACGAGTTGATCTTCCAAGTCCCTTCCAATCCAAACCATTCTGCAATTCTGTGATAATTATATTAGAAAAAAATTCTGAGTGGCTGGAAACTTGAAAGGCCTGTGATTTCTTGTGTTAAAATCTGTCTCTGTATTTGCCAGCAGATCAGAGCAGCTTCAGCACCTCATTCATGGGAAATTTCAGCAAGATTTTTGGCAATTTGCCTTCCCTAGCCTGTCATTTTTGAAAAGTGCCTGAAGATATTTCTACCCCTTGGTGTGTTTGACAACAGGCTGAGAGGGAGCAGAAATCCCAGTGCTGCCAGGCCCAGGATCAGGGGGACCGTGTGCACTGGGATCAGTTTCTAGCCAGGTCCAGGAGCAGGAACATCCCTCATGCACCAGGACCAGACATCCCCTTGTTGCATTGATGCTTAAAAAATCAGTTCTCACTTACTTACTGTTCCTGATTTACTGCATTATGTTCTGCCCAAAATCCAGCTGTGCAAAACAGGGAGATAAATGGCAACTCTTTATTGAAGTTTGTTTTTGGTTTTTGGTTTTTTGGTTTGTTGGTTGTTGGTTTTTTTTTTTTTTTTTTGAGGGATCAGGAACTTACTTAATGCTGTGTTTAGCAGTAGTGAAATAAAGGAGTTCTAATTAACTCCACTGAAGCAGGTGGATGGGAAAGCTCCTGCTAAAATGGTTTCCTGCTGAAAGACTGGGATTATTTTGGCTGGTTAGGCTGATACAGTCACCTGTGCTGAGGGAGGATGACTAATTTAGCTCAGTGCTGCTAATTAACTCCTGGCACATCTGCGGTGCCTGCAGGGAGGGAGGAGTGGAAGGGCCAGGCTGTTCAGGAGCCTTCTCCTGCCTGCTGAGAGACACTTGGGGTTGGAAGCCCCAAAGAGGAACAGGAGCCAGGAACATGCTGAGAAACAGAAACATTTGTGTTTCCTTGACAGGTGCTGGAATCTGTGGCCGAGGGCCTGAGGGATCTTTGGAGGCAGAGACCTCTTGGCAGGTTTTAGTACTGAAGGACTTAACGGGATTTAAATATGGGTATAGAAACTGAAGCTCCAATAGAATAATCTGCTTTAATGTTTCACTAAACCTCAAACAGCCCATT
>VWYN01008752.1:34789-103722 GCA_013400075.1 Hippolais icterina | reverse complement strand
CAGGCTGTGCCAGGGGAGGCTCAGGTTGGAGAGCAGCAGGAATTTCTGCATGGAAAGGGTGCTCAGGCCTTGGCAGGGGCTGCCCAGGGAGGTTTGCAGTGCCCATGGCTGGAGGTGTGCAAGGAAGGGCTGGAGGTGGCACTCAGTGCTCTGGGCTGGGGACAAGGTGGGCATGGGGCACAGCTGGGACTCCATGGGCTGGGAGGGATTTTCCAGCCCCAGGGATCCTGAGTTTTATTAAAAAGACTCGATTGGTAAATCCCAAATATGCTTGGCCTTCACTTTGGTGATTATTATAGGACTAACCTATATCAAAGTATCTCTTGTAGGTCTGGTAGTCCTCAACCTGAAATGTGGAAGAGGAAGAGGGACTTTTTATAAGGGTCTGGAGTGCCAGGACACAGGGAATGGTTTCCCCGTGCCAGAGGGCAGGGCTGGATGGGATCTTGGGCAGGAATTGTTCCCTGGCAGGGTGGGCAGGCCCTGGCACAGGGTGCCCAGAGCAGCTGGGGCTGCCCCTGGATCCCTGGCAGTGTCCAAGGCCAGGTTGGACTTTGGGGCTTGGAGCAGCCTGGGACAGTGGAAGGTGTCCCTGCCCATGGCAGGGGCGGCACTGGATGAGCTTTAAGATCTCTTCCAACCCAATTCCAAGTTCAACTACCTTGTCCTGCATTAAAACCTCCATCTCTATTAAAGGACTTCTCCTGTGTGCAGCATATTTCTGTTTTCATCTTCCTTTATTCCCTGCTGTTTCAAATCCACCAGGACAGTTGAAACATTTCATAAACTGATTATTTAAGCTGCTGAAATCCTGTGCTGCTTTTTCCAGGCAACAGAAAGTTCCCAAGTAGGCACCTTGGTTTGGGTTTTGTGGAATTCTAGCAGTGCCTTAAGGTATTGCCTGTGTTCAATCAATGATATGGAATATCACCAGCCCTCAAATACTGAACAAGTGTTTTCCTGTGTGAATTTTCACATTGATGTTCCTTCTCCTGAGCCTTACCAATCCAAGCTGTGTTTGGGCTGATGCAGATTAAGAAATTATGGCTCTCTCTTAGTAGTAATTTGGTAGTTCTGCATACAACAGGAGGGTTACAAAATCCTGGAGAGAGACAGCAAAATTTTTCAATTATTCCCAAATTCTCAAATCTGAAGACCTGCGAAACATTAGGGTCAAGTAACAATGCAAATGTAGCTGCTTTTAATTTGCCCATTAGACTTTGGTAAAACAAAATTGACTTTCTACTTGTCCATTAAAATTTCTTATGCTGATGATGGAGGGCTTTATTTCTTTCTTATCCCCTTATTTATTTTCTAACCTACCTGGTTGGTCTTGACTGGTGTTTTAATTAACAGCATTTGAGATTATTGCAATATTAAATGATCTCCACTGCATTAATTTGTAAATAAACCTCAGAGTTTATTGCTTGCCTGGGAGGCGTTTATGGCTTCATGTTCTGCGAGCCATTATTAATTAAAATATGCAAATGCTGTCCTTTTTCTGGGAACCTGCAGAACAAATAGGGCTGTTAGCAGGGTCCAGTTATGTGCTGAACAAGGAACTAACATGGAATTGTTGTGTAAATTTATGGAATCACTCCATGCCATTGATCTGGAAAAAATCAGGAATAAGTTGCTCTTCTCCCTTGCCTTGGGTGATTTTCTGTACATAAAAACTTTCTTTGCTTTTAAAGAAAGCAAGAGTTTTTAAAAGCAACAATTAACTTCTCCCCTTTTTCTTTCTTTAAAGCATGTTGATTAAGGTGGATTTTCTGTGGGGATAAGGAGAAAATGAAATCACTGACAGCCAGTCTTTGATTTCCTGGCTTTCTGAGAGCCCCCTGACTTGTTATGAGAGAATGCAGACCATAATGACACCCCTGAGACAACTTAATGTGAAGGGAGGGCAGGATGCCCTGCAGGGGAGATAAAAGGAGGACAAAGGGCTAAAGACTGGAGCAGCCATGGGATTCTGGTGATTTAGGATCAAGGACAGCCCTCAGAGATGCCAGCTCCTCACATTGTCTGCCTCCAATGTTTGTGGCGTTCTGTGTTCTTGGCTCAGATCCTTGCTGCTCATATCCTCAGGCCAAGGAGATCCAAATTCCACCCACACCTCCCGTCACTCAGCACCGCCCGTGGAATTTATAAACAATTTTCTGGATTTTCCCAGTCTGTCATTAGTGGATGGGAATGTTGATCAGTGCTGGGACAGCTGTACACAGCCCTGCAGAACTGAGTCAGTATCAACACTACCCACTACTGCCTGGCCCTAATTTTGATACTGGCTTTAATTCTTGCTTAATCCCACCCTCCATTTGGAGACTGTGTTGTCAGAACTCCTTTGGGAAAATGTCCTGTAGAGCAGTGAGAAAAGCTTTCACCACTGCTCAGCTGCTTTATTGATCCACACATTCTGCCCTGTTCAGGAGACTTGTCCTGTTGGAGAATCAGATTAAATTACTTCAGCATCCTTTTGTTCTGGAGAAATTTAGTTCTTTGTTATCCATTTGCCTATTGGCATTGCAGGGGACTTAAAAATGATTCAGATATTTGTGAGTTTCTGGGAATTGCATTCCACCTGCCTGGTGCGGGATTTCCTGGCTCGTTCTTCCATGAGGGACAGACCTTGGGTTTGCCCTCCAGCATTTTTGTTCTCTGGGAGTGTTCAAAAAAAAATCTCTGATGGCTTTGAGATTGCTCCATCCCTTCTATACACCAGGATGGAACTTCACCAGGCTTGAATTCCAGCAGCTGTTTCAAAGCTGCTCTGTTTGTGAACGTCTTCTCTGCCTGACTCCCGCCCAGCTCTCAGCTGACGTTTTGTTTGGAGCTGGAACAGGGGCAGCTTTACCTCTTTGACCTCCTCAACATCATCCCTTCTGCTTTTCAAACCTCATCCTCAAGTTCCTTCTGGAACTTAAACATTTCTTCTATGTTAAACATATCCTTTGTGTTCTCTCCTGTTTCTATTCCAGTTTTGCCTTGACTTTTTCTGACTTTCCCCATCCAGTTTTTCTTGCTCTTTCTTTGTGCTGATCCCTTCCATCTGACTCAGCCCCTGTTTTTTGTTTTGCTAAGCCAAGTTGTTTTCTTGCTGCATTCCCTGCTCTGCCTGCACATTTTAATGATTTGTGCTTCTGCTCTTAATTTTGGGGAGTGTTTGAGTTATGGTTTTTGTTATTTTTCTTGGCTTTTTATCTCAAAAACTGCTTTTTAGGTGGTCATCTCAAAGCTACACAGCTCTTGATTGTGGGCCACAGCATCAACTTGACAGGAGCAAGGCAGGGGTTGGCCTTTTTCTTCTAGACCAGAGGAAATGGCCTCAGGTGGCATCAGGAGAGACATCAAAAGTAGTTTATTCAACTTGTGAAGGATTTTTTTACACCTAATAGGTGGAATATCCTCATTTTGGTGCTGTTAATGTCTGTTCTTGAAAGTCTTATCCCCCTAAAAGCAAATTATTGTGGAGGGTGAGTGCTGCAGTTGGAACTCATTGGAGCATCAGCCAAAGATTGGGATCCTTATAAAAAAACAGAAAGAGAGATCTTGATAAGAAGTGGAACTGAAGAATGGGAAGAAAGGAAACCGAAAGTTCAGTCCAATCAGTGTGGAGCCAGAGAAAAATAGAAGCAAATTATCAAAGCCTGAATTTCATACTCATGCTGCTGGATGTAGCTGTAATTTGATAATTAGATAATTACTAATAATTAATAGTAATTATTATCCTGCACTCAGGATATTGTCATTTCTGTGCAGCATGGGAATTCTGATGTGCTCCAGCTCTAACTTGAGTAGCCCATCAATAACCAGAGTTGCCTTAGAAACAGGGATTGGTGTAATCCAAACTGAATTCCCCAGTTTCTACATGGAAGGGAAGAAACCTTTGCCACTGACTGAATTTTATCCTCTTTTTTCCTTCCCTAAAGGCTTTTGATAGAGAGGGCGACCCCATCAAATACCTCATTCAGAATGGAGATCCTCAGCAAGTTTTTAATCTCTCTCAAAGGTAAGTGGGAAACCATTGGAAAGCAGGCTTGGAACTTGTCAGTCCAGGGAATGAAGGAGCTGGGAGAAAAGGGTTGTGCTCAGACCCCTTGAGCTGCTCCTCGTCGGGGCTGTCAGCCCTTAACGAGAGCTCTGAGAGCCAAATCCCACCCTGGGGGATGTCACTGGCCACTGTTTATTTATTTTAAACACTTCAGGTAAGAGAAACTCGCTGAGCTGGAAAGAGTCTATTTAAAAGAGTGGCCAGGGATTAATTAAAACCCTTTTACCTGTCAGCTCCTGACTAATGACAGGGACAATTTTTGCTTTAATTTCCTGACTTGTTGCGGTTTCGCCTGTAGTGAAAAGCCTTTTGAGAATTAAGAACTGTATTTTCCTTAAATTGAATTCCAACTTAAATAGAGTGAGAAAGAGAGGATTTTTAATGAAATATAAGCACCAGATTTGTCTGCGCCTGGGCCACCACCCTTTATTTTACTTACTATTAGCTATTAATTTACCTGGTATTAATTATTTTTTGCAATCCAAAGTATCCTTTTCCTTGCAGGAGGAAGGGAGGGTTGGTGAGCTGACTTCCCCCAATAAACAATGGGCCAGAAGTAACCTGGGGTTTATTAATTCCTGCTGCAAAATAATTCTAATTTGTTGTGAGGGAAAGATTGTGAACCTAAATACCCAAACATCCTGAGACAGGTTTGTATCTTCTGAGTGAGCTGTGGATGATAAATCTCCCACTCACGGAGAATCAAATCCTTCAGGAAACAATGGGAATAAAGAAGATGCCAGGAGTTGCTGGTGCTCTCATCCACTAGGGTTGATAAAGCCAGGTGAAGAAAGGGACACCTTGGAGAGGGGACATTTTCCTTCACTGGTGTGGCCAGAGCAGGGATTCATGTTGGCCTGCTGGTGTTATCTATGCTTTGGGATTTGAGTTTTGTAGGGACCCCTGCCTGAGTGATGCAAGAAACCCTTTCCTTAACGCAGAGAATCTCAGCCTGGCCTCCTCTGGCACCTTTGGAACTTGGATAATCTACAAGAGCAATGTGAGAGGGACTCCAAAAAGGGGTTGCAGTGGTAGTAAAGAAGGGTTTGTTGATTTAGAAGGTGAATAATCCAGCCTGGCTACATGAGAGATGCTCCAAAAGGGGGTTGCAGTGTTAGTAAAGCACCATTTTTTAATTTAACCTGAATAATCCCGCCTGGCTACATCAGAGATGCCCCAAATGGGGGTTGCAGTATTAGTAAAGCACCATTTTTTGATTTTAACCTGAATAATCCAGCCTGGCTACATGAGAAATGCTCCAGGGGTAGGAAAGCACCATTTTTTCATTTTAACTTGAACAATCCCAGCTGGTTACATGAGAGATGCTCCAAAGGGGAGTTCCAGGGGTAGGAAAGCACCTTTTTTTTGATTTTAACTTGAACCATCCCAGCTGGCTACGCAAGAGATACTCCAAAGGGGTCACTCAGTGGTGACAGCACCCTTCACACCACACCATTAAATTCTAGTCAGTTCTCCACACCAGAGAGGCTTAAAAAACCCTGTGGAAATCCAGGCCAGCTCCGGGCATGAAGATCCTCTGGGATCTGCATCCACGTGTGGTCCAACTTGGGATGTGAGCAGGGTGGCCATACCCAGAAACCAAGCAGTTACAGGTGGTGTGTGAATGAATTCCCAGCTGGAATTCCTGCTCCATCCCTCTGTCCCCATCCCCTGGGACCCCTGAGAGTCCTGACTCCCCCGGCCTCGCAGCCCCCACAAATCTGAGCACGCTTGGGGTTCAGTGCTTGGCTCTGCTCCAGCAGCTCATGGTAAAAAGAAGAGTTCCTTGAAGTGTTTTCCCCTTCCTGTTCCTTTGGAAAAGGCTTTGTGCCAAGTTTCCTTCAGCCTTTTGCCTTCTTTTTCCTGGATACTGAAATATGTTGATCAGTTAAATAAATTAATAATATTAAATAAAACATCTCCAATGTGGGTGGTGTAAGGCTACAGGAATTTATCTCCGTTTTGGGTGCTTGAAGGCTAAGGCAGAGCCCATGACCAGGATTCTCTCTCCCTTTTTCTGGGTTCTTGCTTTCCTTCCTGGAGCATGCAGTTAACATGGCATACACGAGGACTGGATACTCCCAATTCTGCATCTCCCAACTCTGTATTTTTCCTCCTCAGTCTGAGGGCTGGGAGGTGGTTTTGTTCTCCCTTCTCTGCCTCTGGAACCCGAGCACCACCTCTGGTAATTCCCTGCCTCCTTACGTTCCCTGGAAAGAGTGAGGCTGGAAAGCTGGAATGTTAGAGGAGTCAGAATCCTGGGGGAAAACACAGGGTACTGATAATTTAGGATGTATTATTTAGGGTATTTATAATTTAGGATATTTATAATTGAACCTGTCTTTTGAATGATGCTCATCTATTGAAACAGACAGTCAAGCATAATTTTTCCAGGGGTAGGAAGGCGATTAAAAAGGAGATATGGTAGAAAATATTGGAGAAGTGCACATGGATTCATGCAGGTCAGTGTTTGATGTCAATATTCTATTCTTGGCTCCACTTTAATATTTTTTTTAATTAATAATTTACCACTTAAGTCTTTTATGTTTTATTTACTCTTCCTTCCCCCTAAATTTTTTTGTTTGTATTTTCTTGCAGTGATTTGAACAAATGCTGAAAAATAGATATTTCTATATAACAAAATTAATTTAATTAAATACATATATTTAAAGTATTAAATATATTTATTTACAGTCACATGCTTATATATTATGGCTGATTGTCTTGCCTTCTTGTGGGCCATATCTGTCTGCTAAACTACGAATTTTCCTCAGTCTAATTAAAGTCTTAATAATCAAATTAGTATTGGTAACCCAATTATGACTCCAATCAAGTAAATTGCAAAGATATTATGATTTATTATGTGTGTATTGGTAGATATAAAATATCTAGATAGATATTTTATATCTACAAATATACAGATTTTATATCTAAATATAAAATATCTAGATATAAAATATGGGTCATGTCCTTTATTTCATTTCTATATGGAATTTTAACATTTGTATGTGGATAATCATATAAATATCCATACACATGTGTGGATTAATGATATGTAATGATTAATAGCTGTTATATTTATAGTTGTAATAACTATAGCTATATATATAATAATATAATATATATAACCATGAGAGATATATATCTTAATAATATGTGGTTATATAAAATATATCAATATAACAATAAGTTACTGTGTATAAATGTATATTTTAAATAATAATATGTGGGTATATATTTTAAAATATATAAATATATGCAGAAAATCTCTCAAGTCTATCCCTTTTTATGGTGTTGCACTTTGCCCTTTCCCTTTGGAGCATCATTTTCCCTGGATCAGGAATCCTCAGCATGGAATCCCTCTCTGGAAGAAGGAGGGGGATACTGGAGGTTCCATTCTCCTCTCTGCAGGATCCAAGACATGTCAGCTCCATATTTAGTGGGTTAAAAACCATACACAAAATTCATTTACCCCTGTTTTTTTTTGCCAGCTTCCAGGGAAGTATTTTAAATTCAATGAAAATTTTCCTATTTGAGGGAAGCTCAATAGGACACAAACTCAAGTTTTCATTGGATAACCACTGGATCATCTCCTGAAATATGCTTGAGTTATTATTTTCCCCACCAACCTTTCAATCCTAGGGCAGAATATGATCCCACTCCCAGTTTCCACCAACTTCTGTGGTACTTATTGGAAGGAACAGCTTCCCAGGAAGTGTTGGGATTTGTTTCTGTGGGAAAAAATCTTAGCCTGAAACCAGTTTGCTGAGATCTTCTCTGAGAGTAGGAAATTAGAGAAGGAACACTGCAGAAAGTTATAATTTAGGGGAAAAACCCATGATTAGGTCCAGGTGTAACATATCCAAGTGTTCTGGAGAAGTCCAGCCAGGGAGGCCTCCTGGTTGGGTGGGAATTTGTGCTTTGGTTTTGGATTTTCTGTTTCCATAAAACCTCTGCACAAGTCATTGTTCATGCTCTGGGTCCAGAACATCAAATGTGGGTACAGCAAATAAAATTTAGAGCTGTGCCTGACCACTGCTTGTGTCTGATCATTCCAATGGCAATGGAATGGCAGATGGGAAGTCACAGGATCTCCACATCCCAGCTGGTGTGGAGTTTTGGCTGCTAAAACTTGTGGTGTTCCATCTTTCTTAAGGTATTTGGTGGAATTCCATGGGAGAAGCTGCCTGGCATCACTGTCACCCTGGATCCACAGTTGTTGAATACCCTGTGGATTTAGGAGAGGTGTTGTCACTTTGTCACAACCTTGCCCGGGTTCCAGCAGGCACTGAAATCATGGAAATGAAATGTGGAGCTCTGGGACAGCTCAGGGCTCTGATGCCAGCTCAGTTAAGGAACGTTGAGCTTCCTCAGGCAGGACTGCCCACACTGCCTTCCCAATCCTTACATAAAAACAATGAGTCTGTGGTGGGGTCTCATCCCTCTGGGTGGCTTCCAGACATCTACAGGAGGGAATTAGATCAAAGGAAACATCCCAATTATTTCATTCTTCAGCAGTTAAAGGAATTAGCAATGATTTCAAGCATTGTTTTATGTGGCTTCCAATTAACCCTTCTTTTGTAGTCCTTTTCAAATGGGCTTCAATAATCACAAGATCCCAGTTCCCTGGCAGTGCCCAATTCCAGGCTGGATGAGCACTGGAGCAGCCTGGGACAGTGGAAGGTGTCCCTGCCCATGGCAGGGGTGGCACTGGATAATCCTTAAGGTCACTCCCAACCCAAACCACTCTGTGATTTGTTTTCCACCACCCTTGTACCTGTGGCAATATTTAATTATTAGGGGATGCTTGCAGGCCTTACTCTGAAGTTACACAATGTGTAACTTTCCCCAGTAGCCTCTCCCTGAGGAGACTCACCCTGCAGTCTTGTGTGTTGTATTCCCAGAGTCTCCTGCTCAGTCCTGCTGGGTATCAGGACTCCTCAGTGATTAATCCCCTGCTTGTCCTTCTCTCTTCTCATTTATTGCAGCGTTAATAGTAAAAAATAATAAATATGTTTTGATGACTAAATAAATGGCTAAAGTGCAGCAGGAGCAAATCAGGGTGCTGTGTTCAGTGGAGCTCTAGCTTTTGTAGTTTTACTAGGCTGATGTTTTAATCCAGGATTATTCCTGTATCCAAGTGGAGAGAGTTAGGAATTGGCTCATGGTTTTTCTTGGCCTTCACCCACAGAAAGCCTAAAAGCGAAGAGGAGCCTCAATGTCAGCAAGGTGGTGGAGCTCAGGTGCTCACAGACCTCTCCCAGCTGCCCTGCTAACGTGTCCTGGTTTTGTTTTGTTCCCAGCTCTGGCCTGCTGGCCTTGGGCAAGCCCCTGGACAGAGAGAGCACCGACCGCTACATCCTCATCGTCACGGCCTCGGACGGCAGGCCCGACGGGGTGAGTGTCCTGGGACCTGCTCTCACTGCCTGCTTTTCATGGATCCTGGCCAAACCTGCCTGAAATCTGGCAGTTTTCCTTTGCTTGGTGTGGGTGAAGCCTGTGTGTCGCTGCCTTTGATTGTGGACAGAGGGATTTTGCTGCTGCTTTGTGTTGTTCTTTAACAGCCAGGGGTTTGTGTAGTCGCAGATGTTCATCTTCTGTTCCTTCTCTGTGCTATTCAATATCTGCTCCTCTTCCCAGGTGTGGAAGCTGTATTAGTGATTTGTGCTTTATCCAGCCCTTTTCCATGACTGACTGTCCAGCTCTCTGGAAAAATCCCACTTCTCTTTCAAAAGTAATAATTTTTTATCAGGAGTTATCTCCAAGTCTTCCATGCTTGCACTGATCCGTGACCCCACAACCAACCCCACCAACAGCTGCTCATACTTGTTTATCATAACAAAATTTTGTTTAATGTAACAAAATGGTGATTTTTTTTCAATTTTCATATTATAAAATGGTGGGCTTTTTAAGGATATGTGTTTATTGATCAAGCAGAGGCAGTGGAATTTTTTTTTCCTGAAAGTTTGCAGCTGTGTTGTGCAAGGTACCTGGGAATGCAGCAGCTCTGCCATGGAATAATAGCAGAAATCTCTGTACGTCTGACCTTGTGTATGAGGACAGATCTAAAATAATATCTCTAATAATTAATAAATAACAAGAATGCATTATCTGAGCTATTCTAGAGGGATTTGAGATTGTAACAGGGACATCTCTGACACATTGCCACAGAGTGATCATGGAAATTCTGGGATTTGGACCAGTGCTAATCATGGCAGAAGAAAATATCATTTATTTTTTTCTATCTGGTGCTCTTTTCAGCTTCTTCACCTTACACGCCTTGCCTTCCTGCTCAGGATTTACTCAGAATTTACACACACACCCAAAAATATCAAGGAAGCCTTTTTACAATTTAGTGGCAACATGGAGTAATTATAGCAGTCTCCACCTTTTCCATGAAAAATCTGGTTACAGTTTTTGTGGTAATTCATCCTAAAACTCGTGGGTTTGTTCTTCGTGAACTGTTCTCACAGCTGTGAGTTCAGTGGTTTTGATCTCAAACTTCCAGAGAAATCTAAAGATGTAAATTAAAGACCTGCAGGTTGGTTCAGGCTGTGTTGTGTTCCTGAAACACTATCTGAGGTGTAAAATAAAGGGGACTGGAAAGCTCCTTCCTCTTCTTTCATCTAGAGAGATTCATTCGCTTAGCCCAGGGATTAAGTGGCCAGCAGATTAATTCTAACGTTCTGAAGCTGATAGCTGGGATTTTGAAAGGAAATCCTGTTAATGATAGCACAGTGCTTAGCAGGAAGCAGTTGTATGTCAGCTGAGATATGGTGCTTGAAGCTCAGCTCTGGAGAAACCACCCAAAATAAACTATGGAGGGCTCCTTGAGAGCAGTCCCTGGACTGTGCTGTTGAACACCTCTTGAAGTTCATGTTACTTGCTGTAACAACAAAATCCACTTTAATAATCCACGCCCTGCTATCTCATTGTCCCCTCTCCTCCCTCAATCCCATTGGCAGCGAGGTTTGGAGTCCCCATCCCTGGAGGTGTCCAAGGAGGACCTGGATGTGGCACTGAGTGCTCTGGCATGAGGGTCAGTCATAGATCAGATCTGATAATCCTGGAGATCTTTTCCAGCCTTGTTGATTCCATGGCTCTCTGTGATTTCATACCAGATTTTTTTTCCCCTGAAGTTTTGCAGCTGCAGGTGTGTGGGCATTGTCCTCAGGGTGAAACGTGGGCACACTCTGTAGCTTGAGCACGTTCCCTCTGCCTGGTTTGGGGTTTCTGTCACTGTCCCTTACCTATCTGGAGCTGCTTCCTGTAGCTTTCATATTTTCTGTCAGTGGTGGGGCACCTTTCTTCTTAAGATTGTCCAGCAATAGGACTCAGTTGACCAAAGCTTCTGGTGCCAGCAGCTGGAAAGGGTGAGTAGTTGGGCTTGCCAGGATTACAAAAAACTTTGGATAAGCTCCTTGGCTTTCATTTTACAAACAAATGGATGAAACAAGGCAGCTCAACCAAACCATTAAATCTCCAGGCCTTTTCCACACCAGCAAACAGTGGGTGTGACTGATTTGCCAGGCATCCTTGTGTCTTTGCACAATTCCCTTGATTTGCAGCTCTTGTGGATGTGCTCCCTGCTGTTTGCCAGGCTCCTGCTGGAGGAGGGTCAGGACTCACTCCAAGTTCCTGGCTGGGACCGTGCCAAACCCTTCTGAGAGCACAGATCCTTGGTCCAAGCAGTCAGTGCCATTTCATGGAGGAATTCTGCTTTTTAACTAGTTTTTATCAGGAAGCAACAGTGCCTTTTTAGGGGGGAAAAGAATAATTCTGCAATTACAGAACCACTGCTCCCCAAGCTCATTCACCTGCTGCTCGTCTTCCAGCTCTGCTTTTTGTGAGCAGTTCCATTAGCGCCTACAGAAAACTGGTGATGTCACCAGATGCCTTCTTGCAGTTTGCCTAAAATCCCAAAATTAATTCCCCAGGCAGGTACAATGTCATTTAAATCCCATTAACATATTTTAGCTGGTAACATATCCAACCTGATCCCTTTCCATCCAACATGAAACCAGCTATTAGAGTCAAACCTGCTTAAAGTCAGCTTTTGGAATTTATTTCCTGTATTTGCTTGGGTTTTTAAAAAACTTGAAAGGTATTCAAAGGAAAAAGACTTTACTGATGGCTGGGGGAGTGTTTTTATTGTTGTGGGTTTTTTTTTTTTTTTGATGAGATGTGGTGGCTTGACCCTGCTCTATCCCTCTCCTCCTCAGCTGGACAGGAAGAAAAATACAAGGAAAGACTCAGGAGTTGAGATGAGGACAGGGAGAGATCCCTCACCTAATATTGTCATGGGCAAAACAGCTTGGGGAAATCCATTGATTTTATTACCCACAAAATCAGAGCAGGGTGATGAGAAGTAAAACAAACCTTAAGGACATCTTCCCAGCAGCCCTCCCTCCTTCCTGGGCTCTCACTTCTCCCTTCCAGTGGCACAGGGAGATGGGAATGGGGGTGTGTGTTGTTTGTGCTGCTGCTTCTTCCTCAGGGACAGGAGTGGGAGTCCTTCCCCTGCTCCAGCATGGGGTCCATCCCACGGGAGACTTTGGGATTTTATCTTCTTTTCTTCGTGTTAGAGCCAGGATTAAGGCACAGGAGTCACAGTTTCATGTTCAGACTTTGATGTTTAATTTTTATCTATATTACAGTCTCACATGTTGTGAGCTCTAGCTAACAAGGTAAAAAATGGCTCTGCCTCTAACTCTTCCCAAGGTCTTTTAAGTACTATTTATCCAATAATGGGATGACCCCTATATTGCACACCCCAATAACCAAATACTTGGGGTCTGCAATGCGAGCTTTTCCATTCAATTAGAAAAAAACACCTGAAACCATGAAGAGGAAGAGCCTAGCCAATGCCCAAAACATCCATCTTGCTCTATATACATTACTCTATTCTAAAACCTTAAATCCCAAGTTTCCCACCATGTGATATCACACACTTCTATTCAAACTACACACCCATAATCCCAGTGCTATCACTCAATTTCAAAGCCTGTTCCACAGCCTCAGGTCAAATGTAGTGTTCTCTTGAGGGTCAGTGCCTGTCAGCACAGAAAGCCTGAAATTTTCAGCCTCCAGGGTTCCAAGAGCAGACAATTCTCCACAAGCTGCTCTAGTGTGAGTCTGTCCCGGGGGCTGCAGCTCTTCGGGAACTGCTCCCATATGGATCCACTTCCATGGGGTCAGTCCTTCAGGAAAAGGCTGCTCCAGTGTGGGTCACCCATAGGTCCCAAGTGCTATCAGCAAACCTGCTCCAGTGCAGGCTTCCCACCTCTCTCAGCATCCCCATGCTCTGGTGTGGGCTCCTGCAGGAGCTGCAGGTGGATGTCAGCTGCCTCCCCACGGGCTTCCCCATGGAATCTCAGCTCTGGTGCCTGGAGCAGCTCCTGCCCCTCTTCCTGCCCTGCCCAGGGTGTGTGCAGAGCTGCTCCTCTCCCATGGACTCACTCCGCTCTTCTCTGGCCACAATTACAACTGCACAATAACATTTTTCCTTCTCAGATCAGTTATCCCAGAGGCATCTTTTCCTTGGTCAGTAGCAGATTCATCCTGGATTCCCTGGAGTTGGCACAGTTGGAGCTTCCAGCAGCTCCTCAGAGAATCCACCCCTATAACCCCTCACTGTCAGAACCTTGCCACACAAACCCAGTCCAAGAGAACCTTCTTCCTCAGTTACAACATGGATAATTGGCATCTGTACATTTTTGTGAACAACACTCATAGGATCCTCAGATAAACTCCAGTTGCACAGGATCTCAGGAGCTGGTGTTCCTCAGGCACTGACAGTTTAAATGTGGTTATTTAATCCATACCTTTCAAGCATAAAGATGCCCAAAAAACCCTTACAGCGTGGGAAAAAGGGGAGCGTTTGTATTGGTCTTTCATGCTCACCTGAGCAAGTTCAGTGTCTGTAACTTGGTTCAGAAATTGGGGCCAGCACTCCAGAATTTCAATATCCACAATATTTCCTAGCCAAACTCAGTGTGAATACATGTTTTTAGCTGTTAGGACATGAAAGCAAAGGGGCAAAACTTCTGCTCATGAGTTTTTAAATAAGAGTGTATAAAATCTTGAAATACCTTATCTGGGAAAGGTTGCTATGCTTGAAAATTGTTGATGCTTTCAGGAAGAAATTTATCCCAGACTGCTGTGCAAGCTTTCTGTCTCAACATGATGACTCTCTTGTTCTAATAAAACCAGGGATGTTTTTCTCCATGGAGCTAAGCAAGGCTCAGGCTTCTCCAGCCCTGACAGGATCTTCCTTGGCCCAGGGAGACACATTAAACAGATTTTTCTTCCCATTCTGGTATCTCCAGGAGTTTGGAGGACAGCATGACACATGAGTTTGTGCTTCTGCTTGGGGTCCAGCCCCAGCCTCACACTTTTGGGGAGCAGCGTTTCCTCTGGATACCTTTCCCATAGTTATGAATGTCACAGAATCCTTGAAGTTGGGAAGGACCTCTGAGATCAGCAAATCCAACCATCAACCAGCTCCACCACTACCATATCTTCAAGTGCCACGTCCACGTATGTCTTGAACACTTCCAGGGATGAGGACTCCACCCCTTCCTGAGAAGCTGGTCCAGAATTTCACAATGGTTTTGGTGCAGAAGTTTTCCTTAATATCCAAGCTAAACAACTCGAGGTTATTTCCTCTCATCCTGGAGAAGGGTTAGGGTTCTCATTGTTTCCTTTCCAAACCCACCAGTTCCTGGATTCTTCATCTTGGGCCTCTGTTCTTCCACAGAACTCCAATCCATTGGAGTAGTACAAGGATACAATGTGGTATTGGCTCTCCTTTTGATCCCTGATATTCTTTAGAGAAATCCATATCCAACCCCCATCATCATCAGTGAAGTCTGTTGAGCTCATTTTTGCATTTGGAAAGTCTGTGGTCCCACACACCTGAATTTTTTTGGACTGTTTTAAGGTTTTTGGATTTTTTTCTTGCTCCTTTTTCTGTGTCATTCCCAAAAGGCCTAAGAGAGGCTTGACAAGACTGCTGTGGCACGGAGTAAATGAGGTTTCTCTTTTCTAAGCCCCAGGGCTGATTTAACTGATCCATGTGCTGTGCTGACAGTCATGGTGACACCACTTGACTTTGAGGGACTGCTAATTCCATCAAAATTAATCCTGAGCTGCTTATGCCACTTGCCAGCACCATGGCTTTCCATGGAGTGGGGTGGCCTGGCTGCCACCTTCCCATTACTCTTCCTTGGAATACTCCTGATTGTTTAAAATGCTTCCCAAATTATTGTTCTGAGTTATGACCTGGAGCATTACCAGGCTTGAGGGGTTTCCCGGGAAAACACGACCTGTCACCGTTGACAATCCGACACAACAAACAATTAAGGATGCATTAATTTAGCAGGCAGGGAAATGCTTTTATTTCCCAAGTAATGAGCTTTTAGCTGTAGATGGGCAAAGTGGCATGTGAGGGAAAAAACACATTCCAAGCTCAAGTTGTGTTCACAAATTGGGGTGTGTTTGGATGCAATTCCAGGGCAAGAATTCCTCTCTTCACCTTTCAGAGCGAGAAGTTTGAAATAAATACACATGACTTTCCTCAGAAGAAAGAAAAAGCCTTCTGTGCTCTTGATTTTTGGCTTGTGTTTGTCAGTTGATTTAGAGAGATGAAACAGCAGCTCCGTTGTGTTGTCTTAATGTGTCTTGTGTGAAGAAAGGGGAGTTCCAGCCTCCGAATACTAATGTCTCATCCTGAAAATATTCATCCAGCACTGCAGAAATGGGATTTTCTGCCTGGCAAAGCAGAGCAGCTCAGTGCCCAGTTTATAAATCCATTTGGGAATTAGGAATTAAGTGTTCCTCAAAGTTATCATTCATCCAGGGGATGTTCCCAACCTCCAGCTCCAACCTCCCTTTTTAACATGTCTGAAGGAGCACTAATTTGTGTTGTGGTCACGGTCACTTTGGGCTACTCAGAAATTACTGGCAAGGTTCAGTTGGGGTTTTTTTGTCTTAGAAGACTCAACCATCAGGCCACCAAACTGCATTGGAAGTCCAGGAGAAGCTGTCATCCATCCAGCTGTTCAGGTATATCCCAAGATTGACCAGAGAGGGAGGATCAGAGGTGACCTGGCTCTGGGAGGGTTTCTCTGAAAGCCGTGACTCCAATATCTGTCCCTTTAATCTGACTGTGCCCATTCCTTCTGCAGTGGACCCTTCAGGGAAAATCAGGGATCATTTAAGCCTTGCACAGCCCAGGACTGGTTTGGGGCCACATTTCTTGAGGAGACAGAGGTCCCATCACCCTTGGGAAGGCATCTGAGAGCGAACCCAGTGCTCGGGGCGCAAAAGGCAGGGGTCAAACTGAATGCAGAACTCTGCTGTTCCTTGAAAGTTGTGGGAAGAAGCAACAGTTGAAAAGTAGAGGAACCAAGGACACAGGGAACTGAGGGAATCTAAAGAAGCCTCATCTCCTTCCCTGGCAGGGTGGGCAGGCCCTGGCACAGGGTGCTCAGAGCAGCTGGGGCTGCCCCTGGATCCCTGGCAGTGTCCAAGGCCAGGCTGGACTTTGGGGCTTGGAGCAGCCTGGGACAGTGGAAGGTGTCCCTGCCCATGGCAGGGGTGGCACTGGATGGGCTTTGAGGTCTCTTCTAACCCAAATCATTCCATGATCAATCCTGTGATTTCAGTGTTTTGTGTTTAATCCTGGAAGTCAGACTTGGGGAACTTAGAAATCTGACTTTTGGCCATCTTAGAAGTTCATTCATAATTCAGAGCCTCGGTCTCCCACAGCGCTTGAATTAATTCCCTTCCTTAGAGCAAACAGGTAGGCATGAATCAAGGTAATTTAAGTGAAGATTTACTTCTTGAGTAGCATACAGAGAATTCATTAATTGCTGTAAATTTTCTGTTGCTCCTTGGATCTGTAACTGTGTCTGTTACTCCTGTTTCTAGTCCACATGAGTTCCATTATCCAGCAAGAAGGAGGCTAGAGGGAATATTCCTAATTATATTAAAGGGAACAATATACACAGATCCATAATTTGATCTTTCTCCTTGAAAGAACTTCTCCTCAAATTATTTTCTTTCCAAGCTGTAATTAGAGACACTGCCTATTGCTATTTTCCTGACAAGTTCTGTGTTTTGTATAAGAAATCCTTACAAATTCCAGCTCATCTGTGAATTCCAGTTTGCACAAGAGGAGTTTCTCCAAGCAGATTTCCTCCTCTCAGAGAGAAGGCTTTTCTTCCTGCTGTAGCTCTTTTATTACAGCAAGCTTTAGGAGCCTCTTTCAGTGCTTGTGTGGCTTAGCATGGATAATATTCTCTATAAAGGCTTTGATTTCATGAGGTAAAAGGGAAGGGGTGAATTAAAGAATTCTCATAAAGCAATAGATTGATCCCAGTTTTCAGTCCAAGATTTGGAGCAGATTGTAATTCCTAAACAAGGGATACAAATAAGTAAGTCCCCATTAAGAAGAAGTTGAGGGGAGACCTTGTGGCTCTGCACAAGTCCCTGCCAGGAGGGGACAGCCAGGGGGGGTCGGGCTCTGCTGCCAGGGACACAGGGACAGGCCAAGGGGAAAGGGCCTCAGGCTGTGCCAGGGGAGGCTCAGGTTGGAGAGCAGCAGGAATTTCTGCATGGAAAGGGTGCTCAGGCCTTGGCAGGGGCTGCCCAGGGAGGTTTGCAGTGCCCATGCCTGGAGGTGTTCAGTAAAGATGTGGTTGGTGGCACTTGGGGACATTGGTCAGGGTGGCCTTGGCAGTGCTGGGGAAAGGTTGGACTTGCTGGTCTCAGTGGGCTTTTCCAACCTAAACAATTCTGTCTTAGTCAAGGATGTTCCTTCAACGTCCATGATCTTCTCTTCCTTTCCTCATTAAGTACTCATATTTTTTGTTACGTTTTGCAGTGTATGAGGGTTTCATTTGGGGAGCTTTCCCTTTGGGCTTTATTTTGGTGTTTTGACAGTCTTTGTCTTATCTCCAGGCTTATTGGGATTTTTTTCTCATTAGTGTAATTATTGACAAGCTCCAGAATTACCCTTCCCTTCACCTCAGGGTCTTCTCTCCAAAATTTCTCTGCAGTCCAGCTGGCAATTTCATCTTCATAGCTTGGAGAGGTGAAGAGGGTTGGGAGATACGTCTTTTAAACTTCTCAGGGAAGGAAAGAAGGTCTGAAAATAGAATCATAGAATTTTTAATTCTATCACCACTCAAATTTAGTTTTCTTGAGATGAATATCAATAAATCCTGATATGGAGATCAGCAGCATTATTTACCATTTCTTTTTTGATCAAATAAAGGCTTTGCCTCCAATTGTATTATTTGCAAACTAATTATCTCTCAACATGACAAGTTTGTCTTAAAGTTTGTCCAAATTAATAAACTTACTCAACATCAGAGCCAAGAATGTTTCCTCTCCAAGGCATAGAATGCTCTCATCAATTCCCAACTTCAATTTAAATGACTTCGTACAAATAAAATAAGAATAAAGTGGAATTTCCTTCAGATTTATCATCCATAACATTTATCAGGGCCTGGCATCCTGGATTTGTGCAGGCAATGTAAATTTTACAATTACTGCTTAGGGAGGAATTATCTGTGTAAGAACTATTTGAGGGCCCCTAAGAAAGATAAAAATTGCTGCTGTGGATCTTTTATTTATGTTCATTATAAAAGAGAGGAAAGCAAGGTTTCTTCAGTAATGAATAGGAAATGCCTGATATGAGGCTGAGATGTTTTTTCCCCTGGTTGAATTTCCAGGAATGGCTTTAGGATTCCTTCCCAAACCCTGCTTGATGATTCTGTTGTAGAAAAGCCTCATTTTTAACCAGCCAGAGCAGTTTTCAAACCTTCCGTGTTGGATTTGCATGAGGAATATCCCTGGAAAACCAGTTTAGAGTTAAGGGTCTCTCATTATTCTAGGGAACCACTTCTGTAAAGAATTTTACTGGTATTTAAATATTTGTGAAGACTTTTTGTTGTTGTTGTTTCTGTGGCTCTTCTAGCATCCTCTAGAAACATCGACAATTTTTCATAATTCTTTAAGAAATCTGTGAATTCACTTTCCAGGAAAGATGGAGAGA
Source organism: Hippolais icterina (assembly GCA_013400075.1). Lineage (NCBI taxonomy): Eukaryota > Metazoa > Chordata > Aves > Passeriformes > Sylviidae > Hippolais > Hippolais icterina. The sequence goes on along the minus strand of VWYN01008752.1, from coordinate 84,607 downwards.
GACTCTTTCCAAGGGCCTAGACACAGGGAATGGCTTCCCAGTGCCAGAGGGCAGGGCTTGATGGGATCTTGGGCAGGAATTGTTCCCTGGCAGGGTGGGCAGGCCCTGGCACAGGGTGCCCAGAGCAGCTGGGGCTGCCCCTGGATCCCTGGCAGTGCCCAAGGCCAGGCTGGACTTGGGGGCTTGGAGCAGCCTGGGACAGTGGAAGGTGTCCCTGCCATGGCAGGGGTGGCACTGGATGGGCTTTGAGGTCACATAAAAATCATGGAGTCACAGTTTGGGTTGGAAAGTCTATGGGCAGGGACACCTTCCACTGTCCCAGGCTGCTCCAAGCCCCAAAGTCCAGCCTGGCCTTGGGCACTGCCAGGGATCCAGGGGCAGCCCCAGCTGCTCTGGGCACCCTGTGCCAGGGCCTGCCCACCCTTCCATACTTTCTGATTCAGTGTCAGGCTGAAAAGAGGTTCTGGTTTATCCCTGAACGCGGGCAATGATTATTTAGTCAGTGGGATTTCAGTGTCTGGCAACTTTTTCGTGATTCCCAGCAGGGATGATGATGTTGTTCCCAGTCCTGCTCCATGCTGCAGTTCTGGAGAAGCCCTTGTAATTCATTCTGGTTGTCAAATGAGGGCTTTTTCAGAACAGCACATCAATCTGAGGCTGGGAGCTTCAACAAATCTTTGGAGCCATCTAATGGGGATCTAAAAGCGTTGGTTTTGGTTAATAATCTTTGATCATGGCACTTTCTGATGTTAGTGGGAGAAGCGCTGCTCTCAGACACACAGGTGAGTCCCACTTCGTGGGCATTGCTGAGATAGCAGTGAGGTAACAAATGTTTCCTTTATTTGGGTGAAATGGGGAGATTTGAAGTATGCCCCTTCCCTTTCTCAGTTTCCGAGCCTGTTGGTGATTTTTAAGAAGGGAATCCAGGGGTTGCTGCTAACACAGAGTCTGCTTTGAATGTTCCTTGTGATTTCACCCACTTTTGGTCATTTGGTAAATTGTGATTAATAAAAAAGGAAGATTATTTGAAATGTTGGTCTTATTACAGTGAATTCTGAATTCATTCACATCTGATAATTTTCCAAACTGTGACTTGTATGAAAACAGGAGTTACTTGAAATGTTGGTCTTCTTACAGAATCTTATTTTAACATGCAAGTTTAGGGAAAGGAGCATTTGATAAAATTTTCCAAACTGATTCTACTATTTGGCATCTCAATAAGGTGTTTTTTCCCCTTGCAAAATATTATTTCTTTGCAAAAATCTCACCTTTTAATTTCAGAAGTAAAAATTTAAATATGATAAGTGAAGCACTGGCCTGGATGTGTTGGCTGACAGTGAGCGTGCTTAAGATGAGTAAAGAATAGCCAGGAATGTAAAAAATACTGAAAATCCTTAGGCAAGAGTTGGGAAAAAAAATCCAAATATTTCTTTTCCTTCCTCCTTGTCATTCTCCTGATAAAATCCTCTCAATGAGAAGAAATGCTGCAGATGATCAACTACAGCCCGTGAAAATTACCTGGAATGAAAAGAAATCTTTTCCAAATGGGAACTCCTGCCTTAAGCCATTGTTATTTAACACCATGTTGCCTCAGTTTATTGAATGTGAGGGTGTCTATTTCCCTGAATTTCATGGAGCTGAGTTACCTTTGGAAAAGCTGATTTACATTCCGTGTGCATCACAGCAGAGCAAACGCTCTGGAGTGGCTTTGGCGTGGACAAGAAGGAGGAAAGTGCATTTTCCTTTTAGAAATGGAGTGTGGGAATGGCAGATTCAGGAACAATTAGCAAATAACTGGGGCTCAGTAAACAGAAGCTGGAAGCACTTTGTGCTGGCTTGGTCCAAAATACTCTGGATTTTTGGATTTTTTAAGTAGCAAGGAGTTATTTTAGGCAGATGTTGGGATCTCTTGGGACACTGGAACCACACCAGCTGGATGTGGAGCTGGGGAGAGCCTGATTCCAACACCAGTAGAACACCAGAAGGTGCAGGTCTCCATACAGACTTTTTGGTTGGGGTTTTGTTTGGTTTGGTTTTTTTCATTCTTTATTTTGCTGTTTTGGGGGTTTTGTTAAGGAAAGATGATTGCAGGTTTCTCTACAAAACCTACGAGGTGTCACTTTCAAATGGGTTTGTTCTTCCTAAAGCAAAGGATTTCTTATGGGGTCACATCTCCATGGTGTAATTGCTGTGGCTGTCTTGTCATAAACAATTCATGGAATCATGGAATTTTCATGGTTGGAAATGACCTTCAAGGTCATGGAGTCCGACCTGTGACCAGGCACCACCTTGTAACTAAACCATGACTGCAAAGTGCCACATCCTCTCACCTTTTAAACACTTCTGGGAGTGGGGACTCCACCACTCCCTTTTTAAGCCTATCCCAAAGCTTGACTGCCCTTTCCATGCAGAAATTCCTGCTGCTCTCCAACCTGAGCCTCCCCTGGCACAGCCTGAGGCCCTTTCCCCTTGGCCTGTCCCTGTGTCCCTGGCAGCAGAGCCCGACCCCCCCTGGCTGTCCCCTCCTGGCAGGGACTTGTGCAGAGCCACAAGGTCCCCCCTGAGCCTCCTTTGCTCCAGGCTGAGCCCCTTTCCCAGCTCCCTCAGCCGCTCCTGGGGCTCCAGCCCCTTCCCCAGCTCCCTTCCCTGCCCTGGACACGCTCCAGCCCCTCCAGGGCTCTCTGGCTCCAATTTCCCTCAGAGGAGTTTGATGCAAAGTATCAAAAGGCACAAGAAAGATTTCGGACACTGAGTTGGATGAATTAATTTAAAATTCAATATACTGAACACAATAATTTATCAAATACCACAATGTGGGGGGTTGGTCTGGAGCTCTCAGTCTATGGGAGCAGAGAAAAAGGGATGTGGCTCAAACCAACACCTCTGCAGCTTTTTGACTGGGAGAGAAAATTTCCATAGGCACCATAGACATATTTTGTTGACATTTTATATTTAAATACAGTTAATTCTGCTGTTCCCACCTCTCGGGATGTTAAAATTGGGCTGCCAAAAGAACATCAGGGCGGGGTGGGGGAAGGATGGCACAGGAGGATGATACAGGATGATTGTGCCACTTCATCAGCTTCGTTAATCATCATTGTGGCTTATTTTGATTGATAAATCACTAATTTCCTTTTCACATTCTGACAAATTTTGATATTCTCAGATTTTTCCCTCCTCTCACAACAAAAACTCCTTAAATCCTTAAAATATGTTATAAAAAAAGAAAAGATACCTGATATTTATTATGCATCTCTAATATGTGAGTCAGTCTTGAGCTTGTTTTGTCTTCTAAAAAGTCAAAATAAAGTCTTGAAATGCTTCCCTTTTCACAAAAACATGTATAAAAAATCGACAGTCTGCTTACCTGTGGTTCTGTCTAATAAGTAGGCTTGTCACCTGGGAAGCTGTAAAATAAAGAGAATTTCTTCAAAATGTTCTTTTTCTGCCTAGACTTCGACTGCTACTGTCAATATAGTGGTGACAGATGTCAATGACAACGGACCCGTTTTTGACATGTTTCTCCCCAAAAACCTCTCTGTGCAGGAAGAGGAAGCCAATGCTTTTGTTGGTCAAGTAAGGGTAAGTCATTAAAATTGTTTATTTTATCACCCAAGCTGTCCAGACAATGAAGAAAGAGCACAAAATAATTGTGCCTTAGACAAAAACCCATCCAAATATCTTCAGCTGAAATGCAAACTCTCCATTTGTGGCTACAAAGTCACGTTTTGGGGCTTTGAAACGTTGGAATTGTTTTCTTTTCTGTGCTAAATCCTGAAAACACTTTGTCACTTAAAAATAGCACCAAAAAAAGCTTGGTTTTAGGAAATTCCACTGTAAAAACTCGCTGATAACAGATTTACAGAGTTAAAAGAGTGTTGCCACATTTTGAAATGGTTTGGTTTGAGATAGAATTCAAACATGCTGGGGAAGTGACACCTGGGTGTTGGAAATTGTCACACCCAGAGGAAATTGTGAGGCCATTGAGGGGAAAATCAGTTAAACCCTTGAGTGGAATGATTGCTGACCTGGCATAAAAGTAGGGGATCGTGTTAATTTGAGGGTTTGAAGCTGTGAGTTTTCATAACACGCGGGGGTCCTGTGGAGGAGGATTCAGTCTCATGAAGAAAACATCGCTCTTTTTGGTAATGTTTGTTTTTCCTGACCCAAGGGAAAGAAGAAAATATTAATTAGAGGGGTTTTCAATCCAGAAGTTGATTATAATGTCTCATATCTGCTGCATTAAGGTTGGATCCAGAAGGAGCTGTAGCTAAAAGAGGAATTGGGAAGCATTCTTCAGGAATTAAGGTGGAAAATATGCCTTTTTTTTTCCAACAGCAATCATATCAACAGAAAATGGGAGCTCCTTAAGTAGAAGCTTCAGAAAAACAGGACATTTTGGGTACCATGGGAACCCAAATACCCATAATAATCATGCTCCTTCCCATCCTTATATTATTTAATAAGAAATCAGAGCTGGCCTTGGACAAAGCTAGGATCCCTCGGTGCAATTAAGTCAGTTTTGAAAAATCGTTAAATTATTGCTCTGCTTTTTGTCATTGCCTTCCTGTGTGGTTGTTTTTCATTTTGCATCCTAAAAGGCACAGGTGGAACATTTCCAATCAGTCCCAAATATCCTTCAAATCCATTTTGTGCTTTGCTGAGGGCCCTCAAGGCTCAATCATCTTCTCAAACACGAGCTTGCCTCTATTTTTAGCTGTGACAGAACTGTAAAATGCAACAAGTTATTGCCACGAGAAGCTCTCTGGCTTCTAAATTAGTGCAATTTCAGAGTTGTGTGGAAATGGAAATATTTATTGAAGCCTTGGGATAGTTTATTCCTACTTGGAGTGACAGAAACTGCTTCTGTCATTTCCTGTCCTGTTTATCCCTGGATGGAGAAAGCTTTTTCCTTTATGGCCCAAACACCGGGTGTATTTCTCCTGTCTCATGTTCACAACTGCAAATTGATACAGGGATACCCATTGGAAATGCCATTCCGTACCATAGAGAAGAGAAATTGGGGCGTTTTGGATTTGTTTTTCTGGCTCCAGTGAGGTTATTGAAATAATGGTGATGAGAGTTTGGGTGTAGGTGTGTTGTTTGAGGATATTCCTTAAAAACTGAAATAGCTTTTGCTGTGTTGTGCTTCACTGTAGATAAAACCACAGGGAGAGGTGTTAATGGGAATAAATTTTGTGTGGAAGCTTTAATGTGGATAAAATGTACAAAAAGGACTGTTTTAGGTGGGAATAGCCTGGTAAAAGAAGAAATCCTTACAGTGCTGTGTGTTTTCCCTGCCAAGAATTAACCCACTGATTAAGAAAGCTGCTTTTCAGGAAACTTTTTACTCATTTCAAACAGAAACTTAAAATCCGCCACAGCGAGCAGTCATACAGAGGATTTTAAATAAAAAGACAGATTTTGTGGTGCCCCTTTCCATTTTGAGTGCCACCTTCCCGTTTTACCTGGGGGGGAGAAAAATTTAGCAAGAGATTTTTACCTCAAAACCCAAGATCTGACCATGCTGCTCATGGGAGCAGAGAACCTGGTGAGGAAGGACATGGAAAAGGTGCTCAACCACTCTGATCCCTCAGGATTTTTGACTCAGGAGGTTTGGTCTCAGGATTGGGTGCCTGGGCTCATTGTCAGAATTCCAGAGTGGTTTGGATTGGGAGGGATCTTAAATCTCATCCCATTCCAGCCTTGCTGTGGGCAGGGATGAATTCCACCATCCCAGTTTGCTCCAAGGCCTGTCCAGGCTGGCCCTGGACACTTCCAGGGATGGGGATTTAAAGCAATTTGGGGTATAAATCAATCTGAACCCTCCCAGGAGTAACTCCTGCCACAGACAAGAGATTTCCATGCTCTGCTTCGTTTTCAGTGGGAAAGCTGGACTTTCAAATGGATTCCCGTAAGGACTTTTGTAATATTTGGGGGGTGGTTTCCCAAGGAGACGTAGCAGGAGGGCAGTGAGAGGTTTCCTGTGGGAGAGGGCAGCTTTGGAGCATTTATTCCATGCAGGCAGGCAATATCCACTCTTGGAAGCGCTCTCCCTCTCCGGCAGCTTTGCTGCCAGCTGGAGCAGCTGGAGGCACTGGCACAGGAGTGCTGCCTCTGGGCATTCCAGCAGCCTCCTGAAGATTAAAAGAACAAAAGCCAGACAGGATAAAGCTGCCAGCGGAGCAGATGTGTTTCCAATCCTTTTATTTCCCGCCGTGTTCTCTAAATTGGGGCATTCAGAGGTGGATTGGATTCCCTGCTGCTCCTTCCCCTCTGATCCTGGGGATCCCCCAGCAAGGCAGGAGCACAACTGCTGCGTGCAAGTCCCCACAAAGGGCCCCAGGAACCCAGGAGCTCCAGCTGGAGACTCGGCAGTGAAATTCAGGCAGTCTGAACCAGCTGGAGATGGGGCATCAGGATGATCTGCCTTGTACCCTGCAATTTAATCAATCCCAGGGCCACGGGAGGTAAAAAAGATGGGATGGCACCTAGGAAAGGGATCAATGTATTGATCTGCAGGCATGTTCACACCTTCAGGCAGGGGAAGACAGTCCCCAGCAGACTCTAAAAAAGCAGCCTGGGGTTAATTAAAAAGCTGTTGAGCTGATGGGGCCCTGGAGAGGAAAGACATCCCTCGACTGAAGTTTTTATTCTTGTGGGGTTTTATTTATACCCAGATTCTTCCACCCAACCCCATAATTCATTTATTGTTGGATATTTTGATCAGCACTGTTTGAAAACTCCAGCATGAACGTGTTGCTATCAAGGGGAGATGGCAACAGGGAAAGAAATGAGATGGAAAATGGGGATAAAGAATTATGTGCTCAAGTATCACCAGCCCTTGGATCTACCCTAAAATGGAAACAGGATGAATCAATTCCAGTAACGAGAGCAGTTTGCAGACTTTTTGATACCTCTGTCACCTGCTTGGTTTTAAGTTACAAAATAAATGCTTTAAGAAAGTTGGGTTTAGGATGGACCTATCCTTCCTACTGGAAAATATAGGAAAGTTTGGAGGAATTTTTTTGGTTGGACTGTACTAGCCTTCCTGAATGCTGATGAAATGTTATTTCCCAACAGAGCTTTCTGTCCGTGGGTATCAGTGAATTCTTACAGGCTCCTATTTTTATTTAATAAATTCATAAGGCGATAAACCCTGGGTTTAAAGCCTGATTTAAATTTTCACGGCTGTTGGGTAAAGCTTGTTGCATTGGACTAAATGACCTCTGGAGATCTCCCACAAGCAGCTCATCATGTGTTTCTACAAGCAGGAAAACTCCTTTAAAAGCTGGTGAAGAATTATTGCCCATGCACATGGAATGATTGGGATGAGATGAGCTTTAAGGTCCTTTTCATACCAAAGCAGCTGTGATTCTATTATTTTATTACGTTACAATATCTTTTGGAAAAGTCTAGAAAGGAATCTGAGTTTTCCTAAATCCCCTGATTGCCTAAATTTCCGTGTGAAGGGTGTGATTTCCCAAAACCTGCACTGCAGATTACACCTTGTCTGTGTTAAAAATACAGGCTCCTGAAATGAAATTCCCAAATTTCCTGGACTTTAAGAAAATTTGAAGGAAGATTAGAGGTTGAGGAAAAAGGAGAAGACCCAGGAAAAAGGGGATTGAATGGCAGGAGATGACCATCCAAGAGGAAAAGGAATTAAAATTCGAGGTGGAGGAGATAGGACAAGACCAGGAAAAAGGGGATTGAATGGCAGGAGATGACCATCCAAGAGGAAAAGGAATTAAAATTCGAGGTGGAGGAGATAGGACAAGACCAGGAAAAAGGGGATTGAATGGCAGGAGAGGACAGTCCAGGAGGGAGAGGATTTAAGCCTTTGGCGAAGAGTAAAATCACAGCTCTGAAGAAAATCTGAAATACCCAGAGTGAGTCCAGGACTCCTGCCCACTGCATAACCCAGTGCCTGACAGTGCAGTTTGAATTCATCTCATAGATGGAAAACCAACAGGAGCTGCTGGGATTTGAGAGTCAGAATGCATAAAAAAATCTAATTAGACCCCAAAATCAGAGAATCACAATGTGCCAGGTGAACTCCAACCAGAGAAAGTTCAGACCTCATTTCTTACAAGTGGTTGGATGATTGCAAGATCATTGGGAGGGAACTTTGGTGATATCATTTCCTTCAGGTTATTGAGGAATTTGTCCCCAGGAAGGATAGAAAAGATTTTTTATTAAAGACTTTCAGCACTGTTTCGCTCAAGATCCTCAGGGAGATGCTGGTCACAGGAAGGATTCCATGTGCTTCTAGTTGGATTTTCATGTTTGTTAACAGGCAAATTCCTCTCACAACAAGATTGATGTCTCAAGTCCAAAGCTGTGGCATCAGGAGAAAGAGATGAGGTCATAGATTTGGGCTATTTGTTTCCATTCCAGACCATCAGTGCTAGACAGAATGACCTCTTCCTGCTGGCACCAGGGAATTCCTGGAGGATATTTGGCAGCAGTGGCTGCAGCCACAGTTCCTCACCTTTTTCCCATGTTCCTTGAACTTAGGTCAGCTTGGGCAGAGATCAGAGAGGTTAAAAGAGCTCCTTGCCACCCATAATGTGGCCTCTTAAACAAAAGGGATTTCAAAAGCTGTGCTCTTGTCTTCCCTGTTCCCAAAATTTTTTTCTATTTGTGCATTCATTTGCATCTTTGCCCTGAAGATAATATTTGTGCATTAGTGCAGTGGAAATACTGATACTTGTTATCAGCACATTCATGGCAGCTGATTATTGAGAGTCCAAGGATTTTCCACAAAAGGAATTCTTGGTTTTGTCTGCTGACACTTTACATTTTGGGATGCCTTTAAGTCCTGTTATCTCTTCCAGCTTAAAGCCAAATGAAATCTTCTGAACCAGTGATTTCATGTCTCTGGTTCATGCCCTTTTAGGATTTTGATGCCTGATGCCCATCCCTGGCAGCGCCCAAGGCCAGGCTGGACTTTGGGGCTTGGAGCAGCCTGGGACAGTGGAAGGTGTCCCTGCCCATCACAGGAGTGGCACTGGATGGGATTTCAGGTCCCTTTCAACCCAAAGCCAAGAGACATTCCAGAAATAACTTTAAATTGGATTGACATTGGAGAAATATTTGAGAGTTAAGCTAAATGTGGAGATTTAAAACAGTATATTCCATCTATGATTTAGAAAGTTTTTGTTTTGGGAGGGCTTTTTGGTGTTTTAATTTTTTCTAGTGTACAAATGCATTGGTTTAAGCACTTGATCATAACATTGTCAAAGAACACACTCATCAAAACTCCAAATTTTTAATCATCCTTCCAGGATAGCCAAGTCTCCAAGGTTAGGATTTCATTGTGTGCCAGCCTGAAGAACACTGGGCTGGTTGAGGCTATGAAGAGTTAAAATGTGATTAACTCATGTAAGAGGTTCAGCAGCCCATCCAGTGATGGGTTTGCAGCCATGAGCTTTTGGATTTTATTTTCATTTATATTTGCTCTTAGGATTTAATTGCTTTTAAAGCACAGTTTTATTTAGAATCACATTCAATGGGTTTTGGAATTAACCCTCCAGGTGCACTGGAATTAGCAGAGACCATGGAAGTAATCATCCAGGGTTCTTCTGGTTTGTCTAATGCCTAAAAATATGGCAGTATTTGAAAATTATGTCAATATTTGAAAATTTATGGAGTGTTTCCTTTATCCTACTCTGAGTAGAGTGAAGGATAAGCTGCCATGACCTGAGTATTCAGTAGGATGCTGAAGTTCCTGGAGGATATCCACAAAACCTGCAGGATTTTTCCAAAGGGTGTGTGTACTTGGGTCTCAAAGAAGTAGAATTTGCCTTGAAATTGCAGGACAGCCAAAATCAAAGAATTCTCAATGGGTTGGAGTTGGAAAGGACCTTAAGTCCCATCCAGTGTCACCCCAGCCATGGGCAGGTTTTGACCTTCCACTGTCCCAGGCTGCTCCAAGCCCCAAAGTCCAGCCTGGCCTTGGACACTGCCAGGGATCCAGGGGCAGCCCCAGCTGCTCTGGGCACCCTGTGCCAGGGCCTGCCCACCCTGCCAGGGAACAATTCCTGCCCAAGATCCCATCCAGCCCTGCCCTCTGGCACTGAGAAGCCATTCCCTGTGGCCTGTCCCTCCATCCCTTGGAAAGAGTCTCTCTCCAGCTCTCCTGCAGCTCCTTCAGGCACTGGAAGGTCAAAATGAGGTCACCCCAAAGTTTCTCTTCTCTGGGCTGAACAATCCCAATTCTCGCAGCCTTTCCTGCCAGCAGAGCTGCTCCAGCCCTCTAAGAAAATTTAAAAAGTGAGAGGCTGTATAAAAGCAGGCAAGAAGCAACAAAAAAGAAGAAAAGCCTTTCTTTTAGGAAAGAAGGAAAGTCCAAACTTTTATGGATGACTGATGTTCCCTCCTTAAAATACTTACAAATATTTGGTTTATGACCAAGAGGTCAGGCACATTTCAGATATTTGTGACCTCTGACTGCATCTGGGAGATGTTAATTTTGTCCTGTGGGCACAGACTGTAGTCTCCCTGCAAAACAAGTACAAAATCCAATCTAGCACTCCCACCCACACTTGATTTGCTGTTTGACACAAATGAAAGGCTTGGGAATACTTCCAACCCAGAGTAATAAACCCATTAAACCCTCAGTAATAAACCTATTAAACCCCTAGTAATAAAAAAATCATGTTATCTGCCATGAGAACAATAATTTTCACCAGCAGCATCATTTGGATCCTCCAGCACAATTCCTACCTTGATCTGTGGGGTTTGCTGGAGACTATTGGAGGAGTTGTCCAAAATCAGGCGTTTGGTTGGCTTGGGTAGGGACTGTGGGGCACGTTTGCTCCTGAAGAAGGGAAATTTAAGCTGAAAGAAGCTATTTTTTGTGGCAGAGTGGACCCTTAGAAGTGTTTCAGCCTGCAGGAAAGAGGGATACCCACCATGCTTGTCTCTGATTTGGAGACAAATAGGAATAACGACCTTGTTTTGCAGCTTTCCAGCTCCCAACATTCCAGGCACAAATCCTCAATTAACCTGCCTGAATCCTGTCACCATCGTGAGCAAGAGTTGAGGATATAATAGGAGGTTTCCTTTGCAAAGGATGATAATGATATAATGAATATTGTTGATGTTCAAGCCCTTGTCATTATATTTCAGAGTTAATGATCCTTCATTGGTGTCTTAGTCATTCCCATCTCCCAGGACTGTTTTCCTGCTGTTTGAGATGGAGGGAGATAATTTGTTACTCTGGAACACTGTTGGTTTATATTCCTGAGGGTTTCCTGGTAACGTGGAGGCAGAGCTGGTAACACAAATCTGAATTTACCACATCAGGTAAAGGCTGTCACCTTGTAGGTGATGGCATCTCTAATAAACGTGGGATGTATTTTCTGGGAAATAAAGTAGTGAGTCATTTATATTCCCAGGTTTTCAGGTTTGTTTTATCATGCAGTAAGTACTTCATGAATTAGAGATGGAAATAAGAGTCATCCTAGAGATCTGAGGAGTCACCAGAATAGCAGCAGTACTAGCTCTGTCTCTTTGGATGGACATGTTTTCCCTGATTCTGGATAAACACCAGGAGATGCATCCTGGGCTCATCCCACAGTGTGGAGGCAGGGGATGCTCCCCCCCTATTCTGCTCAGGTGAGAGCCTGCCTGGAATTCCGTGCACAGTTCTGGTGCCCCCAACATAAGGAGGGCATGGAGCTTTTGGAGCAGGTGCAGAGGGGGCCATGAAGATGCTGAGGGGACTGGAGCACCTCCCCTGTGGAGCCAGGCTGGGAGAGCTGGGATTGTTCAGCCTGGAGAAGGGAAGGGTGTGTGGAGACCTCACAGCTCCTTCCAGGGTCTGAAGGGATACAGGGGAGCTGGAGAGAGAACTGGAGTGTCAGGACACAGGGAATGGCTTCCCAGTGCCAAAGGACTGGGCTGGATGGGTTATGGGGAAGAAATTGTTCCCTGGGAGGGTGGGCAGGCCCTGGCACAGGGTGCTCAGAGCAGCTGTGGCTGCCTCTGGATCCCTGGAATTGGCCAGGCTGCATTTTGGGGCTTGGAGCAGCCTGGGACAGTGGAAGGTCAAAACCTGCCCATGGCAGGGGGGGAACTGGATGGGCTTTAAAGTTCCTTCCAACCCAAACCAGTCTGGGATTCTGGGATTCTATGAGATGGGCAAGGTAGAAATAGGCCAGCATTTGAGATGCAATGACACTATGGCCCTGCCTTGGAATATCTTCTATTCCTTTTGCAATTTACTTTTCTTTGTTAGTCCTCTCCTCTTGTTTGGGGTTTTTTATTCTGGTTTGGGGTTTTTTTCGTCTCAGTTTACGTGGTGCCTGTGTCCCCAGCGGCCTTTGAGGGCTGTGTTTCCTCCAGCAATCACAGCTGCTGTTTCTGCTGCCTCTTGTCAGGTAGGAGCAACCTGTGCAAGGCTGTGAAGAGCCTTCTGCCTGTAAATACAGCTGCAGCTCCTTTTAAGGTCTGCTGTCATCTGTTGGCCCTTTACCTACCAAAACTGCAGGACTCTCACCATATTTTTTGTGCAAATCACTGGGGATAAGTTGTGATGGAAAGCCTTAAGTGGGCATAGGAATGTGCTCTCACCTCTTTTCAGTCCTGCCGTTTTCTCCTTGGCTTTGGGATTTTCTTTAGGAGTCAGATTATATGGGAATAAGCTGTTTCCTTGCTTCTCTCCACCTCTGTGCCTGTTCACTCACAGAATTCAACCCAGTGCTGGTAATGACCAAATGGGATTCTTTTTATTGGGATGTCACTGGTTCCTGTTGCCAGGGTTGGGATACATTCAACCAGGGTTGTTTTTCTGAAGCAGAACTTTCTGAAAGCTCCCCATTTTCCACACCTCCTGTTCACTCGCTTTCTGGCAAGTGTTGTACCGGTTGATGACAGATCTGGTGGTGAAATTGGGGTTAAAGTTGTCCATTTTGGTACAAAGTGGTGACTGCAAAGAGGGACAGAGTGTGTCTCCACCAATAGCAAGTCCAAGGAGCTTCTTCCCAGAGGCTCTGGGAAATTAATTCCATGTGGGAACAGTTGTGCACCCTTGAGACAGAATTCTTTTAGGAAACAGATTAAACTCTTTTTCTTTCTTATCCATAAGGAGAACATTATCTCTTTTCAAGTTTAGAGTGATAAATTTGTTAATTCTTCACCAGTGTTATGGTGGTATAATCCCAATTAGATAATTGGATTTCATAATGATGCTTTGCTTGCTACTCTTTGTGGAAATAACTGTTTAATATTTTTATCAACCATCTGGATGAGAGGATCAAGTGCACCCTCAGTCAGTTTGTGAAGAACACGCAGCCAGGTAGGAGTGTGGGTGTGCAGGAGGGCAGGGAGCTCTGCAGAGGGATCAGGACAGGCTGCATCCATGGGCTGAGGTTCAGCAAGGCCCAGGGTCCTGCCCTGGGCTGCCCCCGGGCCCTGCAGCTCCAGGCTGGGGCACAGGGGTGCAAAGGGCCCCTGGGGAAAGGCCCTGGGGGTGCTGTGCCAGCGGCTGCACAGGAGCCCAGGGGTGCCCAGGGGGGCACGAGGCCAATGGCCCCTGGGCTGTGCCGGCCATGGGGTGGCCACAGGCCCAGGGCAGGGAAGGGAGCTGGGGAAGGGGCTGGAGCCCCAGGAGCGGCTGAGGGAGCTGGGAAAGGGGCTCAGCCTGGAGCAAAGGAGGCTCAGGGGGGACCTTGTGGCTCTGCACAAGTCCCTGCCAGGAGGGGACAGCCAGGGGGGGTCGGGCTCTGCTGCCAGGGCCACAGGGACAGGCCAAGGGGAAAGGGCCTCAGGCTGTGCCAGGGGAGGCTCAGGTTGGAGAGCAGCAGGAATTTCTGCATGGAAAGGGTGCTCAGGCCTTGGCAGGGGCTGCCCAGGGAGGTTTGCAGTGCCCATGGCTGGAGGTGTGCAAGGAAGGGCTGGAGGTGGCACTCAGTGCTCTGGGCTGGGGACAAGGTGGGCATGGGGCACAGCTGGGACTGCATGGGCTGGGAGGGATTTTCCAGCCTCAATTGTTCTGGGATTCTGTGAATCAAATCAGTCCTGCAGAATGTGGCAAAGGTCTTTCTGCCTAAGGACGTGCACAAATGAGTTCACAACTTTCATAGCCATGTTTTTAGGAACCCAGTTGCAGAGCCTGCCATATATTTGAAAGTCATTTTAATTGCCTTTCTGAAACAAGAAGTTTATCTATTCTGTAACATCCTAAAAACTCACCTGATACAAATCTGTTGTCTCATGAGAATTTTTTGTCACGGTTTCCAATTATAGGCTATTTCAGATTACTCTTGGAGATTCCTATGGGGCTTTTTGGTTTGTTTGGGGTTTTTTTAGATCTGTTATTTTTACGGAGGAAATTGAATTGATTGGAAATTAAGCAAATCCAGCTGACAGATGTGGATTAGAAGGATGCTATCTGCCTATGGACCAGTCAGAATGAAGTTGTAGCAAACCCTCCTTGGCACATGGGTGTTACGCAGGGAAGAAACACTGTGATTTTTTCCTTATTAGCAATTTTAATTAACTTTTAATTGATTTCTAGCAAGATGAATGGTTTCATTACCAAGCCTTACAATGAACACCATCACCAGAATTAAGCATTCCCAGCAACTGTTCTGAAAACAAAACATGTAAATCTCTTATGATCTTCACAGATGTCATTCATAAAGGCAAATAAATGAGAATACCTTGCTCACAGAGCACCCTTTGTTTAATTTACGTAACCTTGTTCATCATGCCCTAATTTAATTAAGAGGAGGCAAAATAACAGGTCAGCATTTCAACCTCAGAGCTCTATGAAAACCTATTAATTTTGTCCATCCCTATAATTACATGATAACAAGAATTATTTGGCTGACACTGAGACATGAGGCTTGGTTCAATGTGTGAGAACAAAGATTCCAACTAAAGAAATCGAAGTGGTTTTCTATGACAATCATCAGCCTGTTCTGAGCACGGAAAAATAAGGATGAAATGTGATAATGTTTGGGTTTGAAGAACAGGATGAACAAAACAGAAATTTAAGTAGTTCTTCAGAGAGCAGCGATGAAAATATCACTGAGTGTGACAAATGTGTTAAGTGGTAAGAAACTTTCTAATTGATGTGTCCCTTCTGTCTGTCTGCATCCATCCTTCATCTAAATTCATATTCCATAAGGATTTGGGCAGCAAAGAGATACTTACATCAGTGTTAAATAGAAATTCCTCTCAGACATCACCCAATCCTGAAGATCCTTCAGGATTAGAATTATCTGAGTGCTTGGCTTCACAAGCATCAAATTCATCTTCTGTTGAAATTCAGAGAATCATAGGACAGAATCCCAGAATCATTTAGGTTGGAAAAACTTCCAGGATTGAGTCCAGGCTGTTTTTGATCCCAGCCCAGAGCCCTGAGTGCCACCTCCAGGGGTGGGGACTCCCAACCTCCCTGGGCAGCCCCTGCCAGGGCCTGAGCACCCTTTCCATGGAGAAATTCCTCCTGATTTCCAGCCTGAGCCTCCCCTGACACAACTTCAGGCTATGCCCTCTTGTCTTGTCAAAAGTTTCTAAGGCTGAGCAGCTAAATGTGCCTTTTCTCCTGAAGAAATCCAGCTAGAGGGATCCACTCAGCCTGGCTTCTGTCATTGGGAATGGAGCCATTTGTTTCTGTGGGATGTTTTAATTTCAGTCCAAGCTCAGGGAGAGGCAGGCTGCCCCAGACAAGCCCTCCTGGACACCACGGATTTGGCAGAATCCTTCCCTGCCTCACCCAGTTTGTGCCTCCCTTGGAGGTTTGCAGTTTGTGCATTAATCCATGTTTTTCCTGCTGTCTCCTCAGGCCACAGATGCAGACGCTGGGATTAACGGGCAAGTCCATTACAGCCTGGCAAACTTCAACAACCTTTTCCGCATCACCTCCAACGGCAGCATTTACACGGCCGTGAAACTGAACAGGGAGGTGAGGGACTCCTACGAGCTCATCGTGCAGGCGACAGACGGAGCCGTGGACCCGCGGCACTCCACGCTCACCTTGGCCATCAAGGTGCTGGATATCGACGACAACAGCCCCGTGTTCACCAACGCCTCCTACACTGTCTGCGTGCCAGAAAATCTCCCACCAGGAACTGTCTTCCTGCAGCTGGAGGTAAGGAAGCATCGGTGATGAAGGCGGTGTGCGTTTGTTCTGCAGTATTCAAGGTTCTTGTTTAACTTGATTGTGATGTTGTGTCACAATCTTTGAAAGATTATGAACTGGAGTGTGGAGGCAAGGGGTTTTTTTGCCTAGAGCAGCTGTGGCTGCCCCTGGATCCCTGGAAGTGTCCGAGACCAGGCTGGACAGGGCTTGGAGCAACCACGGATAGTGGAAGGTGTCCCTGCCCATAGCAGGGGGTGACACTGGATGGTCTTTGATGTCGCTTTCAACCCAAACCCCTCTGTGATTCTGTGTTTCTGTGATTCTGGAAAATGCTTGGCCTTTAGCCAGGTACCAAAAAAACCCCACACCTTTAAAGATAAAGTTGTTTAGGAAATAATAGCAAGTAATAAAAACAAGCAGTGAAACAGCAAAAGCTACACTGCCACTGTCTACACAGGCAGACAGCGATAGGCCAAGGGGAAGAGTTTTAAGCTAAAAGAGGAGAGATATAAATCACATGTTAGGCAGGAATTGTTCCCTGGCAGGGTGGGCAGGCACAGGGTGCCCAGAGCAGCTGGGGCTGCCCCTGGATCCCTGGCAGTGCCCAAGGCCAGGCTGGACTTTGGGGCTTGGAGCAGCCTGGGACAGTGGAAGGTGTCCCTGCCCATGGCAGGGGTGGAACTGGATGAGATTTAAAGTCTCTTCTAACCCAAACCATCCTGGGGTTCTGTGATCCTGGCAGTGGCAAATAGCAGGTGCCCTGGGAGGACAATTAAGACCGGATTCAGTTTCCACTGCCATTTTCCAAGAACACTCTGCTCGATTCCCATGGCTCAGACCTTCAGTGAATTTCACTCCTCATGTCTGTCCACACTTGATTACAATTACACCAACACAACTAAACTCAAGCTGTTTGCCACACTTTGCCCTTTAAATCTCAGAGGGCTGTTTTGTGAGAACGGATTTTGTCTGATGTCCCTCTGTTCCCTGCAGGCCAAGGATGTGGACCTGGGTGCTGATGTGAACTATGGGATCCGCACGGAGGAAGTCCGGCAGTACTTTGCCCTGGACAAGCACACAGGAGAGCTGTCGCTGCGGAAATCCCTGGATTATGAATCCTTCTCTGACACAGAAGCAACCTTCACCTTCCTTGTGGAAGCCTTCGACAGCAAGGGCACCATGCCTCCTGGGCTGGCCACTGTCACCGTCAGAGTCAAGGTAAGGGGTCACTGCTCAGCCAACAGCATCCTCTCCCAGTCATTCCAGAATGTTCCATCACCATGCAGTCAGGAAGCACCAGGACTCCCTGCTCTCCTGCGTCTCACTTGTCTGAGCCTTATTCTGCCAGCAGTTTGTTCAGTTAAACACACACTTTATAACAGCTGTAATTATCCTTCCCGTGTGCAATTAGGTAGTTAAATCCTGGATTTATGAAATCAAAGAACACCTGACACAAATGCAAACGTTTTGTCCTTTAGAATCCCTGAAAGGCTGAAATAAACCCCTCCTGGAATTGTTTGCAAAAGTAACACCATCACTTTTCAGCCCACAAATTGTAATTTTAAGACCCACTGGCGTGCATTGAGTGCTGATGTGGCACAGCACATCCTGGATTCCAGATCCTGCTGCTGGAAAATCCAGCTCTGCAGAGGAGCAGCTTGATTTAGTTCCTTGCACCATGACCTGAGTGCTGATGTGGCACAACACATCCTGGATTCCAGATCCTGCTGCTGGGAAATCCAGCTCCGCAGAGGAACAGCCTGATTTAGTGTCTTGCACCTTGACCTGCAGAGAGTTACAGCCTCACCTCAGGGTTTCAGGGGCCTCCCCAGGATTTTGGAGGTGCTGGTGTTTGTTTGGGAATGATCCACAAATGAAAAGGGTTTGTAGCTGGGACAGCAGCACTTCCTCATCTTCATTTGCCTGTGTCCGAGAGGGGAGGAGAGCTCAGATACCTTAATCCTACCCCTGGCATTCCCAAAGGTGCAGCTCTGTCAGTCATTCTCTCCTTTAGAGTAGTTGCTTGAATTTTGTGAACTGTGGGAGAGAAGAGACGTTAATCACTCAGATTTTAGCGAAGGAGCAAAAACTGTAGCAGGAACAAAAGCACAGCTCACAAGTGTTCAGTTTAAATGTGTCTGTGAAAAGTATTTGGCAGTCTGAGGCTCAGTCTATTCTGTATCTGCAGGTGCTTGAATTGCCACATGGTTTTGAGTAATTCTGTTTGTCAGTCTCTACTGAGCTCGCAATTCTTTTAGGACAGTAAAGGTCTCCCACTATTAG
Organism: Hippolais icterina; assembly: GCA_013400075.1. NCBI lineage: Eukaryota > Metazoa > Chordata > Aves > Passeriformes > Sylviidae > Hippolais > Hippolais icterina. The sequence goes on along the minus strand of VWYN01008752.1, from coordinate 66,225 downwards.
CTCTGGTGACAATGCCAGAAGGCTTCCATGATGCCTCTCTGTCTGCAAAATGTCTCAGTGTGATGTGCAGGTCACCTGTTCCCGACTGAGCTGTGCTTTTCCCCAGCACATTCCATGTCATTCCCAGGAAGCAGCTTTTCCATCATTCCCTGAGCTTCTTCTGTTGGACTTTTACAGAGCAAGTTGCTCAAGCCTCAGGTTTTTTCCTAAAATAAACCTTTTCCCAGCACACTGAAAATTTGAAAGAATAGTTTGGGTGGGTTCGTTGGGGTTTTTTTAAAGGTTTTCAGGTAGGATTGTGTTCAGAGAAAAGCTGTTGTCTGTTTGATTGTGTGGCTGAATGTATTAAATAATGCCAGGGAAAATTGCAGTTCAGCTCGATGCCCTCAGTGTATCAGCAGCTTCTGCACTCCCAAAGGAGGTGCTGTGGGAATAGGAAATTTAAGGAGGGGATTAATAGGATCAAAAAAAATCAGTTCTTACTCTCCTGGAAACTCTTCCCATACATGAGCAACAAAATGGGAGCATGATGATGCTTTGGGGAGGCTGGAATACCAGGCTGGAGCCAGCAGTAACCAATTTTGGTGTAAAAAGGTGTTTGGCTGGGGGCAGAACAGGGCCTGGGAGGGAGGACAAGCAGGGGATACTTTAAGTGAGAAAGAAAATAAATCCAATTTAAGGTTAGTGTTTTCATATTCAGTGATGGGGTGAGTATTGCAACAGATCAGGAGACTTAATCAAATATTATTTAAGTGCTGAGATGAAGATGGTGCTTAGGTTCCAGCCTGGAGTGAGAGGTAGGACAGGGGAATTTCGAGTGGCACTTGAGAGAACGGAGGAGGAGTTGTGGGAAAACCAGATTTAATATCTCAATGTGTTGGGCAGATGTCATTAGTGGGTTTTATGTCAGGTGGCAGATATTTTGAACATTGGTCACAAGAGGTGTCTGGAGGGTTTAATTTGAGCTTAAAGATGAACTTCCCAGATAGAAAATTCACAGGGGTGGAGGGTGAAGGCAGAACCCTGAGCTGTCCCTGTTTGAGATGGGAAGGATCCTCAGGATACCTCGGAAGGCTGATCCAAGAGTCAGAGCAGCAGGAGCAGAGTGCAGAGTGTGGAAACCAAGTGAGAACAAGAGCAGGCGACCCTTTCCCTCCCACTCAGCGCCTTCTGCTCCTCCTGTAGGAACTGGATGGGTTTCCTCTGAGTAGTTCCTGGGCTTTCCCTTTATTTAGAGGCTGGGATTTGAGTAATTACTTTAATAGAGTTTGAGAGGCCAAAAAGGAACTAAACCAAGTGCAGATGCCCCACAGTCCCCAACATAAGACAAAATTGAACTAGAGGGAAGCAGGGGCAGTGCTGGGGCCAAGCTCATGTCACCACCACAGCTCCAGCCCCTCCAACCCTCAGAACTTTATTTGTGTTATTACTGAGGTCTCCAGCCCGCCGGGGCTGCCTCTGCTGCGCTCACATTTGTCATTTCTCCCAGCCCAGCTCCTCACTGCGAGCACTGTAATTTTTCCTGGGTAATGGAGTTCTGTTAAGCAGCTATGGATGTCTGATGGTGTCGTCCATCATTTGTGTGGTATGAGCACAGCCAGGGCCCCCAGCTCCCTGTGGCTGCAGGAGGGGGATGCACTCTGGGCTGTTCTTTGGGCTCCCAGCCCTTGGCATGACAAGTTACAAATGGTTCATATTAACCTGCCCTCAGCTAGGTCAAGGCACAGATTGCAGAGCAGGACTTTCGCTGCAGGAGGAATAACTTCATCCGTACCCTCGTGTCGGGATGGAACAAGTCATTGGCCTCTGCTGCAGCCAAAAGGCTCCTTGCATTGTAAGGGTGTCCTAGGACTCCTCTGGCAGAGAAAGCCAAAGGTAAATCAGTGAATTCATAGAACCATTGAATTGGAAATGACCTCTGAGATCACTGAGTGAAACCCTGCACCACCTGTCCCCAGGTGCCACATGCACACATCTGAGCACTTCGAGGTGGGTAACCCCACCTCTGCCCCTGCCAATATCTGGCCACCCTTTGGGTGAAGAAATCTTTCCTAGTATCCAACCTGAAACTCCCCTGGCACAGCTTGAAGTTGTTTCCTTCTTTCCAGTCGTTGCTCCCTGGGAGAAGAATCCAATCCCCACCCGAGTCCAGCCGCTCTCAGGGAGTGATAGAACAATAATTGCTGCATCCATTCAAGTATTTCCAAGGATGAATAGTCTAAGTGCCCCTGATTTCTTCCCACCACCTCAAACAGACCAAGATTTTTCTCTTTTCCCTGGTCTCAGGTTCCTTTGACTGCTTTCTTAACTTTTCCCCTGAAGCTGCAAGGAGGCACAAGGTGTCTGGGAGGGCTGAGTTTGCTTTGCTTCCTGTTGTACCCACACACAACCAGATGATTCCCAATACTGGAAAAAGCAAAAGCCTTGCAGTTCAAATTATTAGGATTTAGCATTTGGAAGCTCATGTCAATGTCGTAAGCATTATTAGGATTTAGCATTTAGCTACTGTGGTAATAGGGTTTGTTAACAGAAACAATTGCTCTTAAATGAGTAACACATTCCTAACCACAAATACTGAGAATTTCTGTATCATGGGGCATGTAAGGCCTCTGCATATTTTATGTTGTGTCCTCCTCTTCTTATTACCAGCATTATTTTTGTATTATTTTGCCTCTTTCTTGCCTGTAGAAGTGCTTTTCTTCTCTTTCTGGGTTGGGGGTTGGTTTGCTTTGGAGTTTTTCAAGAACATTGTGTAGTGGAACGAAGCCATTGTCTCAGGTGAAGCATTCAAAGTGAGAGAGCAACAAGAATAAAAAAAAATCAGAGGGTTTCAGTTCTAACAATGCTAAAAAAATTGAGGATAAGGGGGCAGTGAGGTGATTGAGAACTGGCTGATCATAGGGGTCGTGATCAGTGGCACGGGGTGTGCTTGGTGGCTGTCACTGGGGGTGTCACCTGGGCTCAGTACTGGGCCCAGGATTGTTTAAATTGTTCAGTAGTGATTTGGGAGGAACAACCCCAGGCACCAGCACGGGCTGGGGCGTCCCTGCTGGAGCAACTCCGAGGGGAAGGACCTGGGGCACACCGAGGTGTCCCTGAGGCAGCAGCAGAGTGTCCTGGGGACACCGAGCTGTCCCTGAGGCAGCAGCAGAGTGTCCTGGGGACACCGAGCTGTCCCTGAGGCAGCAGCAGAGTGTCCTGGGGCCCAGGAGGCCGATGGGATCCTGGGGGCAGCAGGAAAAGCCACACAATGAACCTCTTCTCCCATTTAAAGAAGAGAGCAGCATCACAAAATTTACAGGAAGGTTAAAAAAAAATCAGCTGGATTGCCTCCAAAATATTTCTCATTTCTGGTGACACTAATGGAATAACAGGCCTGGGGTTGGGCTACAGTGCTGGTAAACAGATTTATTTCCTTCCTTCCATCTCAAGTGATCAGTTCAATCATCTGCCAGTCATTTATTGCCTCGTGTATTCCATCATGAATATTATCCCTTAATTTATAGGATGAGCTACATTAGGGGCTGCTGAGCACTAAATGGGAAAGAGATGCAGTTGTGCCATGTGAGCCAGGCCCTGTTCTGTGCAGCTTCAGATAAAGCCCCATGTAAAGCAGCTCTGCACCCACTCACAGACAAAGTTCAAGGTGCCACTTTGGCCATTTCAGCATCATCACAAGGGTTTGAACTCAATGTTACTAAGGTGTGTTTATGATGAGAGGCCAAGAGAATACATAAGGATGGGAAGGGACTTGAAGTTCTTGATACTCCAGTGTCTGGTGAAATTAGGTATTTCATGGAATCCCAGAGTGGTTTGGGTTGGACAGGACCTTAAAACTCATCTAGTTCCACCCCCTGCCATGGGCAGGGACACCTTCCACTATCCCAGGCTGCTCCAAGCCCCAAAGTCCAACCTGGTCTTGGACACTGCCAGGGGTAGCCCCAGCTGCTCTGGGCACCCTGTGCCAGGGCCTCATGGCATGGGAGACATGTAAGGGAAGGGGCAAAGATAATCTTCCCATAAAAGAATTAGAGTTGAATAACACTTTGATTTCCATGCAGAAAAATAAACTCTGCTCTGAGCAAATTGTTTTTTCAAGCCCATATTTTCAGTTGTTTCCACTCTGTCTCTGTCACTTCACATCCAGGACCGTTGTTTCTGAAGAACTCTAAAATGTATTTTTTTAGACTATCATGTATAAAATGCATATTATTGAATCCTTTGGCATCCCTGAGGCAGGACTAAAGTGGGATCCTGGGCCCAGAGCAGGTGGTGTGGTCTGGAGAGGCTCCTCTAAGTTTTTCATGGCTATGAATGTCCTTAGGGCCATGACATCTTGTAGCCTTATAGACTTTGCATTCTGGTTTTTTAGCAATAAAATATCTTGGATTTTTGGTTTTGGAATCAGGTGTTGAGTAAGAACTTTCTGCTGTTAAAGGTTTTACCAGAGGATTAGGAATTTTCAAATACAGTGATACCACACCACCCCTTTGCTTTCCCTAGAAAGGAGTTTGACGATTATAGGAACGTTAAATGCACCTCTGGAAGTCCCCAGACAGCAGGGAACTATTAAACACTTGGAGGCAGCATTCCCAGAGCCACCAGCTCTGGGAATATGCACAAAGACTGAAGTGGCAGATGTTCAAAACAGAACAACAGCAAAAATTGCAGAGCCAGAACTGGAGTTGTGGGAAGAATGGGAGGTTTGAGGAATTTCCATGATGTGCTCTGAAGGAAACCTCTTCGCTCTTTCCCTTTGTGGGATTGGACATTCAACATGAGTGGAAGGAGCAGATGGCTCTAAAAATACTTTTTTTCCCCTATTTATTGCATTTGTCATAAAAGGCAGCAGACTGCAAAGGGGCTGTAAAGACCTGATATGCATTTATTAGCTCAACATGGGTTTCATAGCAAGGGACTATTGATTTCCACTTAGACAGAGTTGAGGAGAAACCTTGGTACAAGTGGAGTCACAAAAAGAAACTACTGATTATTGGGCACAAAGCAGCACCCCTGAGGGTGGTTTTATTGGAGCAAAGTGAGAGAAAAAAGCCCATTGTATGTTCTGGGAACAACTCCAGAGGTCATGGCCATGATCCGTTCCATTCCAGCCCCAAAACCTGTGCCCCCATGGTCACAGAGCTGCTCTGGCATGGAATGGTTTGGACTGGAAGGGACCTCAAAGCCCATCCAGTGCCACCCCTGCCATGGGCAGGGACACCTTCCACTGTCCCAGGCTGCTCCAAGCCCCAAAGTCCAACCTGGCCTTGGACACTGCCAGGGATCCAGGGGCAGCCCCAGCTGCTCTGGGCACCCTGTGCCAGGGCCTGCCCACCCTGCCAGGGAACAATTCCTGCCCAAGATCCCATCCAGCCCTGCCCTCTGGCACTGGGAAGCCATTCCCTGTGTCCTGTCCCTGCAGGCCCTTGTAAATTGTCTCTCTCCAAGGTCCTCAATCCAATCGTTGCTATCAAAGAGAATTTAATGCTGGACAGATGCAGAGATGGAGTTTTCAGGTTTTCACCACAGAGAGACTTTGGACAACAAATATTTGGAGCAAGTCCTGGGCTTTGTTCTGAGCAGAGACCAAAGCCCCAGATGTGTTTTGCTTGTAAACAGGTAAATAATTGAAGATTACATCTGATGGCTTCTTCAAACACCTCTAACCCCTGCACAGAAGTGGATGCAGCACATGAGTCCAGTCCCCAAGCACAGGTTCAGGAATGGGGCAGCAAACCTCCCCCAAAGTGATTGTAAGAAGTGATGAAATCACTTTTTAAATCTAAGGCGTAATCCCACAAGTGCAGGCAAACTGCAGTGTGTTAAAACCTTCCCCAGTTCACTGCTCCAGCCACATAAATCCAGACTGCCATTAACTGAAATCCAGGCTTCTATTAACGATCAGACATGCTCCAAAATATGGAAATGGGAAATCTGGGTAATGGATTCTCCACATTTCTCACTTTCAAATACCTGGACTGCCTATTTTGACAGTAAGGTAATAACAGCCACATATTTACAGGTAACTACAATGCAGGCTTTGTGTCACTGCTTATCTGGCTGCAGATTTATTCTATTTTTATACAGATCTATTTACAAAACAGAGCGAAAGGCAAAGCATAACACCCCCAAATCTGTCTCCCTACCACAGATACTCTTTGTCTAGCACTTTTTGCTGGTTTTGTTCCTCCTTGCTCCCGTGGGGCAGCACAAAAGCACTACAGGATCCTGACATCCCTCCCCTGCACAAAGATCAAGGAGGAAGCACGAAGAAAGCACAGTTTGGGAGAGATGGTTTAATTGTAGTGTTCTTGAGAATCCACATTTGCACCTTCAAAAGCAAGTTAAGAGCTAGGAGGGGATTTTTTGATTCCACCCTTGGCACGTGCATATCCCACTTCCCCACCACATTCCTTGATCTCAGAGCAGGACACAGCTCATTCCCAACACTTATGGGGCTGGTGTTTAGGAAAAAGATTGGTAGGAAATAAACACTGCCCTGTCTGCAAGGAGTATGATAGTGCTGAACAGAAATGTTGGGAAGTGAGACTGTCATCTGGGAATGCTGAAGAGGAGAAACAAAGCAGGAGGGGAGGGAGGGCACTAAGGAGGAAATCAATATGTAATTTAAAACTCATTAAGCCAGTCACTTGCTGTAATGCACTGATACTAACCTGGGTGCTCCCAGACAGGTGGGGACAGGCCAAACACAGCTAGAGCAGGAGAAAAATCCCTGAGATGCAGCATTCCTGGCATAAAATAGCCTTGGGAATGTCACTGTACACAGGGACATTCATGTTTTCTTGGTCTATGGGGACACCAAGAGACCTTTCATGCTTGTGCCCCACTAAGTTAAAAAGGTAAATATTTAATACCTGGGTGTTAAACCCCCTCTTCCTTCTCCACTGCTCTGGGAAAAGCACTCCTTGGATTAGAATCTCTGCCTCCAGATTCCCGCAGAATCATGGAGTGGTTTGGGTTGGAAGGGACCTTAAAACCCATCCCCTTCACCCCTTCCATGGGCTGGGACACCTTCCTCTGGACCAAGGGACATCTCCCAGTTGATAACACACAGCGTTAAATGAGTGACAGACTGGTCTGATTTGAATACACCACAAACCTAAAGACTTCCTAGAGAAAAATAAAACTTGATTAGAAAAAGTGTTTTGGTAGACATCTTGTTTTATAAAAGGAAAAATAAAAATTGAGTTTATTTTTAATCTCCACACAAAGAGATGTGCAACTCTGGATGACCCTGCAAAATATTTGAGATATGTTTAGGTGTATATACATATATATACATATATTTAGGTATCCTTGCCTATCTGAGGCACAAGAATTTGTGCAAATGCCCTTTTGTCTTGCAGAGGACACTTTGTTTCTCCTTAATTTATTGGCTATTAGAGGTAACAAACACCATCAAGCCAGAGCAACTCATTCCTTTTGGAAAATGAGCCGAGCCTGCTGCCCAGGAGCAGGTGGTGTGGAATTCTCTGCTCTGTTCTCTTGTGGGGCTGTGTTTCCCTGCACAATTCCCTTCAGCTGAGCAGTCCCACATTCATTTTTTGGTGACTCTTTGGTGCCTTCCCCCCTTATTTTGTGCAGGGGTAATGGAATTGGGAGAGCCTGGGAATGGCGATCCCTAGGGAGGGAGGGAGAGACTCAACAAAAATATCCGTGATCGCCTCTGGTGTTTTGTTGGGACTCCAGGACTAACCTCTGAATGCTGTTTTTTGCAGGACATGAACGATTACTCGCCAGTGTTCAGCCAGAAGCTCTACAGGGGAATGGTTGCTCCTGATGCAGTCAAGGGCACAGTTATCACCACGGTCTCAGCTGAGGATCATGATCCCCCGGTAAGGAAAAGCTCCTGTTAATTATTCCACACCCAAGAGGGAGGGAACTCGAACCCTCCCAAGTGCCCCCACTCTCCCATTGACTCAGAGCTGTAACTCCTGCCTTTGTCTCATGTCAGCCTGGCTTTGCTGTTCACGCTGCATTTCCAAGGCTGCCTCCTGCAGCTGGAAAATCAATGCTACACCTCTTGTCTGTCAGGGAGGCTTTAGGAAAGCTCTTTATCCAGCTTCAGAGAATGAGAGGGGCAGGAAAGGGTGCTGCGCCTGTCTTTAGGGCAGTTCAAGAGGAAAGAAACCACGGTTTTGTGAGGTTGTCACTGATGTCACAGTCACCATGTGCTGCCCAGCTGAGCTGAGCCATCCCAGACTGGTGTGGTGATGCCTTGATGACCTGGAACAGAGACTGGACAGAGCCAGAGAATAAAGTAGGGATTTATTGAAAGGCCTTTAGGGAACACCTTGGGCAGGACAAGAGCCTGGCCAGGGCTACACCCAAGGTGGACCCAAAACGGTCACAAAATGGACAAACAGTCACAAGGTCTGACACTTTTATAAGTTTTGGTCCATTTGCATATTGGGGTTTAATTGTCCAATTCCAGCTCCAGGCTGTGAGCTCCCATCCTTCTTGTTCCTCCCTCCAGCCACCCTTGTTTGTGCTGTTGGGCTGAAAGTTGTCCTTGGTGTGCAGCAGGACAAGGATTTGTTTTGTGTCCCTGCTGTGTGCAGAGAGCTGAGTGACACTGACTGTGAGCTCAGAGCTGCACCCCTGGGCAGCACAGAACCTGAAATACAGGAAAGATAAAACTTAAGGCGTCAGCAGGACTGCAGAGCTCACCAGCTGCACATTGCACAGGCAATATTTGAACCCAGGGCACTTGGTTTGGGGATAAAGTTTATTTTTGTCCCTGTTTTTTCTGCTGCTCCCTGATGAAGCCCTCGAGTGACAGAACCGGGCACACACCCCTGACATCAGCCTGTTCAGAAGTTTGATGTCAATTTTTGTCATCAGTGCCTGATGAACATCAGTGGCCAGATGATCCTCTGAGGACAGGAAAAACCAGAGCTGTTCTGCCAGCCAGGTTTAATTTTTAATTGCTAGTGTTTGGCATAAGAAGGAGAATAATCCTCGGGGGGAAGAGTTCATGGGGAATGTGCCATGCACATTAAAAGCTGATGAAGTGCTTGGACACAGATCAGGTACAGCTTAACTAAATGTGTGTGATTTGGGCTTGGGCAGCTTTTATTTAACATTAAATAAACGTTGTTGTCTTACAATGAAGTATTTTGGGCTCTCTTTGCCCGTTCTGATAAAAGCTCCATTTTATAATTGCTGTGTCTAAGTTTTAAAGACTTAAGAGATCACTGAGGGGAAACAAAACAGTTCTGATTAAGTACATTTATAATCCTTAGTCCTGTGCAATCAGCATTTCCAGTGCAAAGTTATTTCATTTTTCATTTAACAACCCCAAACCCCAATGAACATTTTGTAACATTTTTGTCCCTATCAAATGAACACCTGTTGATGTTTATGAAGATTTAAAAATGAAGTTACCCTGAAGCCTCTAATAAATGCAAGGGCCATAAAAGTCAGCCAGCTATGGAGGAAAGCTTTTAAAGGAAGTTTTGAAAGGGGTCTTTTATTTAAATAGAATGGCTGGTAGTTCTGTTCCTCATCTTTTTCATTTTAAAAGAGAAACTGCCAGGCATAAATGGCCGTGTTTCTTTTCCTGCCTGAGCCAGCCTGTGCAACTGGAAAATCTCTATTTATTTGAAGCTGGCTTTGACATTAAATGGTGTCACAAAGTATTTGATACGAATTCACTGGAAATTTGGTTTAAAAGCACACAACCTTTTCTCTGCTCAGCAAGGGGACCTTGCTCTAAACTTGCCTTAAGGGATGGAATATTCTTAGTTATCATCAGTATTTTGCTTGTGTGGTTTGGGGGTTTTAAACCTCTTGGAATCTTATTTGCAGGGTACTAATACATTTATTTTATCAGTTCAGGGAAAGAAATATGTATCTATTAAAAAAATAATTGCAGCTTTAAAATATGCCTGTTTATAAGAGCCCAACTAATTTGAAGTCTCCAAGCTTAACTTTTCCTATTGTTATTTTGCAAGTAATGTATGTAATTCCCATATCCAGAATAGAAGCCCAGCCAGATTTTTCCATCATCTGCAATAAAAGCTTTTCAGACCTAATCAGCTCCTCAGAGACAGCCATTGTTTTCAGCAAATCCCAATGCTGTTAAATTAATATGGATGCTGTGAGGATCCAGCTGGAAAGGCCCAGCACCTGTGTGGGATTTCTCTGTGGATAAGGCAAATTTGAATTTTTCCAGGAGCAGAAGGAAGGAGGAGGAGGTGGGAATGGTGTCAGTGGAGGTGGGCTCTCCATTTCAACAAACAAGTATTAATTTAGGTGAAACACAGTCGGATGAAAGGCACCTGGGACAACGTTTTCTGTCTGTATTTTTTAAATTATTTAAGAATTTTTAGCATACAGGGGCAAAAGTGAGCTTTTACAAATAAATGAATCCATCAGAACTTCATTTATTGGAGATGGAGATGAAAGTGTCTCTTGGTTTTATTTAAAAAAAACTCCTCCCATCAAACCTTCACACACTGAGTTATTTACAACTCCGTGCATCTTCCATGTAGGAATGTGTATCCATATGAGCAAATCTTAGGGTGAAAAAGTGGGATTTTCTTAATTTAATTAGTGCCTAAACCTTAAGCCATCATTAGAATGTACTGTTGATAGGAGGATGGGTTTTGTTGCAAAACCCCCACAGATTTCTGATTATTCTGAAGAGTTGCTCAGTTAAAACAGAAATAATTTGTGCCAGAGTCAAGCACTTGCTTAGAGATACTTTGTAATGTTTTTATTTTGACCTGTGGATTTCAAAGTGGTCAAAACCTCCCGGCCTGAAGGCATCAGAGACCTCTGATAGTTATTCTTCAGGTCCTTGGTGAAATGTCAATTAAAACATAAAACCCAGAGTTTTTCTCCAAAGGCCACAGCTATATTTGCAGGGCTCTTTTGAGTAAATGTCACTTTAAATTCTTACCAGCTGCTCCTTTCTTTTCTAGTTTTAATTCTCTTTTTATTTGCAGTGACTGAGAAGGTAAATTATGTTTTAATAGCTACTTTTGCATGTGCTATAAACGTGAAACACCTTTCTGGCCATTGAAATCTGGGAAGATTTTACTGACAATTTTGTTTTCATGAAACCTGGTAAATCAGCATTTTGTCCTTTGGTTGTTTGGAGCAACCTACAGTAGATTTTTCTACATTTTTAAAGTAGTAACATTTTATATAAATACATAAATAACTTTTCAAATTACTTGGTGCATCTTAAAGTTGCTCCTCCTGCCTTTCCCAGAGGAGCTTCTACCTAATTCGAGGTGTAAGCAGGAAATATTAAGCAGAAAGCAACAAAACCAGGTCAGAGGGAATAATGGGGATAAAGCAGAGACATGGCTTGGGAACAGCTTCAGTTCTTTCTAAATAACTGCTAAACCTTATAAGAGTAAAAATCCTTGATTTTAAGCACCTTGCAACTGGAATTGTTGAAGCAGCTGAGCACATTTTTGATATGAACAATCCTTTTAATTGTGAGTTCTCCCTCACACATCAGCTTGAGCTTCCTTTCCAGAGGTGGTGTCCAGCTGCAGCTTAAGGGATTTTCCATTTCTTGATATTTTTTAGTCCCTTGGAGTGGGTAAGTTTAGGCTGTTGGATACTGTGACCAGGACACCTGGTGAGCCCCGTGCAGGGAAACTCTGCCTCCAAAACCCCCCTGGAATTCCAGGTGAGCAGGAGCACCCAAACACCCTTGGCTGGATTTGTTCTCCCAGGGTGATTCCCAGCTGGCTTTGCCTGGCTCCCACAGTGAGAACAGAAATGGGATAAAACTGAGACAGAGAGACCTGTGGGAGGTGTCCCTGCCTGTGGGAGGGGTAGGAATGAGATGATCTTCAAGGTCACTGTCCCAGGCTGCTCCAAGCCCCAAAGTCCAGCCTGGCCTTGGGCACTGCCAGGGATCCAGGGGCAGCCCCAGCTGCTCTGGGCACCCTGTGCCAGGGCCTGCCCACCCTGCCAGGGAACAATTCCTGCCCAAGATCCCATCCAGCCCTGCCCTCTGGCACTGGGAAGCCATTCCTTGTGTCCTGTCCCTCCATCCCTTGGAAACAAACTTTCTCCATCTTTCTTGTCAGCTCCTTCAGACCCTGGAAGGCCACAGCTGGGTCACCCCAAAGCTTCTCCTCTCCAGGCTGAACAGTCCCAGCTCTCCCAGCCTTTCCTCCCAGCAGAGCTGCTCCATCCCTCTGCTCATCTGGTGCCTCTCCTGGGCTCTCTCCAACAGTTCCATGACCTTCTTGTGCTGGGGGCCCCAGAACTGTGCACAGAATTCCAGCTGGGGTCTCACCTGAGCAGAGTGAAGGGGGAGAAGCACCTCTATGAAAATATTTCCTCTCAAGTCCTACTTTGCTTTGGTTAACACAAATGTGTTCAGATTTGGGTCCTCTTAGATATTTCCCAGCCTTTTCAGGGAAAGATTCCAAAGCCTGGGCAAAGCCACTGCTTGGCTCAGTCACCTGCATTTCTGGATGTTGCTGGCACAGTCTCCAGTCTCCCAGCCAGCACCTACTGCAAACCATCTCTTTTTTGGGCATTTACATCATCCTTTGTAGCTGAAGAGATCGTCAGCCTGGATTAGTGTTGGATAAATCCCTTGGAGACCAGGAGAGTTTTCTTCCTGGTGAACATTTTATGCCTCACTGAAGTGGCCTGGTAATGAGAGATGAAAAAATGGTTTTCAGTGGTCTCAAAGCTCTTAATCCTGCAAAAATGTGGGCAGGAGAGCACCAGGAGCTGTTTGATAAATGCTCAGTTTATTTATCAGAAATGATTCCCAGGACTGACATAAAAAGAAGTGTTTGTTTTTCCTGTATAACCCTTTTTTGATATGGGTTATCACTGTAAAAGCTGAGATATTTCTGCCATGGGCAATTCCCTTCCATATCCTGCCTTCTTTTTTTTTTTTTTTTTTTAATTGGAAATGTTAATAGAAACAGATGCAGAACACTAATTTTAATGAGCAGGCAGCTTCCAGAGCTCCAGACCATCCCATTTAATGCTTTATCCATTCTCCTAATGCCTCCTGAGGCTTTCCTTCAGTGGAGCCCTTTTGTCAGATTGGGAGTAATTGTCCTTATTGTCTTCATGCACTCACTAAAAGTAAGAGGCTATGAGATATTTAATTAAAGATTTCACTGCATTTTAATCAGAGGTAAAACCATTTTCAGGTGGGCCAAACCCTGATGTTTTAAAAGCTCCTTCTGTGGGATTTCAGTGGCTGCTGGAGATTACCACAGGGGACACATGCTGCAAATTTCAGGAGTTCTTCAAGTGATTTTATCTCAAGGCTTTAAAAGTTGATGGTTTGGGGGTTTTTGGGGGATTTCTTTGGTTTTTTTGGGGGGGGGGGTTTTGGTTGGTGTTTTTGGGGTTTTTTGGGTGTTTTGGGGTTTTTTTTGTGTTCAGCTTGTAAGAGTAAAAAATTCAGAATTTCCAGCTTTCACAATTCAGAATTTCTGGCCCTCTTATTGAGTTACCTACTAAAGAACAAAATCCTTCAAATTTTAGGGTTTATATGGATGAAATTAGGGTGAATCTACATGAGTGTACCATTCACAACCCTGAGCTGGTGTAAGACCCACCAAACTCATCCACCTGCTCTGGGCTGTCCCATCGTCCATGGTTGCTTTGAATTAGTTACAAAAACCTGTAAATTTGGGGGGGTTTAGCACCACTTTCTAATTTTTTTCATGGAAATAGCTTTACAAAACTTTCCTTATTGCATTCCTTATTATGCAAATGGTTCAGATTGGAGTTGAAATCTGTATTTGGAGATAATACATGGAGAGAGACCTGGGAAGTAACTCTGTGTTCATGATGATGCCATTTCATACTGGTCCTTAGGGGTGAAATCCAGGCATGCCTGTCAACTTCCAGTGAAAGTGAAATCCATTTCCCCCCATTCTTTCCTGGGCCAAGAAGTTCTAGGGTTTTGTGTCTGAAACCAGTTTGAATCTCAGAGTGGTTTGGGTTGGGAGGGACCTCAAAGCCCACCCCCTGCCATGGGCAGGGACACCTCCCACTGTCCCAGGCTGCTCCAAGCCCCAAAGTCCAGCCTGGCCTTGTGCACTGCCAGGGATGCAGGGGCAGCCCCAGCTGCTCTGGGCACCCTGTGCCAGGGCCTGCCCACCCTGCCAGGGAACAATTCCTGCCCAAGATCCCATCAGGCCATTCCCCCTTGTCCTGTCCCTCCACCCCTTGTCCCCAGTCCCTCTCCACCTCTCCTGGAGCCCCTTTACACGCTGGAAGAAGCTCTAAGGTCTCTTTGGAGCCTTCTCTTCTCTAGGCTGGACATTTCTTATTGTTTCCTGCTGTCTTCCTAGCAGAGATGCTCCAGCCTTCCTCCCCTGGAGATTGGAAGTAACAATTCCTGGCTTCCTCTTGAGCTGCTTGCAGAAACATGCATGAAAACCCCCAACAATCGTGGTGTTTCCCTTTTCCCCGTTTTCCCTGGCTTTATTCCATTTCAATTTTCCTGCTAGGAGTTATCTGGACAGTGCATGTGTGTGTCATGCAAGGCCCCTTTTCCAGGGGCAGCCTCACCAATACTGGGGACGTGTTCGTAGCTGTCACCTGTGTCAGAAATAAATTGGCATTTCCCCCAAGCTAATGGGATCTTATGGAATCATGCAGCCGTGGAAGAAATAATTGGAGCTGGATGAACTTTTTTTGAGTTTCATGTTAGTCCTGAATCTCAGGGAAACTTTGGTTGGAGAGAATGAATGTGATTCCTGCCAAGCACAATGCTTGCTCTGTGGTTTGTTTGGGAATATTATCAGCTAGATTCAAGTTTTGCTGCAGACATAATAATGCATCTAAATTAATTTAGAACAGAGGTGAAAGATGATTAATATTTCAGATAATTAAAACTCACTTCTAAACAGATTTCCCCAGGAAATCTCTCTGGAGATTTTTCTAATTGCATCAGTGCCAAAATACCATAAATAAAAAGTAAATCCCGATTTTGTTATTTTTCTGAAGTGACAGAAGCAAAGTGTACTTGATAATCACATCAGGAACAACAATAACCTGATGAGATTTTTGTTTATTTAATCACAAATTACCTGGTGTGAGGAGCTTTAATGATGATGAGCACTCCTAGTCTTCCAAGCAAGTTTAAGGCCATTACTCCGAGCCCAAATAGGCTGGATTGCAGCAGGTAATTTGCTCTTAATGACAACATTGAAGAAAAATGACTGAAGCAGGGGATGCCAGGGGGAAAGTTGATAATGAACTCTGCTATGCCGTGATCCCAGAATTTTCTCACTTTTTCTCAGATTTTCCCTCTTTAGCACATGTGAAGTGCTTTTAACCATGAACACAGTCATTAATTAATTAGTTAACCACTCAAACATGCCTGGCAGACCCAGTTGGGATGATTAAAGCTGCTGATGGCCTCATAAACCTTGCCTGGGCTGGAATTCCTTGGAGAGCTCCAAAAAGCAACACTCAGATGACTTCTGTTGGATCAGCAAGACATTGACAGCATTTAGTGAGCTCAAACCACTTTTGTAGCCATTTCCACTGCTGTTTACAAAAGGAAATGTTCTGTTTCCGTGTAGTTTGTGGCTGACACGGGACACGGAATGTATTCCCAATCCCAACAAAACACATTATTGAACACAGGTGAAAACCAGCGATCCACCATTAATGATGTTTTGGCTGTTTAAACACAATGTAAAGGTCAGAGCCTGATCTGAGCTCGAGACTCAGAGGCTTTCAGAAAATTAAATCATGCTGTTGCTAGGACAGAAGTGTTTCTCTGAATCTACTCCCAAATATATTTAGGAAATAATTTAGTTGGAATTTTGGACATGTCCCAGATCTCTGTATATCCAGATTTTGATGTGCTGGAAAATCATTATTCAGACATTGGTGTGCAAAGAGGATCAAAGAGAATCTGTCCTAGACCCCCTAGTGTGGATGAGGAGGCAGATGAGGCATCTGCCCACAACTACCTAGGAGAATTCTTCCCATGGCAAACCCTGGTTCTCATGAGGGACTTCAACCTGCCAGGTGTCTGCTGGAAATGAAACCCTGCAGAGACAAAACCCTACAGGAGATGCAGAGAGAAAACATCCAGGAGATCCAGTTCCCTGGAGTGTTTGGAAAGGAAAGGCCCAAAGCCCAGCTAGAACTTCTCTGGCTACAGCCATTAAAGACAATAAAGAATGTTTCCACAATTGTATCAGCAACAAGAAATGGGCTGAGGACAATCTCCATCATTTATTGGATGCCAACAGGCCCAGGGCACTGCCCATCCCCCTGTGCTGGCACCTCAGATCCTGGGATCTGTTCTGGGCTCCTCCCGGCCAGAGAGCCCTGGAGGGGCTGGAGCGTGTCCAGGGCAGGGAAGGGAGCTGGGGAAGGGGCTGGAGCCCCAGGAGCGGCTGAGGGAGCTGGGAAAGGGGCTCAGCCTGGAGCAAAGGAGGCTCAGGGGGGACCTTGTGGCTCTGCACAAGTCCCTGCCAGGAGGGGACAGCCAGGGGGGGTCGGGCTCTGCTGCCAGGGCCACAGGGACAGGCCAAGGGGAAAGGGCCTCAGGCTGTGCCAGGGGAGGCTCAGGTTGGAGAGCAGCAGGAATTTCTGCATGGAAAGGGTGCTCAGGCCTTGGGAGGGGCTGCCCAGGGAGGTTTGCAGTGCCCATGGCTGGGGGTGTTCAATAAAGACGTGGCTGGTGGCACTTGGGGACATGGGTCAGTGCTGGCCTCGGGAGCACTGCACTAATGATTGGATGTAATGACCCCTGAGGTGTTTTTGAAAATGAGATCGTTGGAAAATAATGCATACCATAAGAAACTACATCCTTCCAATAATTATTTTTTAGGCAGGTGGTGTTAAAACTGTTAAATGGGTAAGTAGCCTTCAATCGGAAAATTATGAGATACTGATGGGAAAAATTCCTTTCTTCAACCCTCTCGCAATGCTGCTTCTGATCTCCCTTTTGCTTTGGTGTTTCAGACACTGTGACACACACAGAGGCTGCCTGGGCTTGGTCCCTGTCACTAAATTAGGGTCTGAACTGTGGGGAGTGTTCCTTATGGGGCTGCTTAAAATCCATCTGCAAAACAGCATTTCCTTAAGCCACTGATAAGTTTCTTACACTTTAAATGAGTTTTATACCAAGTCAAACAATTTTGGAAGGTATTTTAACCAGCCTTAAGCCATGCCCATCTAATGTTTAAAAATTTCAGTTTTTATAAAACGTTTTTGGGTTAAGTAGATGAGAGTTCAGCCCTTTTCTTTCCAAACCTCTGGTGATTTTCTTTCCTTCTTTCTCAGGTGTCCTGGAAGGTATTTTGGGGGGATTGATTGAATTGCTCGGGCTTGAGGAAGACAAACAGCAAGTTTGGCTTGTGGTGGCCTTACCAATGTTGCATTTTAACCCTTCAGGAGCTGTGTAAAACCCCAAAAGTTCCTGATTTGCTTCTTTTTGCATTGCAGGGCACCCCAGCGAGCCGGGTCCGCTACAAGGTGGATGTTGTCCAGTTCCCCTACAGTGCCAGCATTTTTGACGTGGAGGAGAACTCTGGACGTGTCGTCACCCGAGTGAACCTCAATGAGGAGCCCAGCACAGTGTTCAAGGTACAAATTCAGCTGCAGTGCCACAAAATGTACCCTGAATTTGCTGGGATTCCTTCCGCCATCATGGCTCTCCTTTGGTTTTTTTTCTATTGCATAGAAAGATCCCAGAATCACTGAGGTTGGAAAGGACCTCCCAGATCAAATCCAAACTTTCACTGGATTTCCATGCAAAATCTCAATTCTGTTTGTTCCTTTGTTTCCTTTTTTTCTCCTGGCATGTTTTTTGTGTCATTGTGATTTCATGAATGTCTTGAATAAATATGGTTGCACCTGGTGGGAGGGTGGGGAAAACAGAGAGGCAGCTTGGGGAACCCTCATTTTTCCCAAATTCACTTTCAACAGGGCTTTTGGGGAGAATCTGGGGAGAGCTTTCTAAGAAGAGCAAGATGTCTTATAAATAAAGTTACTCACCTCTGGGTAGTTCAGGAGTTGCTTTTCACAACTGTTTTAATGTAAAAACATTGATTTTAAGGAAACTTAAATCCCCATTTTGCTGTCACTCGTCCTAAAGAGTCTGGAGTGAATTAGTGTGGATTAAGGTATAATTTTAACCTAAATCAATAGAACATCTGTGCTTTAAGATCCATGAAGGGAGAGGGTAGTAAAAAATGAAAATAGAAGTGGGTCAATTAAGAAAAAAAAATAATATCCACAATATCTTGGGTTTGATGTAATTTCCCTACTTAGAAACTTCCTTACAGTCATTAAGGTGTTTTTTTCTTCTTTCAGTTATTTGTTTCTGAAATGAGGGTTAAAGAGAGGTTTATTTGCACATTTCCCATTATGAGGAATAAAGCTGTCCACTGTTTTCCACTCCTGAGTGTCCCATCAAGGGCTACTTGAGCTGGAGCAGTCCCTGGTTTAGGACAGTGCAAATTTAGGTCCTTTTAAGTTTCTAATTAATATAGTAAAACCCAGGGGAGAGGAGGATTTTTTTCTTGGTTGACATCACCAGAGTGGAACTTTTCTGTTGCTGCACTTGTTGTTTTTACTTCTTAGTACTTACTTTGTGAGGCCGTTTTCCAAAACTGGGCTCTATCCCACACTGCCTCCTATTAGGGCAGTAAATGGGACATTCAGCAAGGAATTACTTTTCAGAAGATGTGGATTCCTAGGTAAAAAGCAGAGAAAATTCCAGAAATCAGTGATGGGAACACTTGAAGTTGGTATTTGCTTCGAGACCACTGGGCTTGTGTCTGCTGCTGAATGCTCTGGGAATTTTTCCAGTCACTATTGAATATCTGGATAATTTCTGCAATTGTATCTTGCCCTGGTGACTTTCCTGATATACTGGCTGGAAAAAAAACCCAAAGAAACCCAGGATTATTGTGGAATAGCTTGGACTGGCAGAAATGTATTGAAAATGCTCTGCTAGAATGGGGTGCAGACCTATCTCATGTAGCAACCTCCAGAAATAAGGAAAAATTAAGGGAGAAAACTGGAAAAATGCCCCTTGCTCCTCCTTTAGTGGGCTGGAGTTAGATCCATTTGCAAGTAGATTTCATGTGAAAGCTACAAACAAGTGAACCTGCTTGTGCCAGCACAGAATCATGGATTAAATCAACAAATAGACATGAGAAAAGATTTTTAAAAATCAAAATATTAATAACAGGCCCCATTTAAGAGAAGGTAATTTGGTCTTGTCCATGTTTGAGCTTAGAGCATCTCTTTTCTGCAGAGGACTTTTTGGAGAGGGGTGGGAAGTAATGTCAATTTTTTTTTTCTAACATGAGTTCTAGCGTGAGCCCTTGGTTCTAGATATTAATGTCAGCAACAGATAATTCTCACCCAGGACTTTTCCTGTTTGTGTTACTGGGAGTTACAGAACCCCAGAATCACTGAGGTTGGAAAAGCCCTCCAGGATCATCGAGTCCAACCTGTGACCAATCCCCACCAGTGCACTGAGTGCCACATCAGCGGTTTCTTGGACACCTCCAGAGATGATGACTCCAGACCTCCCTGAGCAACCCTTTCCAATGTTTAACAACCCCTTCCAGGGAGAAATTTCCTCCAGTTGCCCGTGTTTCTGTAAATTTTCCAGCAGAGGTTCAACCTGAGGATGGCCCTCAGCTTTCCCTCCGTCTCGTTCTTACACTTGTGTGACTTGCAGCAAGAGAAAATCACGTCTGGTTTTTTAGACCATGCAAATACCAGAATTGCTGGAAGTCAGGATGCAAAATGTTCTTTTGTGTAGTCAGGGCCTGGTTTCCTGTGTTGTTTGTAGCTGGTGGTCATTGCCTACGACGATGGGGACCCAGTGAAGTTCAACACCACCACGGTGGAAATTGCGGTGCTGCAGCCTTCAGTCATCCCACGCTTCACACAGGACGAATACAGGTAAGGAGTTCATTCTTTCACCCTAAAACTGGTGTTTTTAAAGTCAAAATAAAGTCCTGCTTGAAGGCTAGTGTGAAACAGAGCTACAAAAATACTCTGTTGTGGTGGAATTTTACTGTCTAAGCAGGTTGTCACCAGTTGGAAAGATCAGGGCTGACGGTGATGGTGAGGGAGGGTTTGCTTGAAACTTTCCCCTCAGAAGTTGTTGAAACTATCAGTCATTTGGATAAACATATTTCCTGCCCTGGAATTGGAACTGGGATCACCAGGGCTCTAGATTAAATTTTCTGGAGTGTGTTTTGACCCTGAACACCATTTTTATGAGGCATTTTTTGATCTTCTACACCATTTGTTTGAGGCATGAGAGACCTGACTCAACCTCCTCAATGTTAGAAGTGCAGGTGATGATTATTATCACCACAGAGACATGTTTTCATAAATTTACCCTCTGACAATTCAATATCATCGACCTCGGTGTCTTAAAATTGATCCAAAGCAAACCAAAAAGTGGAGTACAGCCTGATTAGTTTATTAAATTTTGTAACAGAGAATGTGTTCATGAATTTGGCATCTGAGCAATAATAGGAAGTGATAAGATCAGGGCAAGCAGCTTCAAGATATCAAGAAGTTGCAATGTGTTCTCTCTGCCACTGTAGTGACATAATCAGCAGCAGAATGTACTGGGGTTTGTAAAGATATTTGCAAATCCAAGGACAGCAGGGAATCAGAGAGCAGAAACTGAACATAAATTGTCTTCAGTAAGCCCTAAAGGATGGGCTTGCTTAGTTAGTTTAGACAAGAATTCGTTATCTGCACTCTGTTTGTTCTCAAGATTGGAGTATTAGCTTATTTCTCACTTAAAGAAGTGAAAAATAGCAAAACATGCCTCTCTTCTCACTTGGAACTAATGTGAAATCTGAAGGACCAGTGCAAAATTACAAACTTTGCATTTAATAATAATTCTTTGCTGAAGGATTTTTCTCGAGAGAGAAATTGTTCCTGCTGCTCCCTACAGTTTCTTAGGTACGTCCAGAGGTGTGCAGTGTTTGCTGCATTACTTCGGGTAATGCAGCAGAAAAAACCCGTGTCCATTTGTGACTGGAATCGAGATCAGGGCAGGCTGGTGTCTGTTGGAGCAAACTTGCTGTGGAGCAAGTCCAGAGAGGGCCCAGAAATTCCTGGAGGGGACAGGAGCATCTTCCCTCTGGAGCCAGGCTGGGAGAGCTGGGGCTGCTCAGCCTGGAGAAGGGAAGGGTGTGTGCAGACCTCACAGCTCCTTCCAAGGTCTGAAGGGATACAGGGGAGCTGGAGAGGGACAAATCATCAGGAACTGGAGTAACAGGACACAGGGAATGGGTTCAGACCTCCAGGGAGCAGGGATGGATGGATGGGATGGGCAACTGTGACTGCCCCTCGATCGCTGGCAGTGCCCAAGGCCAGGCTGGACTTTGGGGTTTGGAGCAGCCTGGGACAGTGGAAGGTGTCCCTGTCCATGGCAGGGGTGACACTGGATGGGCTTTGATGTCCCTTCCAACTCAAAGCACTCTGGGATTGTGGAATTCCTGAGCCTGTCTTGAGTTCCAGTTTTATCCCAGGAGCTGGTAATGTTTTTTCACTACAGTGAAGAACTCTTGCAGTAAAAATTGACTCGTAGCCCATAATACCTTTTGATAACACCTGAATAACCCAGGTTATCTTTGTGTCCCTGTGAACTCTTCAGGAGTATCTGGACAGCCTGCTTTCCCTTTCCAAAGCACAGCTCCATTCCTGGGAGATTCTTTGCACAGTGTTAAGAAGCTCTTCAAATCTTTTGGGGACAGCAAACAGTTATTTATTTACTTCAATGTCAAAAATTAAATTAAAATAACCCCAGAAGTTTCTGATTCAGCTCTGAGACTCTCAAATCTTCGGGAGCAGTGCTAGTGCTGATTCCTAAGGTTTTCAGGGATTGTCACACTGCAGGCTGTGCTTTGTGTTTGGTTTGTTGACAGTGATGCAAGCTGGAGCTGGCAGGTGTCACAGGACCTCATTTTCCAGTGACACGGGATACCTTTAGGGTGAAAGGCAGCACAGAGCAATGGTGCCCCTTGCAAAATGAAAACCTGCTGGATGTGGGTGCTTGAATTTCAGATGGATTGAGAATTAGTGGCTTTAGAGTGGATTAGTATTGATCTTTGCTTGTCTAATTATCATAATCTGGATGATTCCAGCGCTGTTCTCGAGCTGGTTTACAAACTTCCTTCCTGTGTGTTTAGGGAAAGGTCACAGTTGAACAGTTTTACAGAATAGAGCTGCAGCCTGTGCTACAAAATCAAAAATAAATACAAAACAGACAGAGAGAGAGCAGATGGCATGAGCAGAGAGGGAGATGAAAGTGCCACTCTGCCTTGAGCTGAGCTGCAGAGCCTGGCAGCTCTGCCAGAGGAACACCAGCTCTGCTCAGAGCCCTCTTCACACCCAGGGAGACTTTGATTGATCATTATCTGTGCCTCAGAGTGACTTCTCCAGAGGAGACACCAGGCAAGCAGATAAAGGCAGATTGATATTTATTCGCTGGCTTTCCCTCTGCATTATTGCATCATTCGGGGCAAATTAATTGGTCTCTTTTCCCCCCACCTTCTTTGTTTGGATTGTAAATTATTCTGGAGACTTTCAAACACTGCTGTGCTCTCCGTATCAAACAGCAAAGGGCAGCTGAGGGCTCTGAGATCCAGAAAATGTAGAATGGAGCAATTGATTTACGATAAGTGGGGGATAAATATAATTGCTTCCTAATGAGTGTGAGAGATCCCCCTAAAGTCCATCAGAGGGGATCTTCTGCATCCTTGGCTCCTCTGGAGGGACTGGTAAAAGGAGGCTGGCAGGATTTGGGGTGTTTCTCACCCCAGCATTCACTCCCTCTTAGAAGCAGAGCAGCAGCACGGCAATCTTCGCACTCTTAAACTGCCTGGAAAAAGGTTGGAGCTGGGGGGGTCGGGCTCTGCTGCCAGGGACACAGGGACAGGCCAAGGGGAAAGGGCCTCAGGCTGTGCCAGGGGAGGCTCAGGTTGGAGAGCAGCAGGAATTTCTGCATGGAAAGGGTGCTCAGGCCTTGGCAGGGGCTGCCGAGGGCAAGGATGGAGTCACCATCCTTGGAAGAGCTCCAGACAGGTGTGGATGTGGCACTTGGGGATGTGGTTAGTGGGGAGCAGGGCACTGCTGGGTTCCCAGTTGGACACGATGGCCTTTGGGGTATTTTCCAACCCTAACAACTCTGTGGTCAGCCCTGTGTGCTCCCAGTGCCCCAGCTGGATCTGCCCTGTGGAGCTCAGGAGCTGAACTGCATTAGCGGTGTGGGTCCTTGTCTGTCCTTGCCATGGATGTTAGGAAGGTCTCGGAGAGAACTGACGGCAGCAGTGCCTGACAAATAAAGCATTTTCCAAGCCAGGCATTGTGCCACAAAATCACAGTGTGAAGAAAAGAAGCAAAAATCCCAAAGAATCAAAAGTGTTAGAGCGTGTGGACATTTAATTGGAGATGGCTGGGCCACCTCAGAGCTCAGCTGACTTTTGGTGCCAGGGAAGGACACAACTGATTCTGCTTTTGTCACCACATCTCCCTCAGGGTGTGGGCTGGCAGTCGGATTCCACAGATTTTCTACAGATCTGATGGAAGACATGGACACTTCCAGTGTTTGCAGCCCGTGTGACAGCCTGGAGAGCCTGGAGAGTGGGGCAGTGGGGACAGGGAGACTTTCTACATCTCTGCCCCAAACAGGGCGAGACAATCCACACAATTTATTAAAGTTTTTAGTGCTAGCTTTACTCTCATCCTGCTTTGTGCCAGCAAAATGATGTCTGGATAAAGAACCATGGAATTCCGGAGTGGTTTGGGTTGGGAGGGACCTTAAAGTTCACCTCATCCCACCCCTGCCATGGGCAGGGACACCTTCCACTGTCCCAGGCTGCTCCAAGCCCTGTCCTGCATCCCTTGGATACTTCCAGCCACAGCTCCTCTGGACAACCAAGAAAAGAAGGTTAAAACCCAATAAACCAAATAAATCAATTTTTTGAGAAAATCAAATCTGCTATACAGAGCCTCTTTCCCAAGCTCTTCCTTCTTTTGTCCTGACTTCACCCAGATCACCTCTGGATCAAGGATTCAATCCAGAAGTTTTCATTACTTCACAACAACTTGCAGCAGCACTTTCATTTCTTAATTAACAGATATTAATTAGTAGCGCTATGAAACAGTGGAGACCAGATGTAACTGGAACCTCAGATGAATATAAAGAGGTATTTTTAGCAAGCCTGTCCTCTTTATGAGCACGTCCTCAATTTAAAACAGTAAAAGTTGAAAGGGATTTGGGGTCTTTTTGGTGTTGTGTTAATTAATAAATTCCACATCCTCTGCAAGGGGAAGGTCATTGCTCGTAGCCAAGTGCTGCTGGAGCAGGGAATGGAATGGGAACAGGGAGCAACGTCATTGCTTCCTAATTAGTGCCTCTGGGCACATTAACCAGGTGTTCAGTCATTCCAGAACAGGAAAAATGGGGAATTTTGCAAACTTACAGCTTCTGTTAGTGTTGCATTACAGCTCCCCAACCTGTCGAAAAAAATGTGTCCAGTTGCCCAGCAATCCGAAGTTTTATGGGGAAATATGGGAAGCTGTGAATTCCAGGCTATAACTCGATGTAAATGTAGTGTGGAATTTTATTTAGTTTTATTTCTCTCCCAGCACCAGCCCTGCTGTGGAAATGTGTTCTGCCTAAAAAGGGAGATCTGGGGACACGTGGAGCTCGCTCTCCCTCGGTGGAAGAGACTTTGTAATGTTTTCCACCCAATTAAATCCTTTAGTATTGGAGTCAAACACCATTCAAGCAAAAGGATTTCACAAAACAAAATCGTGGAGCTGTATCAGGAGTCAGTTATTCCAAGAGATTTTCCCCAGCTCCCTGGTTTCCTGCTGTTCACTCAGACAGTTTTCATTGTTGGGAAAATAGGGAATGGGGAACTCTGTGCAGTGACAGTGAGGGTGGCATTCCATGGCTGGAATCTCTGTAATTTGGTGCTCTCTTCAGGAAGATGGGAAAAGCATCCACAGTGCTCTGGGTTGGAGCGCAGGGATTGGGAAGAGTGGTCCTTTCCTACTTGGGATGTTCCATGGTTCTCAATATCTGTGAACAGCTGAGGCCTTAATGAATCAGAGAATTCAGGAAAGGTTTTGGCTGGAAGGGACGTTAAATCCCATCCAGTGGCACCCCTGCCATGGGCAGGGACACCTCCCACTATCCCAGGCTGCTCCAAGCCCCAAAGTCCAGCCTGACCTTGAACACTGCCAGGATATCTATCCCACCTTAGATGTTTTTCCATCAGGCTGCTCCTGAGCTGCATTTCTTTAAAACCTCTGTCTACTACCCTTTTCCCCTCCTAGCAGAGCTCCCTGGGATTTTCCTGTTAGGGATCATTTTTCCCCATCAGGAATCATTTTCCCTTTCTTTCCCTTTGTCAGAGTCCACAGGGGCTATTTTTGTCTCTCAAAAGTGTTTCGTCCTTCAAAATGTTTTGTTTAATGCTGGTAGATTTAGAGCATCCATTTAGATCATCCTTTTCCCAGCATATCCAGGTCCTACCACTGCTTTTCCCACCTTTACTACAATGGAATTTACATTTTATTAAGGGAAGACCACAGGCAACCTTCTGGTTGGAGCATTTTTGAGATGTGGGGGTAAAAGCAGTCAATGTTTTCCTCACACTTAATCTAGAGCATCCAACATACATTTGGAATTTGCATCTCACATCAGAGAAGACCTCGAAGATCATCAAGTCCAAACATCAACCATCCCAACCCTGCTCACCACCAACCACGTCCCCAAGTGCCACATCCACACATTTTGTCAGCACCTCCAGCCATGGGCACTGCAAAGCTCCCTGGGCAGCCCCTGCCAAGGCCTGAGCACCCTTTCCATGCAGAAATTCCTGCTGCTCTCCAACCTGAGCCTCCCCTGGCACAGCCTGAGGCCCTTTCCCCTTGGCCTGTCCCTGTGTCCCTGGCAGCAGAGCCCGACCCCCCCTGGCTGTCCCCTCCTGGCAGGGACTTGTGCAGAGCCACAAGGTCCCCCCTGAGCCTCCTTTGCTCCAGGCTGAGCCCCTTTCCCAGCTCCCTCAGCCGCTCCTGGGGCTCCAGCCCCTTCCCCAGCTCCCTTCCCTGCCCTGGAATTGCTTTGAAATATCTTCAGTGAAATGGTTCCTCTGAGCTTCTGAACTCGCCACCTTCCCAAATCTGATTTCTGATTCCCTCCCAGGACTCACATGTCCAGGATCCACATCCATCCCATCCCTGGATGTAAGAGGGTTCCTTGCAATAAACGATAAACCTGCATCCCACAATCTTACAGATAAACCACAATTAATACCCACTTTAATCCCCATCCCACCTCAGACTTATCCAGGGTTTTAATCTTCCCTTCTCCACACGACCACCC
Organism: Hippolais icterina; assembly: GCA_013400075.1. Lineage (NCBI taxonomy): Eukaryota > Metazoa > Chordata > Aves > Passeriformes > Sylviidae > Hippolais > Hippolais icterina. The sequence continues at coordinate 39,839 of VWYN01008752.1, read as the reverse complement.
TTTGACCATGACAACTTTAATCTGTTCCAGACCACTGCTTTATCCATTTCCATGGTATTTTTTTCCATGACCATCACAGCAATGTTGTTTTTAGGCCCTTTGATTCACTTTAACTTGTCCCTAGGAATAATAAATTATATCATGAGAGCATCCAAGATGGGATGGAGCCAGGAGAGACCTCATTGATTTCTTTGAGTATGAAACCACAAAATGGGTTTGTCCCTCAGAAAAGAAACAAAGCAATTACAAGGAGGAGCAGGATTTAAATAAAGACATTATTTGTGCACAGAAACCCTGAAAATAAATACAAATTAAAAAAAATCTCTGCATTTGCTATATCTTAATTATCTGTTTCTTGATCAGAATGGGAGAGGGACAGCATGTCTCAAATACACTGCAGGGCACAACTACTGGAAGTGTCCAAGTGAAATTTTAACTTTTCCTCTCTACTTTTCTACTTCTTCTTTTTCCCTGCACTAAACACATCACTCGCCCGTTTTCAATTTGCCTGATAGCCAATATGCTTTAAATTCACCATGAAACTTGTCTATCTCCAAAAGCATGAATGCGAGATTTAATAAAAAATTAAATTTCAAGCCAGCAAACCCAATAATAATTTGGAAAATTGGTTTAGAGCTGAAGCTTAATAGTGGGATGTGAATGGACTCCATATGAGCCACTTCAGTTGCCTTTACATCATGGACTTTATATTTTATAGCTATTTATACAGAATATTATAATTCAAAATATTTTTATATATTCATATTTTAATTTACGGAGGTCCATAAAAACCCCTCAGAAATGAAGTTTTGGTGCTGTTCAATTACATTGTTCACCTCAACTTGAATAACACTGAGGGTGTTTTTATTCTTAGGGTGGTGAGAGGCCCAGAGCAGCTGTGGCTGCCCCTGGATCCCTGGCAGTGCCCAAGGCCAGGCTGGACTTTGGGGCTTGGAGCAGCCTGGGACAGTGGAAGGTGTCCCTGCCCATGGCAGGGGTGGCACTGGATGGGCTTTGAGGATCCCTTCCAACTCAAACCAGTCTGGAATTCCATCATCCCCATGGCAGCTCTTTTAATCCTTTCACCAGCACATGAAAACTACCGTGGCTGCCTGTGCTTGCTCAAAAAAAGATAGACCTGGTCACATTTTAGAGCAATAAACCATCATTTTATCAAGGTTTGTACATGTTTTAGAGCAATAATCCATCAAATTTTTTGCTTTCCTAATAACTACCTGAGCAGCTTGTTCCAGGCAATCGTAATTTTTTTTTTTTTTTCTGGAAAAGAATATTTTTGTCTTAATTAGATGTATTTATCAAGCAGTTTATCTTCAGAGTGTCACATATTCATTCCTGGACTGATATCCTGCCTTTCTGTCTCAATTCCCAAATTGGCTGGAGGCACTCTGACCTTCCCATGGTATTTATCTTCAAAACAATTGACAAGGGAGTCTGGACATTGCTCCAGTGATCCTGCCTTAACCTATTGTATTTTAACCCAAATGTCAGGCTTTGCTCTCCTGGTCTCTCTGTGTTCACATTATCCCTCCAACCTTCCCAAATTAAACCTGAGGCCATGAAGGCAGGAATATTCCTGTCAGGGAAGGTAAAAAAAGGTAAAAAAGGGGAGAAAAGTTCCGACCATGCACAATGTAGGGCGCAGTCACACACTTGGATTGGTCAGATTGATGGGATAAATTCCAAGGATAACGTGGCTGGAAGGATAACACATTGCTGGATGCCAGTGGGGTTTAATACCAAAATTATGGATAATTTCTGTTCCATATCCACACCCCCAGAGTGATTTATTCCATCATTTCATTAACATGGTGTTGGGAGCTCTGACCCCTCAGCCTTTCCAAGCACAGATTCCCTGCCAGGATCTGGCTCCCTGTGCTTTCCTCTTCCCCAGGAAACCTCTCAGCAGAACATTTCATTGAAAAATATTCCCTAAAATTCCAACTTCCTTTCCATTTGAAATAAAGAAGTAAAGGATTTTAATAAAATGCAATCAGCACTACTAACACAAGGAAAAGTAAGGGAAAAGGATCCTTCTCCTGTAATCACCTGGTAACTCACTCCCTCATTTTTCCACAGCAAACTCTACTTCAGTGTCTGCTGTATAAATAATTTAACTCTATAACCACATTTGCTTTTTTATTATTACGAACCAAATAAAATACCAGCAGAAAATCACTCTAAACCAATGATTCCAAAGGGAAAATCACACACATTTTCCTGAATCCTGGCTGCCACTGGTGTGAGATGCAAATTCTGATTCTGTGGAGTCACCACTGGGCTGGAAGACAGAGACCTACCAATCCCACCCGGGTGACAGTGACAAACCAATTCCTTCACCTTCCCTGCCCTCCAGTGGTGTTGAAATTTCCCTTCCATTCCCATGGGGGATTTCTAATCCTTTTCTGGGTGGCTTGGGCTCTTCCCACAAAAATTCCAGCTTTTATCATCCAGTGATGCAAACTTAAAGCATAAGAACACCTTTGCCTGTGCTCTAAAACACCTTAAATAATATGTCAGGAAAAAGTCACCATTTTCCATCTTAGCCATTCAAACATTGGAAAATAAGGAATTTATTCCCTTGGAAAGGTTATAAGAGCTGGAAGCAGATAAAGAACAGGATGTAGGAAGTTGGATGCTCATCTTTTGCTGCTTTGCTTTTCCACAATCCAGAGGAGTGCTCCGAAGGGATGAGCTGGGTGTTTTAAAAACTCCAGCAGATGCATTGCTCCTATTGTTCCCAATCCCTGGAATTAAAGGAAGGGAATTAAATCAGTGCCATTACCATGGAGGGGTCTGTTCTGCCCCCTCCCTGCAGAGCTAAGACAAAACCTCTCACTATTATTGATTTGTCAATCCATTGGATTCAGCACAGCCAGAGGGAGCTATAAGGTCATTCCCACTGCAGAAATATCCTGGAATTGTGCTGGGAATGAAATTTAGGGCTTTAGTTCCACTCCCACCCCTTTAGAAGACAAAGAAAACAGCATCATCTATAATGCAGCATAAAAAGGGCATTTTCCTCTCTGACCTCATCAAAAGAACTCCAGCTGTAAATGCTTCCAGCTTTGGCAGCTTTTTTCATTTGGCTTTCCCTGTCTTTCTGTGCCTTTTTGGCAGCTTTTTAATCCCTAAGATTAGCCTTTACATTGGTAAAATGCACATTAAAAAGCTTTTCATAGCAATGGCTTTAGAGCTTAATAAATGAAGGAGCAACAAGGAATTTTTTTCCAACCACTGACACAGAGCTGTGGGAGCAGAGGGATCTGCTCCGTGCATGTGTATTTGAGTAAAAGGGGATCTTTCCATCAGTTAAAAAAAGAGGAGATCACTGCTGTATTGCATGATCCAAAACTTAATTCCATATATTCATTATCTCTAAATTTTTCTAGGAAGTTCGAAGCAACATTGATTCCAAAGGAAATGTTTGTAAGGCAGAGTTCAAGGCAAGATTGGCCACTTCTAGATGGGAAAAGTTTGGGTTCAATAGTTGGGATTGTGTCCTGGGGTTCCTACTTTCATATAATCAGGGAATATCCTGAGTTGTAAGGGCCACACAGGGATCACTGATCCCAGCTCCTGGCCCTGCACAGACACCCCAACAATCCCACCCTGTCCCCCAGAGCGTTGTCCTAGTGCTCCTGGAGCTCTGGAAGCCTCGGGGCTGTGCCCATTCCCTGCCCTTAGAATGGGAAAACATGGTGTGGCGTGGAGGATTTGAAAACCACCTGGAAGATGAAAGGGGAAAGTGATAAAAATATTCATGGAATCACAGAAATATTTAGGCCTGAAAAGACCCCTGTTTGATCTAACAAACTGTTCCCCCAGCACTTCCAGGGCCGCCACTAGGCCATGTCCCCAGGTGACAATTGGTCTTCCAAACACCTCCATGATATTCCCTGGAAGGAAGCAGCTGTAGATTTTGTCCAGAATTTTGAAGATCAGTGCACATCTGATCCTCAGACTCAGGAGCCTCTCTGAGCAGATCATCATCTGGTGTTTATTGTGTTATCTATCAAATGAGTGTAGCTTTTAAAAATTGAAAATATCTACATAAGACATTAAAAAAAACCAATCTGCATTCATGGATGAGTGTCAAAAATTCCTTTTAAATTTATTTTAAAGAGTTTGAAGCATGAATTCAACCACTGCTTGTCAGAGGAAAATCTGAGGAGGAAGATTTGAGATGAGCTCAAGCCTCTCACTTCTCCTTGTTAAAATTGTTTGGATTGCTGGTTTAAAGACATCAGCACAGAGTCATGGAATGGTTTGGGTTCAAAGGGCCTCAAAGCCCATCCAGTGCCACCCCATCCCACAGGCAGGGACACCTTCCACTGTCCCAGGCTGCTCCAAGCCCCAAAGTCCAGCCTGGCCTTGGGCACTGCCAGGGATCCAGGGGCAGCCCCAGCTGCTCTGGGCATCCTGTGCCAGGGCCTGCCCACCCTCCCAGTGGTTGGGTAGCCTTGAGTTGCAGTTCATTTCCTGAAAAGCATCTTGGGTTTTAGTACCAAAATGTGTCTGCAGGAAATGTTTTGGATCTTTGTGAAGATTGTAAATTCCCGTGGAGGTGGCCTCAAGGTGATTCCTGTTTAAGGCATGGAATTTTACCCGTGAATTGAATTTTCCTGCATGCTTTTCTGACAGGTTACTGAGTTTTCTTAGTAGACTTGAATATATTCAAGATCTATTATAAAAGAGATCTATAGATCTATATAATATATATANCGCGGCCGCCCTGAACCAGACAGTCGTGTACTCCATCGTGTCAGGGAATGAAGAGGGTAAGTGCAATAATAATAATAATAATAATAATAATGATAATAATGATATTTCAGCCTTCTGGTTATGGGGAACCTGGTGAGCACACCAGAAATCTGCAAGAAAGGTTGGAAAAAGAACTCGCAGCTCATTGAGGTGAAATCCCACCTCACATGGACGAGCAGGAGGGAATTCCATGGCTGGAAGGGACCTCCAAGAAACCTGGAGTGGGACTTTTTATAAAGAACAGGATAAGGGGGAATGGCTTCAAGCT
>VWYN01008752.1:0-34628 GCA_013400075.1 Hippolais icterina | reverse complement strand
TCTATATAATATATATATATAAAAAAGATTTATATTGTCTTTTACTTCCAATTTATAAGGCTGTGGTGGTTCTTGTTCCTCCCCATTATTCCCTGCTTTCCCACTTCTCAGATCCAGGAATCATTAGATCTTTATGTTGCCGCCTCTTGTCTATCAGACTTTGCATTTTCAAAGGTTGAACATTTTCCTTTTTAATACAATTTTCCCTAATAACAGATCCTTTGGCAGAGATACCAACCACAGGGATAAGTTTCAATACTCNGAAACCTGGAGAGGGACTTTTTATAAAGAACAGGATAAGGGGGAATGGCTTCAAGCTGGAACAGAGAGGTTTAGATGGGATCTTGGGCAGGAATTGTTCCCTGGCAGGGTGGGCAGGCCCTGGCACAGGGTGCCCAGAGCAGCTGGGGCTGCCCCTGGATCCCTGGCAGTGTCCAAGGCCAGGCTGGACTTTGGGGCTTGGAGCAGCCTGGGACAGTGGGAGGTGTCCCTGCCCATGGCAGGGGTGGCACTGGATGGGCTTTAAGGTCCTTTCCCACACAAACCATTCTACAAGTCTGTAACTACCATTATCAGGCCTTTGGTGATAAGCTAAAGATCAGATTAATTAACAAAATTACAAGAAAATAATTCTCACTGATGTGAAAATTCCCATGGATGCCACATAGTGTGAGTCCACAGCATGTTGAACTGGAAACAGAAATAGCTGAGATGGAGTTGTACTTGCTCAAAAATCTGGTTTAAGTGATTATAGACTCAGGCATGCTGTAACAAATATTGGATTAGAGCCTGATATCCAAACAAAGCATCCTGCTGAGATAGTCTCTGTGATCCACCTGGACATCTTGACACAACAACACAGAATTAGTGGGAGTGATGTAAAGAATTCCCCATCCCATGCTCCTTTTTGTGAGAGTGGGCTCGTTGTCTTGTCCCATCTTTCCATTTTTACTCAAGTCCTGTGCGAGGAGTTGCACTCCCTGATTCTTTGGATCCCTCTCAGCTCAGGATATTCCATGATTCTGGGTTGGTTATCCCAGTTGCAGGACAGATCCAGCCGCTCTGCTCCTTAAAAATATCCTCAAAGATCCAAGCCTGAGGGAGAGAGGGAGAGAAGGAGGCAGGGAGGAAATTACTGCTTGGCAGTGTCAGAATTGTGTCATCCCCAAAATAAAACCCTTGGGCATTGAAAAATCCTTGTTTATGCATCTTATAAAATTCCTGTATTTTTGCTGGCTTCCAGATGTGTTTGCCATTAACAACAGAACGGGAGTGATCTCTGTGAAGAAGCCTCTGGACTATGAACGTGTCCAAAGTTACGAGCTCCGAGTGCAGGCAGACTCCCTGCAGGTGGTGAGATCCAACCTGCGGGTCCCCTCCAAAAGTAAGTTCAAAAACCCCTTCCTTCTCCATCATTTTTACACAGGTATTGCAGGTGTTTGCTGAGAAGGCTGAAACTGCTCTCCAGTGACCTTGCTGTGTTTTAGGGGGGTGGTGCTGCTGATGGGATTACAGCCCATGAGGCATTTTTGGATCTCTCAGCCTGACTTGCCCCGAGCAGCTGTGGCTGCCCCTGGATCCCTGGCAGTGTCCAAGGCCAGGTTGGAGCAGCCTGGGACAGTGGGAACTGTCCCTGCCATGGCAGGGGTGGCACTGGATGGGGGTTGAGATCCTTTGCAACCCAGACCACTCTGGGATTGGGGGATTCCATGTTAGTTGAAGGTGCTCAAATATTTGGGAATATGCCATAAATCTTGGGAGTGGCCTGAGACACTGTACAGGGGTGGCAGTTCCAATACCTTCACCAGGGTTTCTCTCCTGTGCTACCCACAGAACCAGCAGGAGATTTTGGGATTCTGAGACTGGATTATTTTGGATATTTCTTTTCTCTTGAGAAAGAATTGAGTGTGTGGGGTGTGACATGTCAGGGTTAATCAGTGGTCAGGAGCTTGGCTTTGTGAGCAGGGTGAGATCCTGTGCTGAGGATGTACCTGCCAGGGGACCGAAAGGCTGCCTGCTTCTCCCTGTGCCTGGGAGAAATCCAGATAAGGTTATATCCATAAAAACACAGCCAAGGAATACCCAGGGAGCAGATCAGGCTTCCATGCAGCACACAGCCTTCTCCAAACCTTTCTGACGTGGCTGAAGGCACCAGACAGTCAGCAGGTCCTTCCCTCCATCCCTCTTCTGCCTCAAACTGTGCACTAGAGCAGCTCTCCCAACTGAGCAGCAGCTCCAAAGAAGTGATGACTGAATTAGTTTGTCCAGGAATGCTTGATAATGACTGGAGTTTCACTTCAGGCCAACTTAAAAGAACACTAGCTATATGCCTTTGGTTCTCTGGGAGTATACAACACTTATATTCCTTAGAATGTGCACTGTGCTGCAGGGATGGCTAAAGAATTTGATAAATGTATATATTTAAAATAATTTAGAAGTGTCTGGCCAGCTAATAACTTATGACTTTGTAATGGAGATCCCTTGGTTTCTGGATTTGATTCCTCCATTTATACAATGAATTCCTTTCTATTTTCTTGGCACTTTGTTTATTTTTGAGGAATTTCAATCAAGTTAAGCACTGCTTCTGAGTTTCAGGGCACTGAACTGATTTGCTGTAGTGGGAGGAGATGGGGCACAATTAACACATCACTGTGGGCTTTGCTGAGGTTGAACTGATGAACCACTTTGGAGCTGGGGGACTTGGAATGCACAGCCCCAGGGTTATGCAACGCTGAATGAAGACAGAGCTGTGACACCCAGTGTCACTGACCTGCTGCCAGTTCTGTCTCAGATACCCCTGAATTGGTGGAGTTTGTTCTGGGATCTGTCAGTGACCTACTCTGGAGCTGCAGGGATTTCTGGGTCCCTCACTTTGAGATACACATTGAGTGTCCAGGGCAGGGAAGGGAGCTGGGGAAGGGGCTGGAGCCCCAGGAGCGGCTGAGGGAGCTGGGAAAGGGGCTCAGCCTGGAGCAAAGGAGGCTCAGGGGGGACCCTGTGGCTCTGCACAAGTCCCTGCCAGGAGGGGACAGCCAGGGGGGGTCGGGCTCTGCTGCCAGGGCCACAGGGACAGGCCAAGGGGAAAGGGCCTCAGGCTGTGCCAGGGGAGGCTCAGGTTGGAGAGCAGCAGGAATTTCTGCATGGAAAGGGTGCTCAGGCCTTGGCAGGGGCTGCCCAGGGAGGTTTGCAGTGCCCATGGCTGGAGGTGTGCAAGGAAGGGCTGGAGGTGGCACTCAGTGCTCTGGGCTGGGGACAAGGTGGCCATGGGGCACAGCTGGGACTCCATGGGCTGGGAGGGATTTTCCAGCCTCAGAGATCCTGGGATTCTGTGAATAACACAGCCCTGACAAACTGCTCAGCCACCACACCAGGCTGAGTGCCACCAAGCTCAGAAGCTGGGCACCAAATTGTTTTCTGTGATGATATTATAGGAAATATTTATAGAGAAATAGGAGCTGGAGTTTTCATCTATGCAGAGGAGAAGTGAAAGTGCAGTGAGTGTAACTGAGCTTGTCTTTCAGTGATGGTGCCAGGTGATAGCGTGGCAGTAATTGAATAAATATGTGAGGAGAAAAAGTAAATTGAGATGTCCTTTGGAGTATGAGAACATCAAATTGGTGACTTAAACTGGGGTTTCGTAGATGATGCTAAATCATGCAAAGTCACATTCTTGCTTTCAGCAGAGTCAAACTCATTAAAGAGTTACTTTAACAGAAAGTTTATGATATAAAATTGCAGTGTGTTTTTACTTCATTTGAATGGAAGGTGAGCTGGGTTTGGTGATGAGGATGAGTTAAAAAGCTTGGAGTTCTCCTTGAGGATTCTGATGATGCTGAGCCCTGAAGGACCTTCAATATTGATGGAGTTTGGAGAACGTTCTTAGGCACACGGTGGGATTCTTGGGGCTGTTCTGTGCAGAGCCAGGAGTGTGACTTGATGCTCCTTGAGGTAAGCAGGTAAGGGGTAGGAGGAAGCAGAACAATTTGTGTGGAAGCAGAAGGAGCAGCAGAGAGGAAGTGCTGCCTAAACACAGGGACAAAGAGCATTGGAGCAGGATGGACAAGGAGGGACAAAGAGAGGCTTTCACCTCCAAATTCAACCTGGTCCCAGTTGTAGAACCAAAGCACTGATGGGCATGTCCAGAGCAGCTGGAGCTGCACCTGGATCCCTGGCAGTGTCCAAGGCCAGATTGGACTTTGGGGCTTGGAGCAGCCTAGGATAGTGGAAGGTGTCCTGTCCATGGCAGAGATGTGACTGGATGGGCTTTAACGTCCCTTCAACCCAAACCCTCCTGGGATTCTGTGATTTCACGTTCCTAGAGATGTAAAGATAATGACAGAACTCCATGGTGGCTTTTCCTTGAAGAGGAATTAATTGACTAGGTGACAAGGTGGAGATTGCTCACAGGTAGGTCATACCCCATGATCTTGGAGGTCTTTTCCAGCCTGGGTGATTCTTGAGAGAACCTTGTTAGACATGGTTTTTATCTTGCTGTCAGAAGATTTGAAAACAAAACCACCCTTCCATTGGGTATTTCCATGTTTTATCCAGTCAGGTAGAACTGCTTGTCACCTTTGGCACCCCCAAGGCTGGTACAAAGGCACAGTCCTGTCTCTGCTGTACCCTCAGCCATGAGCAGAGCTCTCCTCTGGGGGTTGGGAGTAAGGTGACAGTCCTGTCTCCTTCTGGTTTTGGTTTTCTAAACCCAAAAAACCTTCTGGGAATAAAGTGGAAATGGGAGTTTTATGACTAAAATTCTGCAGCTGCTCCATAGTAATTGGGAATGATGATTCCACTATGTTAAATATGAGCATGAATTCTGTGTCCCTGTGGTGTTGATGTAACAGTAAAGCAGCCTTATGTTTTCAGTTGCAAAAGTTGGTGCTGCTGGTGCTTTACAAGTTGGCTGCTCTGGCAGTTCCCAAATCCAGGAGTTGTGACAGATGGACTGAATGCAAGCAGAGCCTGGAGAGCTGATCCTGCTGCCTCACAGCTCTGGGGGAGCTTGGGACAAACCTACAATTTCTTTGGGCAGCAAAGCAGTGCATTTTAGAGAGGTTGCATAAAACCTGAGCTCCCACTCAGGCCATTATTTGTTAGAAAAAGAGGTTTTATGTGGATTTAAGTCAGACCTTGGGTCCGTGCTGTTCCAAACGCTTTGCTGTTTGCTTCTTTTTGCACTCTCTCGAGCAGTGATAGCACATGATGATCTTCTTCAGGCTTTATGGGCTCATTTAGATCTAAATGCCACTGAAAAATATTCAGTGCTGATTCCTGCTTGGTTCTGCCAAATCCAGGAATGTGAGACGGAGCCCAGCTGCAGTTCAGCACGGCTCACCTGCCAAAGCACAAAGCCTGCTCCACACACTTGTAAGGCAGGAGTAAAGCAAAGTGCTCCTAAACCCTGGCAAATTACACTTCTCTCCCCCAGCTGGATTCAGATGAACTTTGGAAAGGTTCTTTGAAATCTGCTGTTGCCTCCTGCAGAATGGCTTTTGGAGACGCAGGGATTTATGTTAGAATTATCCATGCCTGAAGAGCAGCTGGATCTGTGGCTGGGCTGGAATGTTGCAGAAGGCAAGTGCAGTGAAAGCACAGAGTAAAACTCACCTGGGAACACTCAGAGCATCATTGATGCTGTCCCAGTGTCCAAAAATCATTGCTTTAGTTCAGCTTCGTTTCTGCAGCCTGGCAAGGAAGTACAGGCTCACATGGATCTGTCACAGTTTTAGATGGGGAAACTGGAAAAGAGCTTTTTCAACACGGATGTTTGGGAAAAACTTGTGGGAATGAAATGTTAGTATACACCAGTGACCCAGGAGTTTTTGTTTGGCTTATTTTCTGCGTTACTTATTCATGATCTACTCATTTTAGGTGTTTCATAGGTTCCTCAGCTTTGCTTTAGAGCAGCTCTCAGGGTGTTTTTACTCCCCTTAAGCAAACCCCAGAAGCTGAAAGATCTAAAAGTCTTGGCAGTGATTATTTAGCTGGTTCCTACAAGCTAAGGATGACTTAGAAGCAGCTGCAGTTCGATATCTTCTGTGCACTGCAGCTCATCTCCAGAGGGCTGGAGAAGAGGAGGAAAAAGGAACCTTGCAGGAGACTGCGGTACCACTGAAATCAATTTTCTTGGCTCTTTTTGGCCACCTTGGCAGCCTGTTTTGTCCAGGAAAAGATGCTTTCTGTTCTTTCACCTGGCCAGCTCTTTAGGCGGCACAGCCATAAGTATAAGATTTTATACTTAGATTCTGGGAGGTCTCACAAGAATTAACGCCAAGGAGTAAATCCTGCTTTCAACTCCTGGAATCCATGAAGAAAAAAAAAGTAACTGGAGCTGGATTCCAGACTTAGAACACCAAAGATGGGAGGTTTTACATATATGGGGGTACAAATTTCCCCTCTGGAAGGTAAGTGAATACTGACAGCCTGTGATGATCACTGTCCTCACAAAGAGGGTTTGAGCCATACCCAGTGCTTAGAAAAGCAATTAAAAATTTAAGAGGTGAAGGAAAAAGGAAAGTCTAAACCAGACTCTCTAAGAGTGCACTTCATTGGTGGCCTTTTCCATCAGACTGGGGGCTGGGTATGCAGAAGTGGTGGATTTGGGAGCACCAGAGCCCCTGTGAAGGGAATATTCCTGAATAAAGCAGAGGGACTGGGAAAAATCCCCATGGGAAAGGGTCTGGCGTGACCTTCCCACATGGCACAGATGCTGCTGAGGGATTTTAGTGAGAATTCCACTGGGAGGGTAAGGCAACTTCTGTAGCTGGTGGAGAGCCCTTTCCTGCAGCCAGTTGTGGAATTGGGTACAAAGGTGGGATAGGGAGGAGCTCACAGATGCCACATTCCACACCATCTGCTAGAATGAGGGACTGTGTTCAGAAATCAGGCAGGAAGCTGAAATGCAGGTAGATATTCAATGGTGATGCTTCTAATGTTGGCCTGTGGCTAGGCAGGGTATTTAATTTGCTTTATGCTTAATGTAATAACTTCCATTTCTCCATTCTCAAAGCATTCACCCTCTGCTAAACAAATCAGAATTTGGCAGCTCAGAGAACTGCCAGCAAATTAAACAAATGGGGAGTTGAGCAAATTGCAAGGCAAACTTTGCACAAGGCTCAGCCACCTCATCCAAACTGGCCTGACATGACAAAAGTGAGAAATATGCAAATGATGTTTAATTTGAATTAGAGAGAACCAGTACAAGTGAGCCAACACCTGATCCCACCTGCACAGATAAAATCAGGATCTTCTCTCCAGCACCAAACTGGTGGCAGCCAGTGACAGGACTGGTTATAGGCTCAGCAGGGCAAGGTCACTTCCACACATAATCCTGCTTTTAATGCCACCTTGTTCCATAAAGGGTGGAGCTGCAGTGGGAAAGTCTGTCTGGGAATTTCATTTTCCTACTATAGTTTGGTATAGCAGCCAGAGATGTTAAGGATGTGATTTAAGAAGACAGAGATTTGACAATTAATGTCATTTCCTTTGTTTTCTTTCCTTTCTTTTTTCCCCCCTTTCTCTCCACACTGCGGAACCCCACAGCCTGGCTGAGGCTGCAGGGAGCTCAGGGGGCACCTGGTGCCACCTCGGTGCTCCAGCAGGGCCATGGCAGAGCCCAGGGCACAGCATTGTGTGCACAGCTCTGCAGCAGCCCCAGGGAGGAGCCCCCCCAGGCTGTGTGCACAATGTGCTCAGGGCTGGGCCCTGCCCAGGGCAGAAGTTGTGCCTCCTGGGCAGGGGGAATTGCTGGGCTCAGGCCCTGCCCGTGGCTCTGGGGCCATTGCTGGGCCCCCGCAGCAGAGCCTGGGCCCTGCTGGGAGCCCTCCCTGCACACAGGGACCCCCAGGGCTGAGGGCCCCTCTCAGCTGGGGCTCCTCTCCAGGCTGAACAGCCCCAGCTCCCTCAGCCTTTCCTGGGCACCCAGATGCTCCAGGCCCTTCCTCAGCCGCGCAGCCTCCGCTGGCCCCGCTCCAGGAGCTCCCTGGCCCTGCTGTGCTGAGGAGCCAGAGCTGCACACAGCACTGCAGAGGTGCCTGCAGGGCTGCCCACAGGGCCAGGAGCCCTCCCTGCCCTGCTGCCAATGCTGCTCCTGCTGCCCCCAGGATCCCATCGGCCTCCTGGGCCCCAGGACACTCTGCTGCTGCCTCAGGGACAGCTCGGTGTCCCCAGGACACTCTGCTGCTGCCTCAGGGACAGAATTCTAAATACTCAAGGTTTTTTCAGATTTCAGTTCCATTTATGAAGACATCATTTGTTTCCCATCAGCTAGAGCAGCAGATAGGTAGAATATGACTTTGGCCATGTCAGAAATAGTCTGTGGTTTAATGTTTTCCTCCCCTAAACATACAGCTCCTAAGCCTTTTCTAAAGAGCCTGCATTGTACAAGTAAGTCAGATCAGTGGCACCTGTACAACACTGAAATTATCCTGGCACTGAAAGGAGCTGGGAAGACCAGCACAGAAAGGAGGCAATTTATCACTTGCAAATGTGGTTTTAATGAACTGGATATCATCATTTCCAGCAATCTTTCTGGATTATACAGTTCTGAAATAGGGAAGCAGATGTTGGTGGAGATTACTGCACAGTGGAATCTGTTTGGCACCAGGTCCATGGTTTTTGCTGGATGTTTTTCCCCTTGCAGAAGGATGGAGATGTTTATTGCTCAGTGGGCTGGAGCAGGAACTCTTTAATAAAACCAAATTAGCAGTGAGGTTTTGTGCTGAACCTCTGATGTTTTGTGTTGAACCTCTCAGGTGAGGCAATGCTGGTGGAGCTCCCCTGTGCCAGGCCAGGTTTGGGAGGAGGATGGGCTTAGGGATGCTTTCAATTAACACAGGAAATTAAGTGTTGAGGCTGCTGAGCAAGGACTCTGTGTGACCATTTATGAGTTTACAGACACCAGGACTGAATCAGCCGTTAAGTATTTGCATGGCAGTAGGAATAATTAAAAAGATAAAGCAAGGTGCAGAGCTGCTGTTAATGAGCTCTTTGTGACACCTGTGAACATTTAATGGGACCAAAAGCTGTGGATCTAAGGTGGGATATGGAGCCCTATTAGTCCTCTAGGGAAAGGAACAGAGATGGAGCCCCAGGAGTGGCTGAGGGAGCTGGGAAAGGGGCTCAGCCTGGAGCAGAGGAGGCTCAGGAGGGACCTTGTGGCTCTGCACAAGTCCCTGCCAGGAGGGGACAGCCAGGGGGGGTCGGGCTCTGCTGCCAGGGACACAGGGACAGGCCAAGGGGAAAGGGCCTCAGGCTGTGCCAGGGGAGGCTCAGGTTGGAGAGAAGCAGGAATTTCTGCATGGGAAGGGTGCTCAGGCCTTGGCAGGGGCTGCCCAGGGAGGTTTGCAGTGCCCATGGCTGGAGGTGTGCAAGGAAGGGCTGGAGGTGGCACTCAGTGCTCTGGGCTGGGGACAAGGTGGGCATGGGGCCCAGCTGGGACTCCATGGGCTGGGAGGGATTTTCCAGCTGCAGTCATTCTGGGATTATCCAGTTTTAGCCTTCTATGATGTCTAAGGGATTTATTTTTAGTTTATTATCCCTACACTCATTTTACATGATCTCCCTGAGTTGTAAATGTATGAATGACGGGAGATGTTAGAAATTATTACAAAATATTCTGTTTTCCCTTTTCATTCCCTCTTTTAGGTAATACAGCCAAGGTCTTTATTGAGGTGAAGGATGAAAATGACCACGCACCTGTGTTTACCAAAAAAATTTACATTGGAGGGGTGTCTGAAGATGCCAGAATGTTTGCTTCTGTGCTTAAAGTGAAGGTAAGGCTGAAGTTTTTGCTGTAACCTTCACTTACAGAGGGAAGATTTGTACTCACTGATTTGAATTTTTGCAGGAGATTTTGAAATTTGCATCTTCTAAAGCTGGTTGATGGTTGATGTTGACAGAAAGATGATTTTGAGTTAAAATACAGTTTTTGTTTGTACTCAATTTCAGGTGCTTGTGTCTCATGCCAGTTTGTAGCTCTCATTTTAGATCTGTTAATATTTAAATATTTGGTTTAAATTTGATGCCAGTTTTCACCTGAAGTTTTTTTCTTTTTTGGCAGCACCCTGTTTAGGTTTTAAAGGGGAAATCCAGCAATTTCAGGTCTGCACAGGGAGAAAAGTGGGTGTAACATTAACCATCCACAGGGTTTGGTTTTAAAAAGAGAGGAAATTAATGGAAATATAATATACAGACTACAATTAGCATCAGATATTGATAGCCAAGAGTAAAGCTCTTTGTTTTCAATAAAACAAATAAATGATGTGTTTAGAGCACCAGGAATAATAAAATGGTCAGAGCTTTATAAAGTTGTCCCTAGCTGGGTTTTTTTTTGTTGGTTTCATGAGAGTCCTTCCTAAAATAACCCCAGAAATGGCAGAGAAGTGGGGAATTGGGAAGCTCCTTCTTCATCAAAATTAGGAATCCAGAAATGGTGGTGAATTGAATAATTGTATTAAATCCATGCACTGTAGAACTGCTGAAGAATCACAGAATCATTAAGGCTGAAAAAGACTTTCAAGGCCCTCGAGCTCAGCCATCTACCAGCACCACCAATAACATCCCCAGGCACCACTTCCACACATTTTTGGGACATTTCCAGGAATGGTGACTCCACCACTGACCTAGTCAAGGCTTAACCACCCTTTCTATGAAGAAATTTTTCCAATTATTCAATCCAAACCTTCTCTGGAACAACTCAAGGCCGTTTCCTCTCCTCCTGTCCCTTGACTTATCCCCACCTGGGCCCATCCTCTGTCCAGGGAATTGTAGAGAGCAGATAACAAGACTGGAGTAGGTAAAAAATTCTGGAAGGCAAAGTAATTTAGGGAAAGGAATATTTTGTTCCATCTGAAAGAAAATCAAACATGAGCCACAAATGTCAAATCACGTTTGGAGTCATCCCATGAAACATGAACAGGCTGTGAAATTCTTCCTGGTTCTCCAAGAGGATTTTTTAGGCACAGGGACTTGTGTGTCAGGGGGATAAGAAATGGGTGGAGAAAAGCTGACGGAAATTTGGGATGACGAGGAAAATTCTGCTTTTGCCCTTTAGAAACATTTGACTCAAGACAGGTGATCAGTCCACAGAGGAGGACCAAAAGAAATGTCAGTTTTATGTCTTTAAGTTTTTTTCTGTTCCAATCCTCCCTGGTTTTGCTGGCACAAAATGGAACGAGGCCTAAGCCAGGAGCTGGTATTAGTGCATGGCATTAAACATAATTGTGTGTTTAGTGGAAGTAAAATTGGAAATAATTAAAAAGTGCTCTTGCTGCAGAGGATCAGGCTGGAATTTATTGTTGTAGCACCGAGCATTTGCAACAGCCAGTGCTCGTTACCTTTTTTCCTGGCCTTTAGAAAGCTGAAGTAATTGCTCTGTTAGTTAAACACAATCCCCATTCCAGCCTGGTTTAAGAATAATTAATCGAATGAATGTCTGTTCTTGAGGAGTAGAATGAAATGAGCAGCATTCCAAGTTGAAACTTAGGAGAACATTAATAAAGTACACACAGAGCTTGCACTGTAGAAATTATTCAGGTTTGGATTCCAGGGGGAAATTCAGGTTCTTAGGAGGAGTTTTTAATGCATATGCTTTCATCTTCTGCATTCATTAACAGTTGCTCGCTTTCTTCCACATCATCTGAGTGATTTTGAGAAGTGATTTTCTCAGTGTCTTCTCATTATTGCTGGCACTGACAGCAGCCTTGATGAGCCTCAAACATGAGATATTGGAAAGAGAATCCCAGGGTGGTTTGGGTGGGAGGGAACATTAAATCCCATCCAGTGCCCCCCCTGCCATGGGCAGGGACACCTTCCACTGTCCCAGGCTGCTCCAAGCCCCAAAGTCCAGCCTGGCCTTGGGCACTGCCAGGGATCCAGGGGCAGCCCCAGCTGCTCAGGGCACCCTGTGCCAGGGCCTGCCCACCCTGCCAGGGAACAATTCCTGCCGAAGATCCCATCCAGCCCTGCCCTCCGGCACTGGGAAGCCATTCCCTGTGTCCTGTCCCTCCATCCCTTTCCCAAAGGCCCTCCTGGAGCCCCTTCAGGTACTGGAAGGGACTCCAAAGTCTTCCCAAGACTTCTCTTGTCCGGGCTGAGCAATCCCAACTCTCCCAGCATTTCAAATGACCCGATGCAAAATTACAACTTTCAAAAAGAACCCAAAAATCCCACAATTAGTTCTTCTTTAACAGGACATAATAGCTTATGGGGATAATTAAGGACTGTAGTCTTTAATTATTAACAGAGTAGCTGATGTGAATCAGTTTTGGATCAATTGATCACAAATACGCTGCTGAACATTCAGATGCTTGCCTTCAGTCGCTTCAGTCATGCTCTACTCTGCCTTGAACAAAATTTCACAAATAATAAAAATAATCAAACACCAAAATAAATTAAAATTAGAAAAAAAAGGAGAGAGAAGGAAACTAATCCTGAGTCCATAATCTTCCACACAAATTGAATTTAGAAACAAATAGACCAATAAAATGTTGGATAAAAGTTTCTCTCATCACCCAAGGAGTTGATATGTAACAAGCCAAATCCTGTGGAGTTTCTCCCAACTCTCTAAGGTCATTGGGTTTGCTGCCAGCAGCATCCTCTTAAATACATTAATTTGAGTATAAAAGCCTTTTAGAGGAGGATAATGAGCTGCCTTGCTCTAGATTCATTGTAAGATTCCTCTAAGTAGATAAAAAGGAAGCTTAAGCTCAGCAGAATGCCACAAATCATTCTCCAAAAGTTATTTTTAGTCAGAATTAATTTGGGGAGTGATAAACCCCAAGAATTATTCTCTGTGGATCTGATTGGATTAAGAGCAGTGGCCTCTGAAAGCTGGGAGATACTGATGCCCCAAGAAGAAGAAATAAAAGGGATATGTTTGAATAAAATGGTAAATTTTGGCCAAGGATTTGCTCCTTGCTGCTTTAAGTCTGCTTCTCTGCAATTCCCCCTTTTCCCCCAGAATTTCCAATGTATTTGAGAGCCCATTTTCTTAATTAAAGACCTTTTTGTGCTTTTCATTAGGAATATACTAATTAAAACCAGATGTAACATGTTTAGCCTCTAAATTATGAATTCTGTGCCTTGAGCTTTGCTTTGTGTTTCCTTGTGTTAGAATTATTTTGCTTTTCACTGGTGTTTTCATGGAACTCCTGTTGCTCCCCCTCAGAATTCCAACCAGGTTTCCTTGAGCCCCAGACACAATATTTTCAATCTGCTGCAGGAAACAAACCCACAAACACGGAATCTTTAGGGAAATTACCAGCAGGAATTGGCTTTTCTCTATAATGGGATGTTATTAGCTCTTGCTTTTTAAATATTAACAGTATTAACCTCTGCTTTTCTTCCTTTTTGCATTAAATTATTGAATTATTACAGACTTAAATGAGGAAATATCAGAGGTCCTGATTCTAGTGAAAAAAGAGAATTGTCTGAATTCCTGCTCAGTTTATAAAAGTGGTTTTGTCCTGAAAATGTATGCAGGGAAGGAATCTTGCCTAAATAATGCCATTGAATCCAAGGCTCTGGAATTGGCTGCATTTGATGGAGATGCTTTGATTTTTACAATATTTTCATTCCAGCCCTTTCCTGTGCTCTTTGCCCCTTTCTGGTCAGCATTTTAATGGGACTTTATCCTTTATTACCTTTGCATATCCTTTATTGAATACTGAATATCCTTGGAATATCTAAACAAGAGAGAGCAAAATAAACCAAAGCCATTTTAGGCTGCAGGTTCTGATGGTGAGGACACACAGGGGAGCAGGAATTCCTCTTTTCTTCATCTCAAAAGCATCTTGGGGATCCCATAATGAGCTAAAACAATGGATAAAAGAAACAGTTAAAATGCCTGGCTGTGGATAGGGAGAGAATACCAGAATTGCCTTTTTTCCCCAGATCTGTTATCCATGCTAAATCTCCATTATTTTTTATCTGTAACATATAGATTTCTTTTGATATTTCCTTTTCCTTGGGATGACAATGGAATCTCTGAAGTGGCAAGTTCTGGAATTCCAAAGATTCCACCTTGGGCACCCAGGACAGCTTTCAGGGCAACATTTGGCTCATCCCTCCTTTGGCTGTTGCACCACTCATGCACAAAACCGAACTGCTTTGCCAGTCACAACCTTTCCTTCCTTCAAATGTGATTTATGGACCCCAGCGTAGAGAGAAAAGATGCTTGGTAAGAGTAAAAATCTCCTCTGAAAGCTCATTGCAGTGACAACAGCACAGCCTCCAGCTGCTGGAACATCTGGCCCCCAAAAAAGCTGTGTGTCCTGCTAACAGGAACGCCGAGCATTTTTCCTTCAAAAGTCATATTCCTGCTTCTTATGCTGGCTTCCTGAACTTTTTACTCTAACATCTCTTACTTTCCTATTATTTTCCTCTGGCAGCAATCAGGAATTCCCTACCCTTTGGGAATTTTTTCCCCATGTAATTGAAGACTATTTCAATTACTTTGGTTTTGGGGATGTTTTGAAGACTGTTGGTTCTGCATGTGATTTCCTGAGTAAAGGCTGCTACAGGGGCTGGGAGTGGGGAGTGTGCCCAGATCATTCCCATCCCATGGAGGAAATCCATGTGTGAGGCCTTTACTTCCTCTCACACACACAAAGTTATTCATGCTATCAAGCACTAACTGCTATTGGCCAAAGAAAAATGACAATAAAATAAAGTTTTCCAATTATTTGATTCAAAACCCGACTTTGGGAGCCCCTGTTATTCAGCACCTCTTCCCATGAGACAGCCTGTCAGAAGGAATCCCAGTTTCCTCCAGAACCTGGGAGGTTTTGGCCACCACTGGAGGAAAAAGTGAGCAATTCCCATTCACCTTATTTCTTCCTACCTGTGTTTCTCAGAAATTCCTGGTGCTGGGGGTACTGGGAGTGGGCTGGGCATTGATCAGTATCAGTGAGGTAGTTATAGATAAATTTAAAGCAGTATGATAGTGATATATAAATTTAAAGCAGTATGAATATTAATGAATATATGTAAATAACTGTTAATATAATAGAGTATATTAGAGTATAGTATCATATAATATAGTATCATATAATATAGTATCATATAATATATGAATATATTGTATTAAAATACACTATATATTGTATATTTTGTGTTAAATATTAAATATAAATATGAATTTAATATCAGTATGAATATACATCGTTTAAAAATCACTTTTAAATTTTTCATATTTTTGTTTCAAAAAAATACAAATTCCTGAGGAAGCCACTGGCAAACCAAGGTGAGGAGCAGGAGTTCCAAAGGGCTTGAGGCAGATGAGGGTGTATAAGAGCATGGAAGTGAAGAAATACAGGAAATAAAGGAAGATTGCAATGGCTACCCCACATTTCCAGGCTTAGGTGTCTGTGAACACCCAGTGAAACCTCCCCTAAAGCAGGCCAGTGGCAGCTGTGCCGTCAGAACTGGAAATCTGCAACAATCTGGAAATTCTTACCGGCAAAAGCGGTCTGGTTGTAAAAGCTGCTTTATGTGCCAGCCACTAATTGGGAACATTGCAGCTGCCATCTGCTAGGAAGAGGCAAAAACCCCCTCAGCAGCCCAATCCCAATCCTGTCATTTTCCATGCCCCGTTAGCTGCCTTGGGCCTGTGGTTAAGGGTGACCCTGTGAGGGAGGTGGGAAACATCTCCAATGAACAACTACATTTTACCCTGAGCAGCAAATCTGGATTTAGCCCAGGCTGATAATGCTAAAAACTGGGATCATCAGTGATCATGCCACAGCTTCAGGAGTTTCTGATGTTACTGAGTCCCTGATGATTTTTATGCTCATCCCACACATGCCACTGGTGATTTTTGGTGGCAGGGTCAGAGTGCTGCTGTCACACCGAGGGGGGTTTATCAGCCTCCCTGGGTGTCCTGCCATCCAGCTGTGCTTGTGCAGTCACATGGAGCCAGAGATTAATTAATTTATGCTTTAAAGGCATCGTTTGTTGGGCCTTCTTACAAAGGAGAGAAAAAGAACGGGTGGATCACTGAGAGAACAGAATGGTTTGAGTTGGAAGGGACCTTCAATCCCATTCAGTGCCACCCTCAGCCATGGCAGGGACACCTCCCACTGTCCCAAGCTGCTCCAAGCCCCCAAGTTCAACCTGGCCTTGGGCACTGCCAGGGATCCAGGGACAGCCACAGCTGCTCTGGGCACCCTGTGCCAGGGCCTCACCTCCCTCTCAGTGCTTTTTTGCTTTTGGGATTAGGGAGCACCCCAGGATTTGTGTTTCATCCTTCTCTGTAGGAGGGGATGGGAAAGGGCTGGAGGCAGCAGCAGCCACGTTGACCCAGCTCTCTTTGTGTGGCACACCTACACTCAATCACAGGACGCTGGAATTTGGCCTGGTAATTCCTGAGATCATCCATATTTATCAGCCCTCAATCACAGCAGGATTTAGGAGACATCTGTATTTCTTGCACAGAACAAAAGGCAGATATGCTGCTGGAATATTAAGATTAAGTGCAGCTCTTTCTCTTCTTTGACAGTCATAATGCAACTCTTGAGATGTCATAGATCTCCTCCTAATGAAGTGTCAAAAATATTTACCTTCAGAACAAATTACAGGAATAGCAAGCATCCTTCCTCTGTATTAGAGAAGTTTGGGATGTTCCTGGGAGCAGCTCACAAGCTCTCTCTGCTGGTCCTGCCTAGCTGAGTGTCCTTAGGTTTGATCCAAAGAGCAGAGAACGGGGGGAATGCAAACAAGAAAGTTCACATACTTGAAGCAGGAATCTGATTATTTTTCCAGGCTTTTTGGCACCTGTTTGCTCATCCCAGGGTAAATGTGAAAAGAGCCTGAACTGTGGTGATGCTGAGGCTGCCGATGGCTCTGGGATGACACTGGGCTCTCAGAACTGGTGACAATTAACTCAGAGCCTGCCCAGCAGCTCGAGGCACCTAAACTCTGCAGGACTTTACAAGCTGTGAGCTTCAAATGTCAAAAGGCCTCTTTCACTGGAGTTTAATGCCTTAAACTCGGCTGCAAGACCTAAACATCTCATTAGTGCTGAGCTCCAGTGTCCTGGGCTTTGTGCAGAATGCCTGACTTCATTTAATGCCTGTGCCTGCAGCATCAATACCTTAATTTGGATCCAAATTTTGTTTGTTTTTAGTCACACACGTCTCCAGGCGTGAAATGCTGAAGGTGAAATTGATTCCTGGTGTCATTGAAAGCAGCGACTATTAAAAGCCGTGGCTTTTATTGAGAGAGAATTTGCCAATATTAAAAATATGATGGGCATCTGACCCAGCTGAACCAACCTCATAAATCCATTTTAACAAAGAAATTGGCTTTTTATTGGAAGGGCGTCATGCTCTTCTCCAGGGCACCTCTGGGGAGCCTTTGGACTTCACTGGGCACTCAGTGGGAAACTTGGCTCACTCAGAGATGACCCCAGAGGAGCTGGATCAGACACTGCTCCTGTGGCTGCTGCTGGGTCCCTCGTGTGCCATGTGGGGTTACAGAAATTCTGTTTTTCTTCCCCCCCCAGCTCCATTACCAACATGAGTGTTGATAAACCAGAGGGTTTGGCCAGGCAGGACTTTTCTGGATTGGTCATGGCTTTATCCTGAGCTGTGTTGCATGAGCTGAGCTTACCCTGGAATCCCAGACTGGTTTGGGTTGGAAGGGACCTTAAATCCCATCCAGTGCCACCCCCTGCCATGGGCAGGGACACCTTCCACTGTCCCAGGCTGCTCCAAGCCCCAAAGTCCAGCCTGGCCTTGGGCACTGCCAGGGATGCAGGGGCAGCCCCAGCTGCTCTGGGCACCCTGTGCCAGGGCCTGCCCACCCTGCCAGGGAACAATTCCTGCCCAAGATCCCATCCAGCCCTGCCCTCTGGCACTGGGAAGCCATTCCCTGTGTCCTGGCACTCCAGGCACAGCAGAGGTGCTGCTTTAATTTTTGTCTTTGTTTCTCACCATCCAAATATCCACCTGGTGTTTCTCTCCAGCCAAGTTTCTCTTGAGTTCAGGTTGGGTATTTGGAAACTTTTCTTCATAAAAGAGTGGTGGAGCATTGGAGGAGGGGCTGGCCAGGGAGTGGTGGAGCCACCAGCCCTGGAAGGGTTCCAGGCATGAGTGGATGTGACACTGCACAATGTGGTTTAATGTAAATAGCTATTAAGGTGATGATCAAAGGTTGGATTGGGTGATCTTGGGGGTGTTTTCCAACCTTAGAAATTCCATGATTCTATGACATAGCATGTTTTCACATTCATTTCTTCCTTCAGCCATTTATTTATGTGGAAAGCCAACACTTTTCCTGACTGTCCACCTGTCAAGCACCCATCTGCTGGCTCTGAGATGTCGTGGGGTTGTATTTCCCTGTGCCAGTTGGAAAGCTGGAATGCCCTGGAAGAGCCCACTGATATCTTCATTTTTTGACTGGCATAACAGAGTAAATTTCAGAAAGCTTTTTAACCTTCCCATCTTTCCTAAAATTGCTAATAAAGGGGTTTGAGCTCACCCGGGAGGCAGCAATCTTGGTTTTAAACGACTTTAAAAAAACTACAGGGCTGGAGAACAAAACCAACACATTTTATATTTATGCTTTTGGTAGTCAAGCCAGATGAAGCTTTGTGAATTTAGAAGAAAGCAAAATATTGAGAGAGGGTGGGAATTTAACCAGTTGTATGTCCACGACGAGTGACAGCCAGTGTCCTTCCAGGAGCTCATCTTTTGGGCAGCTCCGAAAGAAACCTGTTTGCTCATTCCAGCTAAACCAGCCTGGATATTATCCTTTAAATGCTGGATGGTTCTATCTGGGAATCTGGGCTGATAGGAGTTGGAGTATCATGGAGCATACACAGCTTTGAGTACTTGGATTGCTCATCTGGTGCTGGTATTCCCTGAAAAAATAACTGAAAATGGAAAAAAACCAGACGGGACTATTTCCACTGTATAGAACTTGTTCAGTGCTGGTGAGGAAACAATTAATGATGATTAATGGCCTCCTATTGAAGACTTAATGACCTTGAACAGATAATTCTCTTGTAGCAGCTGTGGTGTCTCATAAACAGCTCCGTGCCTCTGCTCTCTGACCAAGGACAGGACCCCAGGGAACAGCTGGAGCTGGGTCAGGCTGGAGATGAGGGCAAGGTTCTTCCCTCAGAGGGTGCTGGGCACTGCCCAGGCTCCCCAGGGAATGGGCACGGCCCCAAGGCTGCCAGAGCTCCAGGAGGGTTTGGACACCCAGGGATGCACAGAGTGGGATTGCTGGGGTGTCTGGGCAGGGACAGGGGCTGGATCCATGATCCCTGTGGATCCCTCCCAGCTCAGGATGTTCCATGATTCTACGAACTCTTCATGCTGACACAAACCCTTATTGGTTTTCATTCCTTAGTTGTGGCACAGTATGGATTTTCCATGGATTTTACATGCACCTTTTCAAAGTTAAGGCTGTTTTTTTATTCCTGAATTAGCTTAAGCGACAGGCCTCAGGAGCAGTGCCAATATTTCCATAAAAACATGCTGATAGATCCTGAAGTGTCCCAAATGCTGAGGCCGTGCCCAAGACTAATGAGTGCTCAGGCATTAATTAGCTCCCACCTCGCTGATCCCTGGAAGGAGCACCGGAAAGCTCTGTCAGGATCCTTGGAAACACTTCCCTCTGGATGCAGGTTGAACAGGAGCATAAGGAATGGGGCTGGAGAGGCCAGGATGGGGCGCCACGGGGTTGTCAGGAGCAGGGAAGGTGGAATAACAATTCCTGGGGCTGCCTGCTTGATGGCAGCTCTGCGTCCTGATCCAGTCAGTGACAGTACCAGGGCAGCTCTGTGTCCTGAACTGGGGTGCCCTGCAGATCCCTGTGCACCACTGCAGGAATGCCACTCAATCCTTTCTTATTTAAACAAAAAGTTATTCAATTGTGCCAAAAATACCTGCGCTCCATCAGAATGTCTCTAAAATGAAGGACATTCTTGTGTAAGTCTGTGCACGAGTTGCTGAGATGGTTTTTTCTTTGATATTTCCTTTTCAATGAGAATTTGGCAGTGAGGGTTTCTCAGAAATAAGCAGTTCTTAGGTGTTGTTACAGACTTGAAAGTCAACTTAAATTTTCCTGCTTTTTAAAATATTTTTTTCTTTCTTCTGGAGCAGTTTAATGCCAACAGTGGAGGAAGAAATTGCTGGAAAAGCAAAACTGAGTGCAGCAAAGTTAAATGAAGCATTTAAAGTAGCAACCATATCTGTGTTCTGGGATCTAATGTTTTAAATGTCAGAGTGGCAGAAAATTGCTGGGCCAAGATGTAACTTTATTTAAAGGACAAGGTTAATGACTCCTTCCATGCATATTTACCTTGTTTGCTTGTTTCGTTTTCCCCATTAGGCCAATGATAAGGACACCGGGAATTACAGCGCCATGCAGTACAGGCTCATCATTCCCCCCATCAAGGATGGCAAGGAAGGCTTCGTCATCGAGGCTTACACGGGGCTGATCAAAACTGCCATGCTCTTCAAAAACATGAGGAGATCCTATTTCAAGTTCCAGGTCATTGCCACCGACGATTACGGCAAAGGACTGAGCAGCAAAGCAGATGTGCTCGTAAGTATCAGCCAGGGATTATTATAATGGAATAATTCCTGAGGAAATTCAAACACTGCAGGAAGTTTAATTCCAGGCAGACCTAGAGAAAAGCCATAAAGAGATTTTGCTTAATTTTTTAAAGGTACTGGAATAAAGCTTTTCGTTTCTTAAACTAAAAGATTTTGTGACCTCTTGGAGTGAGTCCAGAGGAGGCACCAGGATGATCCCAGGCATGGAGCAGCTCTGCTGGGAGGAAAGGCTGGGAGAGCTGGGATTGCTCAGCCTAGAGAGGAGAAGCTCTGGGGTGACCCAGCTGTGGCCTTCCAGGTCCCAAAGAAGCTACAGGAAACATAGAGAGAGACTTTGGACAAGGGCCTGGAGTGCTGGTACAACTGGGAATGGCTTCCCAGTGCCAGAGGGCAGGGCTGGATGGGATCTTGGGCAGGAATTGTTCCCTGGCAGGGTGGGCAGGCCCTGGCACAGGGTGCCCAGAGCAGCTGGGGCTGCCCCTGGATCCCTGGCAGTGCCCAAGGCCAGGCTGGACTTTGGGGCTTGGAGCAGCCTGGGACAGTGGAAGGTGTCCCTGCCCATGGCAGGGGTG
Source organism: Hippolais icterina (assembly GCA_013400075.1). NCBI lineage: Eukaryota > Metazoa > Chordata > Aves > Passeriformes > Sylviidae > Hippolais > Hippolais icterina. The sequence goes on along the minus strand of VWYN01008752.1, from coordinate 13,486 downwards.
GAATGGGATGGACTTTAAGGTCCCTCCCACCCAAACCATTCCATGATTCTATGATTCTGTGTCCCTGCTGGTCATGCCCAAGTTGCCTTAGTTGCTTATGTTAAGGAATAATTTTGGGCTGAGAATGAACTTTCCAGTCCCTGAGAAAGCAGTATTTCAGAGCTGGCACCATTTTTAGGCCTCAGGCTCGTGGTTTTGTGCTGTTCAGAGAACGTTGACTTAGTTCAGCCACTGAAACCATCCAAGCTAAATTTCCTTAAAGCCTATAAACTTGATGGATTGGCTCAATATTAGCATAATGTGAAAGGGATGGAGTGCATTATCCACTTCATGGGAACACTGTCAAAGGATATAGATGAGAGCCAGAATCCTTGGTGTGGTGAGTTCTGCAGGAATTCACCAAATAAACATAAACGATGGTGCCCTCATGCTTGACCTCCCAAAATGATGGGGCACTCTTAGGTAATTTATGCACTAATGGGATATTAAAATATAGCCAGAAGGAATTGACATTAACATTAGAAAGTGAAGGATGTCTCATTAATTTATAGAGGTTTCTTTATGATGTCTGGCTGAGTGATGAGCAGTGCACTCAGTTGCTTTGAGCAAGGCCTGGAAGCTCGGAGGAGCTGGAAATACAATTCCAGACCAACCTCATCCTGCCTAGAACACTGGCACATGGAGCTGCGGGACAGAGCCCAGGGGAGGCACCAGGATGATCCCAGGGATGGAGCAGCTCTGCTGGGAGGAAAGGCTGGGAGAGCTGGGATTGTTCAGCCTGGGGAGGAGAAGCTCTGGGGTGACCCAGTTGTGGCCTTCCAGTGCCTGATGGAGCTGACAAGAAATACAGAGAGACAATATCCAAGGGATGGAGTGATAGGACACAGGGAATGGATTCCCAGTGCCAGAGGGCAGGGCTGGATGGGATCTTGGGCAGGAATTGTTCCCTGGCAGGGTGGGCAGGCCCCGGCACAGGGTGCCCAGAGCAGCTGGGGCTGCCCCTGGATCCCTGGCAGTGCCCAAGGCCAGGCTGGACTTTGGGGCTTGGAGCAGCCTGGGACAGTGGAAGGTGTCCTTGCCCATGGCAGGGGTGGAATGGGATGGGCTTTGAGGTTCCTTCCCTCCAAGCCATTCTGGGATTCTCTGATTTTATGCACCAAGTGTGATCCATATACTAAAGATCCTTTCCCATGATTTTAACAGGATTTTCCTGCAGTGGGGTCAGGGGCTCAGGCTCTCTCAGGTGCTTTTTCTTTCAAAACCAGCTCAAAAAGTGCATGGAGAATAGAGAAATTAATTTAATTACTCTGATGCAAAAGAAGATAGGACTGCATTGCGAGGAGGTATCGGGGGAAGAGGCAGGTCACCACCAGAGGGACAGTGCTGGGAAGGAGCTGAGCAGAGCAGGGTATCCTCCAGAAATGGGACCAGGATGCTTCCCCAGAACTCTGGGAGCAGCAGGACCTGCCAGATCCCCTGGTCAAAGGTCTTCATGCTGGTGGGTACAGTCCATGGGAAGGACACCAGGATGGCTCAAGTCAGACACCTGTGGGTTGACAGTTTGCTTCCAGATGGTGGAGTTTTCCTTCTCAGCATCTGTGGGATGAAAGAGATACAAGATTTGCATTTTAAAATGAGTTTTCTGCACGGAAGCACCTAAAGATGCTGAGGAAGTTTAGATATTTGTGGATATTAGCGGAAGTGTAGATAGTGGACATTCACTATCATTATCTGAGATCAAAGATATCATCTTTATGATGTCGTAGATATCATCTTTAATCAAATGTTTATTGGGATTTGAGAAGGTTTTAAGTGTCCTTCCTCATTCAGGTCCCAGCTACCCCCAGGAATCCATTGGTGCCATATCACAATCAAGACTCTTTGTAGGCTCTGCCTGGCTGGATTTAAAACTTGGGAAGTGCCTAATGAGCAAAGCTTGGGATCAAAGGGATATCACTCGTGGGCTAGAGGTTACCAACAATTTTCTGCTTTGCCTGCCTCTACAAATGGGGATAACAAGCAAGTTAGTGTTACCATGGAAACCTCAAATGTCGCTTGATTTTTGTCCAACACTCTTGGTTTCCTATAGCTTGTCATGAATGTGTGTTTATCCCTGGTTTTTGTACAGGAACAAGTGATGATAATTGTGATTTCTTCCATACTAAAAGAATTACTGCCTTTGGTTTTGGTGTTGCCTTTATGCTGTTTTCAGTTCCTGGGTGCACAGTGGTTGCTTGAATTGGCTAATGTAATTAATTCTATTAAATTAATCATTGCTTTCCAGTTCCATTGCATGATTTCAGTCTAAAATTTATTTGGAGCTCATTATAATTCTATGTTTCTTACACAGAAGCCTGTACGTGCTGATCAGGGCATCTGATGACATTTCAAGAACATTTAAATATTTAAAGTTGAATTAAGCTTCAAAGCTGGTGAATCGGTGTTTGATGTGGAAGAACATTCAGGCTTTTCTGCTGCTGTGCTTCCAGGGCTGCTCTTTGGAAAATCAGGACTTGTTTATTTCTTTTAGAATCAACTAACCCTTGATTTTTAAGTTTATCAGCTTTAACGTTGGCCTAGTTTTCCAAATTTTCCTCCAGAATCCTCTACAGGATTGGAGTGATGTTGAGTTCATAGTAAAAAACAATAATTGCCAGATATTTGCTCTGAGGTCACTCCATACCTTGGTGGGAAACTGAAATTTAATTTTATTCCAACAAATCACACAAGTATTGAGTGGATTAGAAGCATTTTTCCTGCTTTGTTTTTCTTTTTATTTTCAAGGAAAAAGCTCAGTTGTAAAATGTGCAGTTTTATGATAGAGAGAGAAGCTAAAGCAACTGGAGATTAAAATAAAAACTCTCACTGATCGCTTCAATGTAAATGAACAATTTCCTTCCCGGTTTTCTAACAAAGCAGCATTGATTTTGTGGAATTAATCCTGAATTTCCATTTCCCTTGGTGCACACTGCATGGCTCCAAGGGAGGATTTTCCTGGCATCCAAACCACGCAAATGCTCAGAAGTAATTTTGAGTATAGGCTGTGGGAGATCTGGGATTCTCTAAGCCAAGTCTAAACTAAGAGCAGCTTTTGCTGTACCCACCTTAAAAATCCATAATTCTGTTGCAGACCTGGAATTACAATTCCAGTTAAATCTTTGATGTTTATGGGCTTTGGCAGCACAATTTCGCAGCTCTCCTCTTTGGAATTCAAAGGAGAAGTCTGGCTATCAGGGCACGGTGTGGAGGCAGGGAAGGAATTTTCCCATTGCTGTTGGATGGGAAGGGGGCTGTGCCTGACAGTGCCCATTGGATTTCCCTCTTTTCTTTCCAGGTCTCTGTGGTCAATCAGTTGGACATGCAGGTGATCGTCTCCAACGTTCCTCCCACCCTCGTGGAGCAAAACAAAGACCAGCTCATTGGGTAATCCATTTATTTCCTCTCCAGATATCAGACAGTCCCCTGGCTTTGGGATTGGATGGATCAGGGAGCGAGGGAGGTTTCTTATCTAGTCTGTAAGAGCCCCCAGACACCTCATCGGTGGCAGCTTCCAGGGGTCAGGTTTGCACTTCTGGCATCTTTTTGTAACACAGAGCCAATTTTCTCTACTTGCTGTCATGGGATTAGCCAATATGGGATAGAAAATTCTGTAGGAAATAGTTTATAACCAATCCTTGTCCTTTTTTTTTTTGTCACTTCAATCAGTGATGAGTGGCACTTCTTAGATTCCCACAGGGTCTGGTCCATCCTGCTTGTTGTTGTCCATGGAATTTGAAATACCTTGGGGTTGATGGTCCAATCAGTCATTGGAAAAATCTATGAGTAACTCACGTCCTCACTGGGCTAGGAAAAATTCCTAATGGATTTGCTCCCAGAGATTTGGGAACATGTGCCCCTTTTCTCCCTCTGTTTTGGGCCAGGTGTGTGTTGGCTCTGAGAGATTCAAACCTCAGAACCACAAATAAAGTTGTACAGGCAACGGGCTGAACTCACAGGGACTGCTCTTCCTGGAACCAGGAATAACTTCCTGAAAGGAGGGATTGCCTAGAATCAGGAATAACTTCCTGAAGGTAGATATTGCCTAGAACCAGGAATAACTTCCTAAAGGGAGGTATTGCCTAGAAATAGGAATAATTTCCTTAAAGGAGGTATTGCCTAGAACCAGGAATAACTTCCTGAAAGTAGATATTGTCTAGAAATAGAACTAACTTCCTGAAAGGAGGAATTGCCTAGAACCAGGAATAACTTCCTGAAAGGAGATACTGCCTAGAAATAGGAATAACTTCCTAAAAGGAGGCTCTACTGAGGTGGGTCAAGCTCTTTTCTCAGGTAACAAGTGACAGAAGTAGAGGAGACAGCCTCAGGCTGCACCAGGGGAGGTTTAGATTGGATTTTAGGGAGAACTTCTTCATGGAAAGGCTGGTTTCAGCATTGGAGGGGCTGTCCAGGCAAGTGTTGAGTGCCCATGCCTGGAAGTATTCAAAACCATGTGGAACTGGCACATGAGGACATGGGTTAGTGATGAACAGGGTGGTGGTGGTTGATGGTTGGACTTGGTGACCTTGGAGGTCACTTCTAACCCCAGCCATTCTTTGATTCTGTATTTCACTGTGAACAAAGCTTTGGAATGAGTACAAAGTTTAAAAAACACCACAATATTATCAGGTTTTGAGCTCTCCAGGTCAGCTTGGGAAGTCTTTACCCTCACAAACACCATGGGCAGATCAGTGTAGCTGAAGAATTTCTCTTCTAAGGATAAGTTTGTAAGGACAGCCTTTGCCAGAAGAATTACATCAACTTGTTTTCAAATTGTCCCATTTATTCCTGAAAATAGAGAACAAATATCTCAAAAATAATTTTGTAGCTGGGTACAAAGGTCTATTTCACAGAGAAATCTATTTATTTCACTGCTCTCTCAAAATTTCTCATGTTTCCCTCCTAAATTTAAAAGATCACCCTCTCCCTGGTTTTATACAGGTTTAATAATTTGTGCAACCCATAAAACCAAAGTAAGAATTTGTGATTTTTTTGGTGTGCAACCACAGGCAAAGGGAAACCAAATTATTTGGAGTTTCAGACCAAAGAAGTTTTGCCACTTCAATTAATGCAGTAATTTATAAAAATTTAATGTGTAATTAATTAACAGATAAAAAGACTGTCATCAATCCTGTCCCTGTGTGTGGCATGGAAGTTGAAACAAGATGATCCTTAAGATCCCCTCCCAACACAAACCATTCTGTGTTCTGTGACTTTAATTAGTCACTACACAGGTTACTCAGGTCTTTCTCCTCTCATTTTGCCAAATTTTAATCCCTGAAAATAGAACTTTTAGCCAAAAGTTGGTGATGGGGAATGTTAGGGAAGGGGCTACGTGGGTCATTTGTGGAATTATAGTGATTTAAACAACTTTGGAGGAGAAGCTATACCAGATTCTGTCATTATCACGAGGAGTTATGAGGTATTAAGAATTATACAATTCAGTTTTTCCACACTCAGCACAGCCAGAGATGGGTGAGAGTTAATGGTCCACATAAAGGCAGCAAAGCAGGGAAGAGAAGATTTAAAGCATCACTATTTGGCTTAGGAGTTTTTTGAGGGATACAGTGGACTTGTCTTCCCTGACACTTCCAGTAGGATCTTTTGCAGTCATTCAGTGTTCTCCTCCAACTGCTTTAATTTCATCAAGCTTTTCATATTCTCTGGGCTGCACATCAATGTCCCATTTGCCATTTCTCTTGCCCACTTTAATTATGGCTGTGCAGAGAGACCTCTTTCTGTCTGCTGCAGAAGGGGTAGAGAAAATAGGCTGAAGCTTCATGAAAAATTCAGTGCATGCTCCTCTCATTCAGAAAATTTGGTGGAGGCAGATGCCAGAGTGTTGTTGAAATACAGAAGTTTTGGTAGTGCTTGTTTGTTGGGCAGGGAACAGCATTTCATATCCTCCGTTGGAAGCAGCTCAGAGGCATCATCGAACTCCACTCCTGAAATTCAGCTGGAATAAAACAGCGAAAGTGGTTCTCAGCATTTAATTCTTTGCTTTTCACATTATGGCCACTTAAAGCTCTGCCTAAAGTCAGATAAGCCACACTGCCAAGAGAGACCTGAGCTTCTCCCATCCTGCAGGGAGGAGAACTGTCTTGGGAAGTAAATTCCTCTGTACACTCCTGTATAGATGAGATATCATATCAGTTCCTCTGAACTGGATCAGTGGAGTGGCTTAAAATGAGAGTTTGGATCAAATATTGAGAGTCACAGGCTGGCTGAGGCTGCAGGGAGCTCAGCGGGCACCTGGTGCCCCCTCGGTGCTCCAGCAGGGCCATGGCAGAGCCCAGGGCACAGCATTGTGTGCACAGCTCTGCAGCAGCCCCAGGGAGGAGCCCCCCCAGGCTGTGTGCACAATGTGCTCAGGGCTGGGCCCTGCCCAGGGCAGAAGTTGTGCCTCCTGGGCAGGGGGAATTGCTGGGCTCAGGCCCTGCCCGTGGCTCTGGGGCCATTGCTGGGCCCCCGCAGCAGAGCCTGGGCCCTGCTGGGAGCCCTCCCTGCACACAGGGACCCCCAGGGCTGAGGGCCCCTCTCAGCTGGGGCTCCTCTCCAGGCTGAACAGCCCCAGCTCCCTCAGCCTTTCCTGGGCACCCAGATGCTCCAGGCCCTTCCTCAGCCGCGCAGCCTCCGCTGGCCCCGCTCCAGGAGCTCCCTGGCCCTGCTGTGCTGAGGAGCCAGAGCTGCACACAGCACTGCAGAGGTGCCTGCAGGGCTGCCCACAGGGCCAGGAGCCCTCCCTGCCCTGCTGCCAATGCTGCTCCTGCTGCCCCTGGGAGATCAGGATCCCCAGTCTTCCTCATGCATCTCTCCAGGGTCTCTCCCCTCACTTCAGCTGTGCTTTTCTCACTCGTTTTATGTTCTGAAAAGAATGTAGCAGTTCCCAAGTAAGAGAGATCCATGCTGAACACTCTAGCACAATGCAGAAGTGTCCAGGCAGGCTTTTTCCTGCAAAGCCAAATTTAGAATCAAGTGCTGATTCTTGGAGTTATTGCTGAGGGAGTCTTTTGGAATATGAACGTTGAACCTTCCAACTTAATGGTTTGCATATCTAAAGCTGACTGCCATCATTCTTCAAAGGAACTCTACTTAATGCACAGAAACTGTGCTGCACTTAAAAGAGTAAATACTGCTGTAAATTATAGATCATAATATACAGCACATGTACATTGTGCATCACATAAGATTTTATGTCTAATCATAGTATATGAGACAATAAATTTTATATCTGGGAGCTGGAACACACAGTTCAGGGAAGTGTTTCAGACGTGGATGATTTCCCTGCAGTTGTGGTTTTTTTTCTCCTCAGTCTCTGAGTTGGTAAAAAATGAGCACATCTCAGCTGCAGGGTATAAATCACTCAGGCTTGTTACTTTTCCCACAGAAGAGGTCACATTCCGGTGCTCACTGTATGATTTTTGCCAGATAATTACTGAATTAAGTCTAATTACAGCTGACTGGACTGTTGGGGTGGTGGCAGTGACCTTGCCCTTGAGCCCTCTCCACAGGTGGCACTTGGTTTCCTGCCCTTTATGAAATGTCTCTGAGTCACAGGTCCAGCTGTAGCTGCTTTGTCCTTTGCCCTTTGCCCTTTACCTCTCTGATAGGAACATTTTGGGGTCACTTTGCTCCTGTCCTTCCACTCCACCTCCCCTCCTCTTTTCCTCTGTCACTTCTTCACACTGTAATGTTTCATTCCAGATTAAATTGCAAACTTAGAAAAGGAATAGATTAGATAATAACAGAATTGATTGAATTAGATTAAATAGACCCAATCCGCTGAAATAAATGGATTAGGAGTACATTTGCCACCAACTGACTCTTCCATGTCCAGCCAGTCTGGCTTTGCTTGGGAGAGTATCCCAGGGCTTGGTGCAGAGCTCGCAAAGCCTGTCCCTCCCTCCCTCCTGAGCAATCAGGATGATTAATAACTGCAGGCCACCTTTATTAAGTTGGGTAATAGAGACCAAAACTTCTGCAGCTCCCGCTTTTCCACTTGCTACTCACCCTGGCAGCTGGGAAGGCCTGGTTCAGCAAGCTGCTGCTCTCCGTGACTCTCGGGGCTGTGTTGGTAATGGATCTCTCCAAAGCTCTCTAACGTGGTGGATAAAGCTGTAAACTCCTGCTTTCCCCGGGAATTGCTGACAATTGCAGGAAAAGCCCTTTTGTGCTGAGATCTGGAGATTGTCCTCGGGGTCAGAGGGGAGATGTCACTGGGTATTATTCTTTGGATGAGCACAACGTTCCTTCTGTGACTGGGACAAATGGGGCTGAAATAAAAAGTTGGAGTGTGCGTCAGGGTTTTGGAGGGCAGGATTTTACAGGATGAGCACAAAGAGAAGGAAAGCAGCTTCAGCAGTGTGTAAGAAAGCAATTTTCGTTTTTGGTGTGCAAACCAATTTGCTTGTAGTGGTGCTGGGACTTGAATCTTAAAGACATTTTCAATCCTTAATGATTCCTGATTCCCTGCTTTTATAGGATTAGGATAAGTGGGTATAAGGGCATTGGCTCTAGGTTGTTTTCTAAATATTAGTAATAATATTGTTATGAAATATTATGTAAGTTATTCTATGCAGAAGGAATTGTCTCTGTGATGCTCCTTCCTGCTGGGCATGTGTGTGATAGAAAAATAACCTTTGTGAAAGGGCTATTTTATAAAAAAGGGATGTTTTAAGGCTTGGAATAAACCCTAGGCACCACAAGATGTGCAGACCCTTCCCTGAGCTCTCTTTATGTTGTAATAAGGAATCTGGCAGCTGGGGCTCCAGTGTATCCCCCCAAACCTATCACTAACTGCACCAGAGGGGCTGGATTTGGTTCTTGTCTCTTTGGGAAAGTCCAGTTGAAAATCCAGTGGTTTCATTGTCAATTATTAATCTCACAGTGACTCCACATGGCCAGAATTTGGCTGAAGTGGAGCAGAATTGAGGAGTTAATTAAAGCACTTGAAAAGTCTGTATTGATGCTGAGGGCAGGGGCTGGATGCTCTCAGCTCTGTACAGTTGCCAAATTTGTATTTTCAAATACCTAGAATACAAATTTATCATTATTATTGCACCAGCTTATTTTTGGGAAATAGAATTTTGGCCAAAAATTATGCAGGATGTTGAATCTTCAACACTGCTCGCTCCAAGTCTTTGGTAATTTGAATCCTGATAGAAAGAAGGTTTGGGGAAATTTTTTTTCAATTTCTTAAAATACTTAATGCATTCCAAAAACAAAATAACTTGTTAAATTCCTAAAGAACTTCCTGCTGTGATGCCAGGATGAATCTCTAAATTTAATCCTGTGTTCTCCAGGCTCTTATCTGCCTGGAAAGGGATACAGCAACCTCAGGAGTGGATATAAACATGTGGACATTGCAGGGGAGCAGGCTGGGAATGTGGTGCCCTATCCCAGATTTTGGGGTTAGTTCTGCTGCTTTCAGGGATGTTCTAGGAAATACCAGTTCAGGAATGTTCTGAAAGCCTCCTTCCAGTACCTACAGGAGATGTACAAGAAGTCTGGAGATGGGATTTTCCAAAAATTGGGAAGTGACAGGACACAGGGAATGGCTTCCCAGTGCCAGAGGGCAGGCCTGGATGGGATCTTGGGCAGGAATTGTTCCCTGGCAGGGTGGGCAGCCCTGGCACAGGGTGCCCAGAGCAGCTGGGGCTGCCCCTGGATCCCTGGCAGTGCCCAAGGCCAGGCTGGACTTTGGGGCTTGGAGCAGCCTGGGACAGTGGGAGGTGTCCCTGCCATGGCAGGGGTGGCACTGGGTGGTATTTAAGGTCCCTTCCAACCCACACCACTCTGGGAGTTCATGGAGCAGAATTCCCAGCCAAGGGGCAGCTCAGCAGACCAACACCCCTGTATTGTTTTGCCTTTCCATTTCTTCTACATCTAAAGGTGAAAAAAATCACCTCAGGATTTTCAGGGAACTTTTGGCCTCAGGATCCCTCAGTGCCAGACCAGCTCCTCTTGTCCAGTGTCACTGCTGGGAACTGGGAGAGCTGTGCTAATGGGGATGCACTGGGAGGCATTTCCCTCACTACTGGGCAGCTGCAGTGGACTTGGAGCAGTTGGAAAAGCTCATCACCTGTTCTGCTCCTGCTTCCACTCTTACACACCACTTAGGAGGATGGGAATGGCCCTTGTGGGAATAACAAGTGACAGACTAATTTTAATTTGAATTCAATACATCAGAGCTGTGGATGCTGTTGTTACTTAAAAGTAAGAATCTAAAAAAGATTGGCTTTTGTGAGTGCCACTACAAGCCAGTAGCCATCTCCTAACCATTACAAGTTCTAATACACTATAGTGTTTTCAGCATCACAAGTTCAGCTGAAGGATTTTTCAAACAACTCTACAGGGAACTGCCCTATTTTTAAGTGAATTCTTTAATTGCAGCTTTTAAGTCTTCAGTGTGATTTTATTCTCTGCTTTAACCTAAACATGAAATTTATGTGTTTCAAATTGAACACTGCTGCAATTCTGCTGGACTTTGTGGGGTTTCCTGCCATGTCAGTATGGCCAATGGCTGAAATGTAGCCATTTCTCAGGAAGTGATATCACAGAATTCCAGAGTGGTTTGGGTTGGAAGGGACCTTAGCATCCATTTCATTCCTACACCCTGCCATGGGCAAGGACACCTTCCACTGTCCCAGGCTGCTCCAAGCCCCAAAGTCCAGCCTGGCCTTGGGCACTGCCAGGGATCCAGGGGCAGCCCCAGCTGCTCTGGGCACCCTGTGCCAGGGCCTGCCCACCCTGCCAGGGAACAATTCCTGCCCAAGATCCCATCCAACCCTACCCTCTGGCACTGGGAAGCCATTCCCTGTGTCCTGTCTCTCCATCCCTTGTCCAAACATCCTGTTTGTTCTTCAGTTTTAATAATGTTTTAGACAAAGATATTCTCAAAGGCAACGAATTCCAGCAGGATGCCAGGAATTTCTGAGGAAAGGGAATGTTGTTACTGATTATGCCAGAAATGACCCTACATTATAACTTTCTAACCTGATGCAGCATTTCTATCTTGGGAGTAACAAGTTCTGTACAAGGAAACAGAAAAGGCCAAGGGGAAAGGGCCTCAGGCTGTGCCAGGGGAGGCTCAGGTTGGAGAGCAGCAGGAATTTCTGCATGGAAAGGGTGCTCAGGCCTTGGCAGGGGCTGCCCAGGGAGGTTTGCAGTGCCCATGGCTGGAGGGGTGCAAGGAAGGGCTGGAGGTGGCACTCAGTGCTCTGGGCTGGGGACCAGGTGAATTCTGGGATTCTGTGATTCCATGAAAAGCATCTCCTCCTGCAGCAAGAGAAGATGATTAACTAAAGGCAAGTCCTTTACGTATTTGCTCTGCCTGACACCTTGTGCCGAACACTCTTCTAAGAATGGTTGTGGTTTCTTTTTATCCATTTATACTCCCATCATATTTGGGGTTTTATAATGATCTCCATATCCCAGATTGGTCCTGTCAGGTTTTCCCTGGGGGAATTATTGTTGCTGAGGTGTGTGTGACAGGTTCTCACCTTGGCTGCCAGGGCAGAGCATGCCAGAAGCAGAGATAAGCAGTTTTCCATATCTGCAAACAACAGGAGAGCTTGTTCAGAGGACACCAGTCCACGAGCTCCATGTCAGCCAATCTGTATCCCTATTTTCTCTGCAGTAATTCCATATATTCACTCCTCAGGTATGACCTGGCTTTGACATACTTGAATTTTTCAAGATCTTGTAGAAAAGCTTAAAAGCTTACAATGGGTTTTAAGGGCACGCTAAATTTCCACACAAAGAGAAGAGATGTTCCTTGGGTAAATGTGAATCAGGAGGGTTGAAAAATCAGGAGCTGGTAGAAATCTTGTGTCAGGAAAAAAAACCACAACAGCAAAACTGTAACCTCAGCAACTGCAGAAGGTTTTGTATTAAACAAGTGGCGCCTTAAAGTCACTGATGTCCCACTTTTTTTGTGGGAGATACGTCTTCCTCCACACCCTGGTGCATCCTTGATGGATCTGGCAGCACATTCCCTGTAGTTCCCTTGCTTTTGCCTCCCAGCTCAGCAATTGCTTTTTGATTTTCTTATCATATCAATTAGCCCAGGAAATTCAATATTTTCTTAAAAGTTTTGATGGAACTTCTACGCCTCCAAATGCTCTGGTTTGTTTCTCCTTCCTTTTTTTTTTTTGCACAGAGTTGATGGTATTTGCATTTGTGCCTTAGTTTATAAAACTCTTTGGGCTTTGAGTGAGCCTTTCTCGGTCCCATATTGGAAACATCATCAACGTTTAGCAAGCCTGGTGGTTGTTGTTGTTTTTGTTGATATTGTTGTTATCTCTAAATTCTATCAGCCTTTCTTTCCCCTGCTTGCAGAAACCTGCTACAGTTTATTTGATTTTATTTCCTGTGGTAAAAGTGTCAGCCCAATATTCCAATTTCCCTCTGCCTGTAAAACCTGGTGCCTTTTAGAGCAGCAGTGTCGCAGCCCCTGAAATGCTGTGTGGTATCAGAGGGCCAGATGAAATATCCCACCAAAAATCGTTCAAGTGGTTGTTTCTCTGGGTGAAAATTTATGGAATGCACCCTGTGGAAGGCTGGAATGGAAGTGCTGGAATCATATAACTTAATAAAAGGCTGACAGGGGGGTTTTGTGTGAAATACAGGGGGTGATTCCCATGAGCCATTTAAAACTCGACTGGGGTCATAAATACAAAGAGCTCGACTTAAGGACACAATTTCTGGAGACCTCTCCAAGCACTGCTGAGCTTTTCTCAGGAGTTCAGCATTTCAGAGGTTGTGTGGAGCAGCGATTCCTTTTTAAAAGTGCTCTGGAGGTCAAAATCCTCCTCATCCTATGGGGTTTGCTTTTCAGTACCTCATTTGGGCTGGGGTCAGCAGTGAGCGGCACAAATGAATCCCTGCAGCTTTCCAGCTCTGTCTTCCCTTTAGGATTTTGGAACGCTACGTCCAGGACCAGATCCCGGGGGCGACGGTGGTGGTGGAATCCATCGGCGCACGGAGGTTTGGGGACGGATATTCCGAGGAGGATTACACCAAGTCCGACCTCATGGTCTACGCCATCGACCCGCAAACCAACAGAGCCATCATGAGGAGCGAACTGTTTAAGTGAGTGTTTGCTTTGTTGGTCTCCCTCTGTTTCCATGGATTGTTTGGGAATCTGTTGGTCTGCTAGAAACCAGTTCAGCATAACAGGAACAGAAAAATCCATTGAAACAGCCGCTGCATGGATATCCCCTATGGATACCTTGGGAATTTGCCACTTCCTAGTTCAGTCCAGTGCCTTGAGCTACATTGTCCCAATCCACACGATTCAGACATTGTCACCACAACAGCTTGTTAAAGGTTTTTTCCACCCTGTGGAGGAGCTCCCAACTGAAATTCCTCCAAGGAATTTCCTTCCTATGTACCCAAAGCCCTGTGTGATCTTCAGGCTGCTCACAGGTTCTGTTTGGAGCATGACTCC
>VWYN01008751.1:0-15622 GCA_013400075.1 Hippolais icterina | reverse complement strand
TTTTTCTCCCTCTCCTCGGAACTGTACCGATCTCTCTGGACTGGGGACCTGGGAAAGCCCCGGGGGGCCTCCACAGGGGACCCACTCCCATCAAGACCAGCCCTGCATAACAACTCCCTTTCCTCCCAGCACCAGCGGAGACGAGCAACGTAGCAGTAAACATCTTCAAAGAGGAGACCTGCTCTTTTCCAAGTTTGTTATCCCTCCGTAAGCGGCACAAAGCTCTTGTCATCGGGTATTGTGCTGGGGAGTGCTTTGCCTGTGTAATAAACAGGTCTTTTCCACTTTCTGTCTTAGGAAGTCTTTCTTCCTGAACCGGTTGGGGGAGGGGAGGGAGACCCCGTGGGAGGGTTTCTCCCAAATCTGTTTGAAACCAACACACAGGGTTAGGTGCTTTTTTCTTTTTTCTCTTTTTCTCAGGGAACATTTTTCTTCCATGTGCTACCTGAAAGAAAGACTATTTGGATAGGAGGAGGTTGCCTGATAGGAGGGGGTTGCCCGGTAGACAAATAGAGGTAATTAAGAAGCAAATGTAATGGTCACTCCCACATACCACGGTAATGGCCCAGCCAGAAAAACAAAAGTTTGGGAGTGATGCCTGAGGAGGAAGCAGGGTAGTTTCAGCAGTTTCTTAGCTGGGGGTAGGGAAGTCATTGCCTGGTGTGGTTGGGAACAGACGGTTGTGTGGTGCTTCTTTGTCTTGGACCTCTCATGCGCAGGGATTTTTTTTCAACACTACAGTGGAGCCCTTCCTGCCACTGGCTTTTGGGCCCAAAGCACCGAGAGACCAACGTAGTCCATCTGGGTGACTGGGGGTGTTGTCCCTTCCCCCCTCCTCCCCTGGAGACGGAAAGGCTGCCTGGAACCGGAGCAACAGCCTGTCGGACCTCTTCTCTGCTTGGTAGTGCGACATCACGATAAAATCCTTCCTCCCTTCCCATCATGTACCAGCTGCTGTTAGCAGTGCCGAAGAGCGATCACCACTCCTGTGGGTGGCTGGGAGAGTAGACCCATCTTTTTTCTCTCTCATCTGAGCTGCCATCACCACCAGAAAGGTCTCGATCTTGCATTGGTGCACCCCCTGCAGCTGCAGGACAGTCACTGCATTATCTCTGCCTATACACGAGCCAATAGCACCCCCTGCTGGTTGTGGTCGTAACGACACCAAAGGGAACATTGCTTGACGGGCAGGAAAAGGCTGTTATTGTGTTTTCTGTTGTGTTGTTGCTGTTGTTATTGTTTGTCTGTCTTGTTATATATAGTAAGTAGATATGTTATATCTAGTAAGGAACTGGTATTCCTTTTCCCATATCTTTGCCCGAAAGCCCTGTAATTTCAAAGTTATAATAATTTGGAGGCAGGAGGTCATATTTTTTCTTCCAGGAAGGTTCCTGCCTTCCTTAGCAGACACCTGTCATTTAAACCAGGACATTATTGTAAAGAAGCTCAATTTTCTCTGTATTAGTCATCTGAAAATAGCTGCAAAATTTCTTAAAACTCATCCCATCATAGCTCTTAACTGAAATTATTATGGTGAAGAAGAGAGGTCTAGCTAACCATTTTAAGCAGGGACAAGCTGTGAAAAGGTGAGGTCACTATTTATGTTCCAGACTGAATGTGAACTTAGAGGTGAATGGTTTGCACATCATTACACTGACAACTCTAGGAGCTAACTAGTCCCAGTAGAACTTCAGTAAAATAGACAAACTTAAATCAAGTTGTGGTGTTTGTTTTTGATCAAATTGTCTTTACCTGTTTATTACTATTACTGCACTATCAAGTTAAAAGATAAGACATCTCTATGATGGATAGTAGAGCTAATTTTTACTCCAGACATTTAACAAATTTTTTACAGCTACGTAAGCATGCACCTGGTAGGAATGAAGTGTATATTCTGAACTAGAACTCTATGACATCTATTTTCTATTAAATATGGATTCCATTGATGTAAAATCTATGTTTATCTTTTTAAAAAAGATCTTTGGATCACTCATTTATGTGTTTATATCCTAAATCTATCAAAGTGTCTGTGCTGACTATTATAACAAAATAGGAACTTCCTCTTTCTCCTGAAGTAAACATTTCCTCCTTTTTCTGATATAACTTCTGTGGTTGCTTCAGCATTAGTATTTAAAGTATCTTGATGTTGCTAAAATATGCTTTAGTAAAAATGCTCAAATGGACAATCAAGTTTCTGCATTATGAAGACAGTAGGTTCTATAACTAATTATACTTGTTTAACTTTATGGTGTTTTGATCTAGTCTGTTAAGTCTCCCTCTCTAATGTTAGCTGAAGTAAATATTGGAGTTTGAATATGGGAAGCAGATAGCTCATCTGAGGGTTTTTTTTGTTTACATTGGCACAGAGTGAAGATAGTTCAAGTCCCAAGAGGCAACGCCTTTCTCATTCAGTCTTTGACCATACAACAGCATCACCAACTGCATCATCAATGCAACCATGGGAGATGGCATCAAATAGGCACCCTCCTTCGTCTCAGTCCAACCAACATCACTTGTCTGGGGAACGCTGCAGCACACCTGCACAAAGTAGGAGGAGGTAAGTAAGCTATTTAGGTTAGGGACCAGTTTCTTATTCTCTCTGTTGACAACTCAGGGGAAACCTATTTGAGGCAACACTGAATTGTAGTTATATGATTGTCCTAGGTTACAATGTAAAATTGTGCCCAAGGTATGTATTCTATCCCCATGAGCCGTTGGAGCCAAGGTGGGGCAGTGTTTTTCCTTATCTTCTGTTAACGAGCCTAACAATGCCTTGCCACATGACTCATAGATAACTTCCAATGGGAGCTGTCTCTGTTTAATGGGCCATTAAGGGCCCACTGTATGACTCATAGAATGAGATCATCCCATTGTGAGAGGCTCTGCCCAGGGGGAGGAGCCAAACATTCCCACCTGGATAAATCCAGGGTTTGGGACAGCACAAGCTTCTATCCACTGGATTCCCAGAGGAGACAAGAGCTACCAGACGTCTCTACAGGATCACTGCTTCGACAAGACCATTTCATCTGGACTGCTACTACCACCCTAACTAACAGGGTGTCAGGTTGTATTCTGACTCTGTCAGGTTTTTCTTGTACTATTACTTTTATTTTATTTTACTTTCCTTTATTTTCTTTTCATCTTATTAAATTGTGTTTCTGACTTGGAGTCCTTCACTGGTTTTGCTTTCAAACCAGCACAATGATATATACTCTAATACGTCTTTTGACTTTTTTTAAACTTTTAAGTGCAAGAGAAAACTGTATTGAAAGTAATTCAAGTTCTTGCATCTTCCAATAATTTGTGAGAGTAGAGAGAAATTGGAGAAGAGAATGATTATTAACATTTTTTATTATAAGCTGGATACTTTCTCTGATGCTGCACTGGAGAAATAAGCGTTTTAAAAATCGGCAGGAGCGAATTGTAAGTTGACCATGATTAGGTGCCTGGTACTCACCTAGCTGCTCTATCACTTCACCTCCTCAATAGGACAGGGGGAGAAAAATATGTCTAAAAGCTTGTGGTAAAAATAAAGACAGGGAGATTGCTCATGGGCAAAACAGACTAGACTTGGTGAAACTAATTTAATTTATTCCCAAATAATAACAGAGTAGGATAGTGAGAAATAAAAATAAATATACCTTCCCCCCATGTCTCCCTTCTTCCCAGACTCAACTTTATCCCCAAATCTTCTACCTCCTTTCCCCTGAGTGGCGCAAGGGGATGGGGATTGGGGGTTGTAGTCTGTTCAAAATGCTTTATGTCTGCTGGTCCTTCATCCTCACACTCTTTCCCTGCTCCAGAATGAGGTCCCACCCACAGGAGACAGTCCTTTGTGAACTTCTCCAACATGGATCCACCCCACAGGCTTCAGCCCTTCAAGAACTGCTTCAGCATGAGTCCTTTCCACAGGGTCACGGGTCTTGCCAAGCTCTCTACAGGCTGCAACTTTCTTCTGGTCAAATCCACGTGCTCTGTTGTGGGGTCCTCCATGGGCTGCAGGGTAGATCTCTGCTCCACCATGGATGTCCATAGGCAGCAGGGGGACAACCTGCATCACCATGGTCTTCACCACAGGCTGTAGGGGAATCTCAGCTTTGGTACCTGCAGGACATCCCCTCCCTCCTTCTTCACTGATCTTGGTGTCTGCAGAGTTGTTTCTCTCACATAGTCTCACTCTTCTCTCTCATCTGCTGTTGTGCAGAATTCATTACCCGTTTGTAAAAATATTTGCAGTGTTGCTGATTGGCTCAGCTTCGGCCAGCCTTGGAGCTGGCTAGAACTGTCTCTGATATGGGGGAAGCTTCTGCCATCTCACTGAAGCAACCTCTGCAGTCCCTCTGCCACCAATGTTGTATGCAATTTTTTAAATTCCTAATAACAGTGCTTGATTATATAACTCTTTCCATCTCTGAATTTTAGGTGGATGATCTGTAAGTCCTGGTTCCCATGAGTAGTTTGTTTGTCTGACATTATGGCCAGTGTGTTTGGTATCGCCATGGAAATCACTCCATCCCATACCTTGTGCATGATTTATGATATTATGCATTAAGTGTTGCCCAGGTGGGGATTTCCCTAGGGTTTAAGGCTGAAGCCACCCCTCTAACCAATTGTACTTTAAAGGCTACATCTCTTGATTTCATTTTGTTTTGTGATAGGGAAGGGTTTGGAGTATGGCGAGACCCCCTTAATTAGCATCTTTAACATATTATAGTCCATGGCTGTAGTAATAAGAGCATCAATAGGTTGATGCTTGTGCATGGCTTGGACACAGACAGCTTTTGTAATAACAGGGGAGAGCTCAGACAAAGAATTAATAAATATTGCCAGAGGCTCTCCCCTCTCCTGCACATCCATTCTGCCAGCCCAGTATGCCACTCTACTTGTTACTGAGTATGGATCATTTGGGGAAAAAGGACCAGAAGATAAATTAACACCAGGACCCCAAACCTGCTGGCCTCTTCACCATTAATAGGATTCAATCTCCTCCAGTTAAATAAACATGCCACAAATATTCAGTTTCAGTTTCACCTGCCTTACGGCCATAGCATTCTTGTAAATTAGTCATGTGAATTGGATCAAATGGGGGTTTTTTGGGGTATGATTTCCCTGTCCACCCTGAGGTCTAGTGGTTACCTCAGTTTTTATGATGGGCCTGGCTATGCACATAGGGGGATTATAAGGAGGAAAAAAAATCATCTTCCCCTGGTTCATTATCACTGGGATCATCCCATATGTTACCATCCCAAACTTCGGGAGATGCAATTAATTTCCTAATTTGCACAATGTTAGGAGGTTTTGGAGCCCTCATAAGCATTATCTTAGCTTTTTCTCCCAGCTTTTGTTTCCCTTTCTGTTCCTTCTGTAACTGTATCTGCAGATGTTCTATTTTCAAGGACAATAACTGAGTCACTTTCCTAGTTCCCAGTTCAGTTTTAAGTTCTTGTTTCTCTTTAATATTATCTTTTTGGTATGTGCAGGAAGCTTCTAGACAGGTGCCTAGCATTTTTCAAATAATTATTTTCTCTTTCCCATCCCTTCAACGGCCACTAGCAACTTTTAAATGTTCTTCCACAGCTAAATTGTTACATTTATCTTACAGTGTGGAGTTCAGGGAGATGACAGATGTCTTCTTTCAGATCTCTGCTGAGTTGTTGATGTCCATGGAAGATCTCCAGCCCCAAATAAATCACTGCTTCCTTGGTAATCTGTGCTTTCTCTTTTGAAACTCTATACCTACTTATTCCCAAAAAGTTTAACAGTGAGTTGGATGCAGTCATCTCGATCTTTGGCAGCAATTAGTATATCATCCACATATTATAAAAAAACTCTTCTTGGCTTCTGCCTGCTCCAGTCCTCCAATTCTTTTGCCAGCTGGTTTCCAAGTATAGTTGAGCTATTCTTGAAACCCTGGGGTAGGACTGTCCAGATGAGTTTGCTTCTCCCTGTTTCATGACTGTCCCACTCAAAAGCAAAAAGTTCTTGACTGCTTTTATTCTCAGGAATACAGAAAAAGGCATCTTTAAGATCTAGCACAGTGAACCACCCTAAATTGTCTGTCAATGTGGTCAAAAGGATATATGGATTGGACACTACTGGGAGAATATCCTCTTTTATTTTGTTAACCGCCCTTAAATCTTGCACCACACCAATCGGTAGTTTTTATCATCAGCCTTTCTTACTGGCAGGATGGGCGTGTTTTATTTGGATTCACATTCTACTGATAACCCAAATTTAAGGAACTTCTCAATTATAGGGGCTGACCCTCTACAACTTTCTAACTTCAAAGGGTATTGGTTTTGTCTTACGAATGGGGCTCAAGGTTCAATTGCTCTGGTTACAGGTTTGTACTAGTTTGAAAGCAAACCAGTGGGAGATCCTAAGTCAGAACTACAATTTAATAGGAAAACTAAAATAAATGCAATAGTACAAAAACACTGACAGAGTCAGAATACAACCTGACACCCTGTCGGTCAGGGTGGTGGTAGCTGTCCGATTAAATGGTGGCTGCAGTCCTCTTGGAGAGATAGATGTGGTTCTGTTGAAGCAATGATCCTGTAGAAGGGTCTGGTCTTCCTCTGTGAATCCAGTAGATAAGGCCAATTGTGGTATTCCAAACCTCAGATTATATCCAGGTAGGAATGCTTGGTTTTTCCCCCTGGGTGGAGCATCTTAAAAGGGGATGATGTAATTTTATGAGTCATGCAGTGAGACTTGATGGCCCATTAACAGAAGATATCCCCGGAGGGAGGATTGGTGATGGAAGAGCTAAAGAACACTGACCCACCTGGTTTTAACAGATGGTGATAAAATACATACTTTTGATTACATCTTACATTGTAACCTAAGACAAGGTTCTGCACATTTGGACCTCCCAGGAAAATCACTGGCTCACACTATTGGAATGACAGCATTTTCAGCTTCTGTGGGGATTTCACCATGGTCCTCCTGTATGAAAAGTGCAGCCACTTCCACAGATTTTGTTTCAGGAATTATAATTCTTATTCTCCCCCTGTTGCTAAATTTAATTTCCGCTTCTAATTTCTCCAATAGGTCCCTAACTAGCAAAGGCTTTGGAGAGTTTGGCATGTAGAGGAATTGATGAGTCACCCAATGTTTTCCCAATTTAAAATTTAAAGGTTGGAAGAAAGGCCTTGTTTCACTTACCCCTGTAGGACAAATCACTTCTACAGTATCTTGACTCAGTTTCCATTCTAAAGTGTTTAATACAGAATATGTTGCCCCTGTATCCACCATGAATTCAATTTCATTTTTCCCCAACTTTGCTATAACCAAGGGTTCCGCTAGGGAGAAAACCTTCGGTCCCTTTCAATCCCCATTCACAGCTAGTACAGGAGCTGAATCTGGGGTTTTCTTTTTCACCAACATCAGACACTCCTTTTTCCAGTGTCCCTTTTTCTTGCAAAAAGAACACTGATCTTTATCCAGATGGAGAGGAGTATTCCTTTTTGACACCTTAGATGACTTTTCCTGATCGCCACTCTTACCATGCTGGCATTTGTCCCTTTTTTTTGAGTCCCTATTTTGATATACCGTCCAAGCCATGTCCAACAATTTACCCATGTCTTGCCTCTCATTCATGTTTTGCAGCTTTTTCCTTCTATCATCTGTAGATTGGCCTATAAACAAATAGACCAGGTATGCCTTCCCTTCGGCTGATTCGAGGTTCAAATTTGTGTATTTTTGTGCAGCCTGTCAGCCTATTTAAAAAGTCTCTCAGGGATTCATTCTCATGACGTTTTATTTTGTATAATTTGGACCAATTTATTGCTTTAGGAGTAGCATTTCTTATACTATACACCACCCAATTCTGATAACGTTTCAACCTTTCCATTTGCTCTGTTACATTGGGATCCCACTTTAGGTCATCTAAAGGGAAAAAATCACTAACTGACCCTTGAAGGGTTCCGGCCACTATTTGTGCCTCTAATGAAGATTGAACAGTCCTTCTAACCATCTCTTTTTCAGTTTCATCAAACAATGTGTCCATTATAGCATCTAAATCATTCCAGTCAGGATTTTGTGTCTTAATAGCCCTTTCTACAAAATTAGCCACCTTGTCTGGGTTTTCACTATACTCTCCAACTGAGGCTTTCTGTCGGAACCCAGGCAACCTCTCCAGATGTCCTGAGTGGTCCGAGACCCCAGGAGGGGGTCCTGAGACCCTGGCACAGTGACAGAAACACCAGTGCCTTTGATTTTACCCGTTGGGAGCAATTGCCAACGTTATATGAAGAATTACAAGTCACAGATGTGTGATTGGGATAATAGCTTATTACTGAGTGATAATGTGGGATTTTGGGGATTCACAAAGGAGGCTCAAAGAGACAAGATGAAGGGATTTGGGTGTGTCCCTGTCCTTCTTCTTCTTCTTGTCCTCCATCTTCTGGTGAGGTGGTGGCATTTTTGGATTGGTTTAGTGTGAAGGTACACTGTTCAATAAAGGTGATGGGTATTGGTATAATATTATAAACAAGTTGCACGTAACAATTAGTATAAGAGATAACAACCGCCCTTGAGCAGCGCAATTAGCTTCGGACAGCGGTGTAGTTAGCATCCATGCTGGGTGAAAAGGAATGTATATAGATAAGAGAAAATAAACAACCTTGATAAAGAAACCGATGCATCCTGCTTTTCTCTTCTGGCACCAGGGGCTTGGGAAAGGACTTTATCCACAATCTCGGAAGGCTATCAAGCCCGGGATCCGAGAGCTTTCCACTGTTGCATCTCAACAAGAGAAAAGGGAACCTTAATGTAGACAGGGCCCTGGTTACAGGGAGTATCTTCTCCCCCTGGCCCTGGTGGTACAGGGAGTGGAAATGGCGGTGGCAGGAGCAGAAGTGGTGGGAGTAGGGGGAGGTTTCCTCCCCTTCACTGACACCACTGGCCCCCTGATATTTGGAGTGACCAAGTGTCTTAGGGATGGTTTTTTATACCATAGCCATTTTGGTTTTGTTTTTTGTCAGGGATGGTCACTGCCCCCTCCCCCGCCCCGCCTCCAGGAGTATCATGATGGATTTCCTGGAGGAGTTGGGGAGGGGCAAGGAGCAGCTGCTTCCTTCTGGTGAGGCAAGTGCTCTCCACAGCCACGCAGCGTGATCTCTGTGACGATGGATACTGTTGCCAGGTGGTTTTCACCTGTTTTCTTTTCTTTCCTTTCGACACTGTGACTGGAGCTTACTGGCTTGCTTCTCTGCTTCTCTGCTGCTCAGGAGCCTAGAGCCCATGTGTGCTGCGCTGGGATCCGGGAGCACCCTGTTCTCCACTGGGGACTGCCCCTTCTGAGCAGCCCGACCCCAGGACTAGCCATCTACCACCAGTGCCAAAAGGATTTGCTGGTGAAAAGCCTTCAGGCCAGGGGAAGGAAAAAACCCAAAAAATTGAAATTAATTAAAATTATTCCAGTAAAAAGGCAAGGAAGTAACAATCCATGTAACAGCTGACCATGCCGGAGAGAGAGATTGAAAAGAGTCCGCTCAGGGTCCCGAGGCTCCCCACCCCCCAGGTCTATCTTAAAGCTACAGCAGTCATTTTATGGACCTAAAGCAGTCAGGGAATAAAGTATTATCATAGAATCACCTCAAGACACTAGGAGAGCAATTCCCTGCCCAGCCCCACTGTTCCTTGCTGCTGCTTCAGGGCTTCTTGATACCCTGTAACTCAACATCTGGACACTCTGCCATTTTCTGGCACAGCCCAGGAGTCTCTGATACACTGTGTGTGTCACTCTGGGTCTGCTTGCCTCTGCTGTTCAAGCTTGCTGCTTCTGAGATTCCTGCTACAGCTCATTTTGCTATCCAGAGGGGCACCGGGGCTGATTGCCCCCATGAGTTTGAAAAGGAAGCCCCTTTTCCATCCCTTCCACCAGCTGTGCTGCCATTACCCGTGTGAGAGAGAAGGCTTAGATCGTGTCACAGCGCCCCCTGTAGCCATGGGGGAATCATCTCACCTGCCTGGCCAGGAGACAACAGTGTCCCTGCTGGCTGTAACCATAACTACATCAAAGGGGAAGGCTGGCAGCCAAAAGAAGGCTGTTACTGGGTTTCTGGTTTTGTTTGTTGTTGCTGCCCTTGTTTGTTTACCTTGTTATACATATATATATACTTGTAAAGAACTGTTATTCCTTTTCCCATATCTTTGCCTGAAAGACCTGTAATTTCAAAGTTATAGTAATTCAGAGGGAAGGGGGTCACATTTTCCATTCCAAGGCAAGTTCCCACCTTCCTTGACAGATACCTGTCTTTTAAACCAAGACACCAAGTCTAAGTCTGCTGTATCCCAATCTTTAACACAGATTGGGCTAACAGAAAGCTTCTTTCCCTCTTTATTTTTCTTCCCCTTTAAGACCATAACAGGCTGCTCTTTGGAAGGTCTATCAGGATTACAGTCTTTTTGCAAATCCGGATGGTTTACAAGGAGCAGAAACAGTTCCCCATATAAAATCTCTCCCCATCTCTGCTCTCTGCAGAGTTTAGATAATGATTCCAATGTTAATTCACTTTCTAGGCTTCCAAACTGAGGCCAGGTTCTTCCTTCCCCTAAACGGTGCAGTGGCCACAATTCCATGGACAGTCATACTAATTCTTGGCTTTTAAGAATGTCTTTGCACCTGTTAAAGCACACCGTTGTTGTAATAATAATTTTAAAGGAGAGTTTTTGGGAATTTCTTTCTCTTTCGAGAGCTCACATCCCATATTTTCTATTTTCAAACAGAGAAAAGCCACAGAGAAAAGAGGAAACAGTCTCCCAGACTAGGGCTCTAACCAGAATCCCCACGGTTGCAAAGCGAACTACTAATGCTGTGCTCTACCACTGTATCAGGCAGAATATAGGGTATCACAATATAGGAAACCCTAGGGACCAGAGAGAGCACAAGAAGAATGTTGTCTCGCTCAAGACTCAAACCTGTGTACCTGAGGCTTGGAGGCTAGTGCCTAAGCGCTTGACACCATCAATTGCCACAGGCAGATGCATGCTGCTAAAGTGTTAAGGGAAGGCATCCCCTCCCTCCTCCTGGAACCAAAATGGCTGCTACTGTGTGCTCTGTCACAGCTGGACAAAACCTCTGTGGGGAAATTTGCACTACCCCAGGACAAAGTCCATGGTGGGCCCCTCTCCCCCCACCAAACAAAACCACAGGAGATCTTCCAATATTCTAGAATGACAAACCAAAAATGCTAGCAACAAAATACCGCTTTTATTGCTTATGCTTATCTTCTGCTTCTGTGCAGATTTCTGGGACCCTTGGAGTCCCTGGATCACTGTGGAAAGCCTCCTAAGAGATGCTGGGAAGAGAGGAATTTCCAGCGGAATGTCACTCGATCCAAAGAAGTCTCATGAGGTCCCTTGTCCCATCTGGGGGCACCAGAAAGCTGATGCCTGAAATCACAAGCCAAACAATATTAAGATGATAAAAAGCGGTTACCTTTAATGGAGGTCCTTCATGGTGCAAATATGGCAAAATTCATGTTATACAGGACTGACAATTTTATAAGTTTAACAAATTAGCATACTTAACAGAAATCATCCAGTCAGAGGAACAGTTATTTAAGTAATCTCCCCTTTTGGTTCTGCCCCCACTGAAGTCCCTCCCCCCAGCTTCTAGCCCCACATTATATCTACAATATATGGAAAAAATAAGATATCCTTGGTTTACTATAGAGACAAGACTAAATAAGATTCCAGGAAGGTTAACTTATCGTTCTAACATCTAAGAGAAAGGGTAGGAAAAGTACTAGAGTTAGTTAAGGAGCTATATAACTATATAATAGTAGTCTATAGAGTGTAGACGGTGTTCTGGAGCCTTACCCTTTTCCAGTGCAGTCTGGATCAATCCATGGAAAATAGTGGGGCTATGTTTCCATCTCTGGGGCAGTTGGCTCCAGGTGTACTGGATGCCCCTACAGCTGAAAGCAAACTGTGGCCTGCACTCAGCTGCTAAAGGAATGGAGAAAAATGCATTAGCACTGTTGATGGTGGCACCACTGCTGCCTGGGACTCCAGTTCATACTGAAGTTCCAGCATGTCCAGCACAGCAGCACTCAGTGGTGGTGTGACTTCGTTCGGGCCATGAGAGTCTAGTGTCAGTCTCCACTCTCCATTGGACTTACACACTGGCCAAATAGGGCTATTAAAGGGTGAACAAATTTTGCTGACCATTCCCTGGCTCTCCAGTTCATTGATCATGTTATGGATGGGGATCACAGTATCGGTGCAGTATTGCCACTGACACAATATTGCAGTGGGAATCGGTACCTGTTGTTCTTTCACCCTCAGCAGTCCAAGAGCAGAAGGGTCCTCTGTGAGACCAGGCAAGGTATTCAGCTGTCTAATTTCCTCTGCCTCTACAGCAGCCATCTTGAAAGCCTAGCAATGTCCTTTTAGGTCCTTGAAACACCCTCTCCTGAGGTTATCTATGCCAAGGATGCACAGGGCCTCTGGACCAATCACGATGGGGTGTTTTTTCCACTCCTTCCCAGGCAAGCTTACTTCAGCTTCCAGTAGTCAGCTGTTGGGTTCCCCATGTCACCCCAGAAATAGAGATGGATTCTGTCCCTACATATCTTGATGTCATCAGGGTACATTGTGCACGGGTGTCAACTAAAGCCTTATACTCTTGTGGGTCTGATGTGCCAGGCCATTGGATCCACGCAGTCCGATTGTCCCTTTCCTCCACCTGGCTGGAGGCAGGGCCCCTCTAGTTCTGGCCATGGTACTCTTTGCTCCCTCCCTGTAAGTATGACCTGGAGGCCCCTTCCAGAGGATTGGCCATATCACCTCTTTTATTCTGCCTAAGGGCTTGCCCATGGGAAACTGCATTGGCATTTATCCTTGACAAGTTTCCTGTGGTAATCGTTCCTCCTCTCAACTTATGTACCTATGCTGCTAGGGCAGAGGTGGGTTTTCCATCCCACCTCCTCATGTCTTCTCCATGTTCATTCAGGTAATATCACAGGTTACCTCAGGGAGTGTACCCTCTCTCCCTCACTGGGGAGTGCCCACTCCTAATAGCAGAGACTCTGGTCTGTACTGGTGGGGCATGGAAAATTTCCTCTGTAAGCTCCTCCCTAAATTTCTGGTGGCCTTCTTTGATTTTCTCTTTTAAATTCTGGACATCCTCAGCCAGTTTTTCCTCAGACAAGACATGAGCCAGTAATGGGGCAGTGATAGTTTCTTCGTATGTCTGGAGTTTGCCAACCAAAGCGCTTGCTCACTTTGTCTTCTCCCTCCTTCCATGCCATCATTGCTAATGGGCATATTTCACTGCCATGTTCTGTATGAATTTCAGCCACACCTGTGATGTACACTGGACACTCCAGATTTGTAGGAAATTGCTTATTATCTGAATAAATTATCTCCATCACAGCAATTTCTATCAGGCACCAGATACCCTGCTGCATGGTGTCCCCCTTAGTGCACTGAAAAGTCTTCCCTTCAAAGCTATTTTTTCCTCACACTTGACAGGAGTAGCCTCCAGAGGCTTAGAGGTTCTGGTCTCCTCCCAATCCCCATGTCAATATCCACATCCCAGAACAGGGATCTTAGTTCTTTGCCTTCACTACCAGCTAGGTTCATATCATTGGCTGCAGCATCCCAGTGTCAGAGCAGCCAAGTCAACATGAACTCACACAGAGGTAGGGATTGGGTGATTGTCTCTTTCTCTTCCACTGGTTGTGAGGGTCCTGTTTCCTCTTCATCACTCACTATGCAAACTGACTTGGTCTTGGATTTCCTCTTCTGAACAGGGATGACTGCTACTGGCTTGGGATGTACCTCTGGTTGCGTGGCCACAGTGCTTGTTGATCTGGTTTCCTTCCCCTCCCCATGAAGGTGCTGTACCATAATGAGCAGTGTCCAGTAGGCAGTATAGAAGCAGCAGCCTGCTTGGGCCATCCTGACCTTTAATTAACAGCCCTTTTCCCTTGGGGAAGCACATACCAAAAGATTAACTCCAGCCATAAACACCTATGCTTTGACGTACAACCCAGAAAACTGGGCTGTGAATGTGTGTGGGATGAATAAGAGCTAGAAACATCAGCTCTACTCTTCTTGTTTTTGTGTGATTGCTTTCTCTCTCCTTCTGGCTGGCTGTGTAGTTGATTCTAAAACTTGTACACAGAAGGAATATATAAATACTCAAGTGTGTTTAATAAAGATGATCCTGCTTGATGACAAAGTGGTGGTCTGTTATCCTCAATCACTACAGGCAGTAGTTTGGGCCCAGCATATTGCATAACTTTGCGGCTCTCTGGAACTACCACAGCATTTTTCCTTCATATATTTTATCACTTTTAACAAGGTCCTGTAGTTTTTCAGGGGTGAATTTCCAAACCATTGGAAGAGAGAAGTCCTTCAAATACTGGCCCATGTCCTCCCACATTCCATGCCACTCATGACTATCCACCCCTGGGGCAGGCCTCTGGACAACCTCCTTACTAATCTTTG
Organism: Hippolais icterina; assembly: GCA_013400075.1. Classification (NCBI taxonomy): domain Eukaryota; kingdom Metazoa; phylum Chordata; class Aves; order Passeriformes; family Sylviidae; genus Hippolais; species Hippolais icterina. The sequence goes on along the minus strand of VWYN01008751.1, from coordinate 1,156 downwards.
TCCTGTCTCTAAACATGGTGTAGACTGTACAGAGGAGACATAACACACATCAATGAAGACATGCTTTCCTTAACACCCAAAGGGAATTCAAAATTCTCAAAGGTTGTTGTAGCAGACCTGAAGGAGGAGAAGGGGTCGAAAGCCTGGGAAAAATCATCCACAGGCTGGGTGCGATTATTAATGAATCCCCAGAGGTAGCAGCCAAGACCAGGACAGGCAACACTGAATACACATTCCACATGATCCCCACTACCTTTGACATTATGAAGCCATCAACTCTCATCACACCAGAAATGAGTTAATCAAGCTTGGCTTCTCTCCCTGCTTTGGAAAAAAACAATGAGAAACAGACAGTTCATATACTAAATTCAGTTAATATCACCAAGTTGAGTCTGTTTTGCCTGTGACAGTGTTGTGAGGAAAGGGTTAAAATCAGAAGATTTTGCAAGAAGGAATAGTTTTACTCAAAGTGACCTTGCAGCTGGGAACGCTAAAAATGTCGGTGTGGGGAAACTATTTATTATGCCTGACCCGCAGAAAAACTCTAAAACTCAGTGAGTTTTAAAGTAGGTATGTAGTTTATTCAGCGCTGGGCGAGATGCGGGATATTTCCCAAAAGCATGAGCAGCCCCTCGCTCTCTTTTCTTTTATCCTCTAGAATGTTACATATGCATCAAGTTTCACAATACCTCCATATATTCATGCCTTGGCTCCCCCTCTCTCAGCTTCGTATGCTAATCGTTTTATCAGTCCTTTGCGCCTGCGCCTGGGCAGTTTNATGTAGTTTATTCAGCGCTGGGCGAGATGCGGGATATTTCCCAAAAGCATGAGCAGCCCCTCGCTCTCTTTTCTTTTATCCTCTAGAATGTTACATATGCATCAAGTTTCACAATACCTCCATATATTCATGCCTTGGCTCCCCCTCTCTCAGCTTCGTATGCTAATCGTTTTATCAGTCCTTTGCGCCTGCGCCTGGGCAGTTTTCTCTGGTGGTCATCTCGGGGGTCTCCGGGATGAAGGAAATAGTCTTCCTCTTGAGATGAACTTCTGACCCCACTGCCTTGCGCATGCTCTCTGATCCTCTGGTCATAGTCCAAGCTATAAGGCCAGCCTTATCTGGTCCTGGAGACCCGAGGAGCCTCGTTATCTCAGTGTC